>CM076580.1:1111107359-1111422233 GCA_034641835.2 Pinus albicaulis | reverse complement strand
AATAAAATAAAAGATGATAAATCCTAATCTAAAGGAACTGATGTTCCTGGAACAGCAACTGATTCAATGATTTCTTGCGGCTGTACGGTCACTTGTGGCTGCTTGGCAGGAAATCCTTTTTCTGTATCAATAGTAAACTTCTTACATTCCTTCCAAAGCTTGTCTGGATTTATTGGAGCACTCTTATAACGATGATATTCTACTGTGAAGGCAACAATATGACTGTGAGTGAGGTTACTTGTAAACAACGTTTTCACCATCCACAGTAGAAGGAAATGTCTTTGTAAGAAATTGAAGACTGTCTCTCCCTTTAATATCTGCGTCTTCTCATGTCGACCATCTGCTTTTCTTTTTGCAAACACCAACTGATCTTCATAAAACTTCCAGGACATAAATTCACCTCCTTCCTTCCAGCATGATGGCAAGCCAGTTCTTATCAATTTATCAAATGAAATGTAAAATTTCTTAATCACCTCTTTGATTACCTGTAGCCGCTTCTCTGATGCTTTCAGAAGATCATTTTTAATGATCATCTTGCTTATTTCCTCGGCCTTCGAATACTTTGTCTTGTATCTATGTCTGCAACTCTTGTCTGTTTTGGGGTATATCCAATTCATGAATCTGCGGCCCAAATTTGATCTCTTGATTGCGGTAGGCATACGATATGGAAATTCTGCAATCTAATGGCCTCAGCCTTTCTCCACAGCAGTACTTGTACTGATTCCAATTGCTTTTCTTCAGAAATGATCTCATTCAGATGAGATCCTTAGCTCTATCAGGAAATGTTTCCCTTCATTTCTATAGTTTCCTTAATCTCTTCTTAAGCTTTATGCCAGCTTTTGCTCTTTCGCTCTTTTTCTTCCCATCGCATTAATCCATTGCATCCTTTTGAGATTTGGAGCTCGGTTTGCAATCTCTCAGCCATTTTTAACTGTATTCAATGTTGTAGTGAAATGGGCCACAATGGATCAATTACTTTGCGAAGAAAAATCAAAAGTACAAGTGTGATTCTGAATTTGATTTTGTAAGGTTATAGCTGTTTGCTTTACCTTATCAAGCTCTTCGTCCTTCTTTACTATCAGTGTTGTTGCAACTCTTCTTTTTCCTTTTCTACCTCTGCTACTTCAGCTGCCAACGAATGCTCTGAAGCTGGCAATTTCAGCTTCTTCCTTAAGGAAGAGATTTCTGCTTCTGCGCCCTTGATCAATTTTTGCATTGCGCTCCTATCATCAGGATCAACGCCAATCTTCTTTATGATTTTCTTTAGTTCTTCATTTTGAATAGTCAATGCTCTGGCATTGGCTTTCTCCATCTTGCACTGTTTAACAACTTTAGCAAGCATATTCTCTGTCTTAACTGATGTAGCATGAGTCTTACCTAAATCATTAACAATTAACTGACCTGTTTGCATATGGAGATTCATCTTGTCCCACAAGGGGATCTTCTTTACATCCATAACAATATTCAACTCCTTAAAACTGCCTGAGGGTCCCAAAGACATCCCTGTCAGATGCGATAGCGCCATTTTGAACTGGTCTTTCTCCAAATCCATTACAGTCAAAAGTCTTGTTTGGTCAGCAGATACATGATGTTCTGCTTGTATCTCTATATTGGCCTTTATTCTTTGATTCTTTTCTTCAATTAAGGAGAACACCTGCTTCATAGAAGGAGCTTTCTCTAGCTGGAGTTCTGATCTGCTAGGAGATGAAGCACCCTGTTCTTCACTGACCTGGAGAGCGAAACCAGGTGAATTGGAGGAGTGATCTTCTGCTAATTTTGTCATTTTCTCCTCTCGAGGCTCTTCCTCATCAATCTCAATAACATCATCTCTCACTCTCTTACCCATCTTCTCCAATATTACAGGAGTTTGAATATTAATCCGCGATGAACCTGGCCCTCCTGGATTAGCCAAATTTTCTAAATCTGGTTTACTCACATGAGAAAAAGCAGCATAACCGTTCTCGACCCTTCTCTGTGAAATAATCGCATGTGGGTCATAGGCCCACTTCTCTCCCAATAATAACTGTGTTTCTTCCAACATCTTCGTCACCTCCTCAAAAGCTTGCCTAGTGTTAACAACAAAAGGACCTACACTCATAGGCAACTTGTACATTAATCCTTTCTTCATAGGAAGAAAATGAACTTGATCCACATTAAGACTTTGCCTAATAAATTCCAAGGCAAACAGTCGCATGGGAACAAATGTTGGAAGCCTATAAGGCTCAATACTGACTCCATATAACCTTATTTCAGAATAATCTTCAAAAACAAACCAGTCTCCCGCCTTCTGGTCAGGTCCTAATTCGGGAACTCTGGAGGCACAAAGAAACGGGGAGGCAGTTCCATTGAAATTCTATAGGCGGTGGTCATAAAATTTTCCACAAATTCCAAATAAACCCGGCTTCATTTTCTTCTCTTACGTGAAATCGGTCAAAAGAGTAGAGCTGTTGCTTATTCTTGTTGATATCCATTATGTTTAAACCAATACCCATGAATTCTTCCATTACGGCGAGATAAAAAGGAGGGTAAACTATTAATGAGGAAATCTAAAATAACTTGTTAGTGGGAGAGAAAGCAAGCGAGTATTCTACTTCTTGCCGAAAAGGATAAGATATCAACACACTCCGGTTTCATCACAAAATCGCTTGTTCCGAGTTGCTTTGTCGACTTCGCCATCATCTTCTTTCCCGATCCTCACCTTGTCTGACCGAGCCCGACTGTGACGAACATTAAAACCTCCCGAACCAATTTTCCCAGACAAACTGGGCCTTCTCTGGACTTGGTACCAAAAATGACATGCAGCGGTTAAATTCTCCAATTGAGAGCTCCTCGAAGTATTGAACCAGCGAATCTTCTGAGAATTGCAAAGGAGAATCATTCTCTGGGAAGCATAATGCCTGACGCATTAATTGAGCTGAAACCTGCAAAACACTTTCTCCCTGAGATTTCATGACATAACATTTACCAGGATACATGGACGAGACCAACCAGGAGATGAATTCAGGAAAAACATGGGTCTTAGGGATGCAGGCGAACAGCACTCCAGAACTCTGCATAGCGGAAAACACAGGTGACTGGTCGGTGTTCAAGGTCACTTGATAATGCAAGCGAGGGTGATTGACAGAGGAAGCAGTATCGCGGACGTCTTTCTCACTATCTAGGAGAGGGCTCAGATTGGACAAACCAGACACAGACGCTCGTTTGGCCATGGTTGACGAGAATTTTGAAAGCAATTCGGTGCGAAGGTGGCGGGACGAGGTTTGAAACAGAACAACAATCACAAATAAACCGCAATGGAACAGTAAACTCGACTTTATAACAATGCAAACCGCAATTAATGCGAAGGGGACGTGGGACAACACGTAGGCGAGTTTGCCAACTGTTTGACACTTCGGAGAATGACGTAATGCGGGGGGTCTGTGAGTACGGCCGAGACCTTCAACCAATACCCCCCGCAATCCATCGGAGCCGTTGATCAACGATTTTCGTAGATCTGACTAGTCAACTGCGGGGGGTCGGGTTTTGATAACCGACGAGCAAGTTGACCCCCCGCAGTTGCTCATCCAACAGCTTCTACACGCGATCACGACTTCCGCTCCAGAAATCGCTCGAACTTTATGATTAATAAAATATATAACAAACTAATGTTTGCCGCTTCACAAATCACAATGAAAAATGTATTGCTTCTTCGTATTTCTCCTATACTAAAGTATAAAACCTTATACTATAGCAGATTTCGGATCTTTAGAAATATTTTTTCAAAAACATTTTTTCTTTTTTCAAAATCTCAAAACTTAACATAAAAAGGATATGCGGATAGAATGATCCACAACAGGTGGCTAACATGGTCGAGTCGTGTCGTGTGAGGCCGCCCAAGGAAACACGTTCGGGCGAGTCGATTCAGGTCAAGTTGGGTCGTATGAGGGTCGTCATATTAAAAATTCTAAGTTGTGACCACCCATGTTGCTTGTGCACGTTTGTGCGATCCCTTTTTCATTTCCTCCCTCGTGCGCCCTTTGTTCAAGCGGGTCAGGTCATGCCGTGTGAGGGTCGCGCCATAGGAAACTCGTTCAGGTCAAATCGTGTGAGGGAGGTCGTATAAAAAATTCTAAGTTGTGACCGTCCATGTACCTTGTGCACGTTCATGCGACCCATTTGTCGTTTTCTCCCTCGTGCCTTTGATGTTCAAGCAGGTCCGGTCGGGTTGGGTCGTGTGATGTCGTCTAAGGAAATGAGTTCGGGTCGGGTCGTGTTGTACCGTGAGGGCGCCCAAGGAAACATGTTCCAGAGGGTCGGGTCAGGTTGGCTCATGTGAGGGCGCCCAAGAAACATGTCCGACCGGGTCGGGTCATGTCGGATCGTGTCATGAGGGCACCCAGGGAAATTACGAGTTCGGGTGGGTCGGGTCGAGTCGTGTACTGATGTCGCCCAGGGAAACGCGTTCGGGACAGGCCAGGTCAGGTCATGCCATATTGTGAGGGCACCCAAGGAAACACGTTTGGGAGGGTTGGGTCAGGTCGGGTCTGGTCAAGTCGTGTCGTGTCATGAGGCCACCCAAGGAAACACGTTTGGGCGGGTTGGGTTGGGTCGTGTGAGGGTGGTCGTATCAAAAATGCTAAATTGTGACCGCCTTAAAATCTAGTGCCTCCTCATAAAATCCTCTCCTCATATAATCGACCACCATTACAGACGTTTACACCACATTTGGTTTAGACATTTAGTAGGTAGGTAGGGTGCCCCTATCTCCCATCTCCATATAGAGTAATTTGGTCACATATTCTTTCTTCTATGATACTATTTCCTTTCACTTAAGTCCTATCTCTTAATAAATAAAAAAGACATGACAACAAGCAACAATACTTACAAAATTGTTACATTGAGACGCAAAGAATAAGCAACTAATGTGCAGAAACAGAGACCAATGAAACTATCATCTTAACCCCTAACCCCTTAAACACTAATTCCCAACCCCTAACCCATTTAAGCCCCTAAACCTCTAAACCCCTAACCCATTTAACCCCTAAACCATAAACCACTAAACCATTAACCCCTAACCCCTAACCCATTTAACCCCCTAAACCCCTAGTAAACCCCTAACTCATTTAACCCCCTAAACCCTAAACCTATAAACCCTTAACCCCTAACCCCTTAAACCCTAAACCATTAAACCCTTAACCCTAACCCCTTAAACCCTAATTCCCGGCCCCTAACCCAACTAACCCCTAACCTCTAAACCCCTAACCCCTTAACCCCTTAACCCCTAACCCCTAGCTAAAATCCTTAAATGCTAAATCCCCTAAGCCCCTAAACCTCTAAATGCCTAACCCATTTAACCCCCTAAACCCTAAACCTCTAACCCTTAACCCCTAACCCCTTAAACACTAATTCCCAACACCCAACCCATTTAACCCCCTAAACCCCTAAAACCCTAACCCATTTAACCCCCTAAACCCTAGCCCCTAACCCCTAACCCCTAACCCCCAATCCCCTAAGCCCTCCAAATTCAAATTAGCTTTGAAGAAGTAATTGTTTTCTTACTTCTGTCTAATTCACTATATACTCAGATCATGAATGTGGGAATGCTATTTGCAAATTATATTATTATTGTATCAACAGTGTAATTATTTCTATGTAGTTATATATTTCTAGTCAAAAACCTCATCTTCAGAAATAATTTCTTGTCATTTTCAAAATTGACTGCTTCATTGAGCACAATATGCAGCTTATCTAATACTTTATTGAAGCTAAGAGCTCCATCTTTGGGGCAAGCTACTTTTCGGGCGCTAACTCCACTATATGTGGGGTTAATTAACCCTATGCCTACAATGTTTACTGTTTTCATATCAGATTGTGTGGGGGTAGATAACTCGTAGCCATATCACATAGGCCCCATTCACTTACAAAGGTTCCCCAAACTCTGCCCCCAATTTGGTTGATCTTGCTGATCAGCTTGAAAATTTTAAATTTTCATTGATGATTGATTTTCCTCTCGCTCGAATGCAAAAGGAAGATGAATTTCATCTTTTTCCTCCATAATTTCCACATTTGACATCAATTCTAGCTATTAATCTATGCTGATCTAGAATCATCACAAGTTGTACTTTTTTTTTGGTAATGGATCCTTGATGTTGATCTTGACGAGATTTCTCCTCCTCAAAAAACATATCCTGGTTGTAAGCATGGTTGTGGTATGTTGATGTTCAGATGAAAACTACAACTTGTAGCCCTTGATATGTTAGGGGTCAGTTACTTTGATATTAACAATGGTGTATTCATACTCCTTCTGAATAACCAATAAAGGGTCAAGGAAATTGACCAATATGTTTTCAAGTTTTATCTTATCCATCTCTGGGGCAAGCTACTTTTCGGCTAACTCCACTGATTTTGATCTCAATTTTTCCAATTGCTTCCTTCTCTCATATGATACCTGATCCTTTGCCTTTCTCTTCCATTCTAATTCCGTAATAGTGTCATAGTGATGCCAGCCAACTTCTTTGGAAAGCCTTCCTAGCTAGCAAACAATACTTGTGACCTGGCTGAAGCCTCAACACTTTCAGAGCATCTGGAATGGTCATTCTCTTCTTCTGGTCATATGGTGGGGGGACCCCTCCAAAAGCCCTTCGGGCAGCCCGTTTGTCGTTCGCTCCCTTGTGGCATTGTTCGGTCGGGCACGTCGTGCAAGGTCGCCCGACTGAGCGCTTTCGGGTCGGGCCGTTTCGTTCAAGGGCACCCGTATTAGTTTTGCTAAGTTGTGACCACCTGGGTGCCTTGTGCATGTTTGGGTGGCTCGTTTTCCGTTTTCTCCCTTGTGGCATCGTTCGGTCAGGCGGGCCGTGTCGCGTCGTGCAAGGTCGACCTATCGGGCGTGTTCGGGTCAGGCTGTTTCGTTCGAGGGCACCCATATCAGTTTTGCTAAGTTGTGACCGCCCAGGTGCCTTGTGCATGTTCAGGCAACCTATTTTTCATTTTCTCCCTTGTGGCATTTCAATCGAGCACACTGTGTCGCGCCGTGGGAGGTCGCTCGACCGGGCAAGTTTGGTTCAAGTCATTTTGTTCAAGGGAAGTTGTATTAGTTTTGCTAAGTTGTGACTGCCCAGGTGCCTTGTGCCCATTCGGGTAGCCCATTTTCCATTTTCTCCCTTGTGGCATAATTCGATCGGGCACGCCACGTTGCGCCATGCGAGGTCGCCCGACCAAGCTCGTTCGGGTTGGGCCGTTTCGTTTGAGGGAGCCCGTATTAGTTTTGCTAAAATGTGACTACCTGAGTGTCTTGTGCACATTCAGGTGGCCCATTTTCTATTTGCTCCCTTGTGGCATCGTTTGGTCGAGTGCGCCATGTCGCGCCATGTGAGGTCGCCGGACCGGGGGCATTCAGGTCAGGTTGTTTCATTCAAGGGTGCCCGTATCATTTTTTCTAAGTTGTGACTGACCGGGTGCCTTGTGCACGTTCGGGTGTCCCTTTTGTCATTTTCTCCCTTGTGGCATCCTTCGATCGGGTGCATTGTGTCATGCCATGTAAGATTTCTCAACCGGGCGCGTTCAGGTCGGGCCGTTTCGTTCGAGGGCACCCGTACCAGTTTTGCTAAGTTATGACTGCCTGGGTGCCTTGTGCACATTCGGGTGGCTCGTTTACCATTTTCTCCCTTGTGGAATCGTTCGGTCGGGCATGCCGTGTCTTGCCATGTGAGGTCGTCCGACAGGGTGCATTTGGGTCAGGTCGTTTCGTTCGAGGGCGCCCATATAAGTTTTGCTAAGTTGTGACCACCCAGGTGCATTGTGCACATTCGAGCGGCCTATTTTCCATTTTCTCCCCTGTGGCATCATTCACTGTGTCGCGCCGTGTGAGGTCGCCCGATCGGGCACATTCGGGCCAGGCCGTTTCTTTCGAGGGCGCCAGTATCAGTTTTGCTAAGTTGTGACCGCCCGGGTGCCTTTTGCACGTTCGAGCGGCCCGTTTGCCATTTTCTCCCTTGTGGCATTGTTCGGTCGGGCACGTTCGGGTCGGGTCATTCCGTTCAAGGGTGCCTGTATCAATTTTTCTAAGTTGTGACCACCCGGGTGCCTTGTGCACGTTCTGGCGGCCTGTTTTCCATTGTCTCCCTTGTGGCATCATTCGGTCGGGCACGCCGTGTTGTTCCATGTGAGGTCGCCTGACCGAGCGTGTTCAGGTTGGGTCGTTTCATTCAAGGGCGCCTGTATCATTGTTGCTAAGTTGTGACCGCCTGGGTGCCTTGTGCACGTTCAAGCAGCCTGTTTGCTGTTTGCTCCCCTGTGGCATCGTTCGCCTGATTATCGTTACTAAACCAAAAATTTCATTGAAAATAATCATTCATACCATAACATTACTACTTCTCTTTTAACCACATAAAACTTATTTTTAAGTTACCATAATTCATCTTTACTATCACATAATTAGATTAAAAAGTCAACCAAAATCCCTAGTTTATGAAATAAAAATTCAACAATTTTATATAATTAATAATTTAAATAAATGTCTTAGATCTAATCTCATTAATAATTATTTATAATCAAAAATACCACTTATTTACCCAAACCCCTTATTAACCCCAAGAAAAGTCTCACGCATTTTATTTAATGGAATTTGAGTGGCCTTAAAAAAACACACATATTTCATTTCAAAATGTCAAAAATTTTCAAATATCAAAAGTTTTAATTTCCCTCCTACATTTCCCTCTGATTGCATGGTTTGTCCAGGGAAGGAGGGAGGATGCAGTAAATCTCATTTGGAGGGGCAGTTCAGGGTTAAAACAAAGCCACTCTATCTATTAGCTCCGCAGCCAAAGGTTTTCAAATAAGCGGAAGTTGCAAAAGGGTTTCTGAGCCATCTTTTATATTGGGGTTTCGTTGTTCTTTTGGTTTGGTTTCTATGGGTTTCATTGAGTTTTCTTGTAGTTTCTTAAGTCTGAGGCATCGCACGTAACATCATCACATCTATAGGCATCACACCTATATCTTTGGCACTTCAATTATAATAGTCACATCACATCCATAATCTTGGAGACTAGCATTATCTTTGTGAGGAAATATGTATGTAATAAAAAGACTAGAACGTTGACTTGAAGCCATATTTCCTACATCAAAAACACAATAAGTGATCTTTAGATTCATTGATTGCATCCTAGAAGAGTTACACGTAGATCTACTGAAATAGGAAGCAACCTAATGATGTTTTCCTTATCTTAATCAATGAGTGATCTTCTGCAATAATTCTTGATGTATTGAGCGACGAAAAAGGGGCGGTTCAGATCTGATCAAATCTGAGTTGGGTCGATAGAAAAAATGTGAGAGATCCTTCACATTCAGGGGGGCCAATGTGGCAACCAAATCGGCTCCAAGTTCTAGGAAGTGGTCTATGAAGAACACGGAATCGATCCTACTAGGAGATATCAGGGCACTTCAGATCTACAGATTGAAAGGGTTAATGTTTACTACAATGAGGCGAGTTGTGGGAGATTTGGCCCAAAGCCGTGCTCATGGATCTGGAGCCTAGCACCATGGACAGTGTGAGGATCGAGCCTTATGGACAGGTCTTCAAGCCTAATAACTTCGTTTTTGGCCAATCTGGGGCTGGAAACAACTGGGCCAAGGGGCATTACACGGAAGGAGCCGAGCTCACTGATTCTTTGCTTGATGTCATTAGGAAGGAAGCTGAGAACTGTGATTGCCTACAAGGTATGTGTCTTTTTCAGATTCGAATCCTTGACCTTGTGTTTTGAAATGTAGGATTTCATTTGCTAAAATGATGTGGGTTTTTGTTATGTACAGGATTTCAATGAAGTCTCCAATCTTACTATTGAGCAGCAGATATTTCTTAACCAACATTATTACTGTGTCGACACTGTGAATATATATAGAGATATGGATCTTAGATATTTTTCCAACGTAAACGGACACCTTTTCCATTAAACAACAACAGATATATGATTTTTGTGTACCTATGTAAATGTTTATATAGTCATGGTGTTGAAGAGTAGCCATTTTCGGTGGACATATTATCTAAGACCCTATATCAAACCAGGCCTATTTCCAAAGGATTAAGATCATACTATTCTCTGGGTGCACGCGATTCTATGAAACACGTTACAAACAATTTTATTTAGTAAGTGAATGAATACCATTTTGTAATGCCAATTTTAGGGTTACAATTTTTGTTCTGTTGATGCTTGCACACAATGCTTTCTCTTTGTTGTAAGCCTGAGTCGGTGTGTATTTCATCATTTTCCAGTGAGTGTGGTTGAACATTTTGATTCCCATGGCTATCTTCCAATTTACGGTTCAGTCAAAGTTGTCATTACTTATTCCTAAACTTGGTCCCAGATAGTCTCGCTAATGTGGTCTCGCTGGTCCCAGATAGTCTCGCTGATAATCTAATTCTACTCAGTAGGACATTTTATTTTTATACTTGAAGGTCCAAGTTTGAAATATCTTCGTGTCATTTTTTTTCTATAGGGTTAAAAGTGAGTTAAAAGGAGAATTTTTGAAGATGTCTGATTACCTAGATTTCGTATTTTTATCACCAATTAGATTTTCTGTTAATATGTTAAATGTATCTTATAAAATTTTCTACCTTGTGATATTGAACATCTAAATAAGTTGGTTTTGAATGTTTTTTTTATGTTTGTTATAATCCAAATCGCATGAATCACTACATATCAATGTCAGATTCATGGGATTTTGTTTGTATTTAGTATTGAAGTTTTTCTTGATTCATGTGGGACATGATATCTAAGTTGCTGAAACATTTTTTGGAAAAATGGTCTACTTGAAGGTTTTGTTTTGTTTATTTTCAATGTGTTCATGATGGATACAGGGGAGTGATTATTTTGGGGAAAAACCCCATAACTGACATTCTATTGATATGTGTGTCCATGATCTGGTCGAAAGCAACAAGCTCCAGACAATAGACGCAGTTTCCCTGTTTACAGTGCCCATTAACAAGATAGTTGTGGTTCATAACCATTTTCAACCATTCTATCAAAAAGCTCCATATAATATACGCAGTTTCCTTGTTTACAGTGCCCATTAATAAGAGTTGTATAAATTGCTTCATTGGGACATAGGCCTCTCTCTAACATATTTTTTATCAGTTGGTCTGCCTCAAGGAGTCTGCTTGATTTTCATAATCCTGCAATTAAGGCACTATAAGTATCTACAGTAGGCTGAAAATGCTTCTCCATCATTTTTTCAAGAAGCTTAAATGTAAGAACATTGTTTATTTCGAGTGGCATTCCATCCAGGTCATGAATTTCATCCAAGTTATCAGGATCTGAACTACTTACTGCATCCTCATCTGGAATCAAGTGTTCTTTTTGTATCTTGTTTTCTTGAACTATACCATTCATAATCTTACAATAAGTTCGATAATTAGGTTGGCATCCTTCATTTATCATCTTAATTAATAGATCAAAAGCATGATCCACCCTGCCTGATTTGACGTTGCCATCAATCAATGATGTGTATGTTACTTGGTTAGGCTATAAACCTTTCTCCTTCATTTTATCAATGAAAATTTTAGCCTCTTCCAATTTTCCTTCCCTGCAAAGTCCATAGATCAGTGCACTGTAAGTGTAGACATTTGGAGAACAACCCTGCTTTACCATTTTGTCTAATACTTTATATGCAATATCAATGGCATCGGCTCTACATAGTCCATCAACAAGTGTGGTATAAGTCATAACAGGGAGCGAGCTAACCCTTCCCCCAACATCTTACTAAATACATTATCTTCCTCGAGCACCCTGTTTTCTTTGCAGGCTTGAGTTCTGATTTTTTATTTGGTCTTCTGTCTAAAACTTTGAAGGTCAGTGCTACAATGTGGGTGTTTTGGTTTCTAGGATGATTCCTTCCCATGCTAGAGCAGGGCTATTCTTGGATTTTCCATCAAAGTTAGACTTGGGGCAATATCCATGTTTGTATAATTGGGTAAGATAGCCTATGAATTGAAGTTTATGTGAGCAAGATATTCTTGTCTAAATTTTCCCTTTGTAAACAATATCTATACCTATATTACAAGATAAGGAGAGAAAGTAGGCTTGCAGAAGGGGCAATTTGATGTCGTGATGGCTCTTTCCTTTTGTTTTTTTATTTACAATTTATGCTTTAAATTTCTCTAATTTTGAAGATCTTCAACCCATTGATTTTGATTTATACTTTTATAATAGCTTTAGGGTAACAGTGACTTTCGAAGATAGGTTAAGTGTTCTCTTGAAAAAATGGGCCTCTTTGCATATTGACTTTTCAAAGTGGCTGATATATTCAAGAGGGTGTTTCTCCATGGTTGATTTATGAAGTATTCCTTTACCTAATAACACATACAGTCGATAACACATATAGTCTAAAATGGTCTTCAAATTTTCACCATTGCACTTATAAAAAATTGTATTCTATAAGTTCTGCAATCAAAACTTGTATTTGCTTGAACAAATGCTACAATTGCAGCAAGAGGCGGATAAATATAAAACTCTAATGCATTTGGAAGAAAGTTGAATCATGCTTCTAAAAGGCGCATAGAACATCATTCCAGATAATTGACCATTATTCATAAAGCTATATCATTTTATAGTGACATAGATGAGGCAGAGGATATACATTCAAACTAGTACATTTGGCGGAATTTTTTTTTAAAATATTTTTATCAATACATCTAGAATAGAGATGTTTGCAATATATCTAGACCATAGATGTTTACATTTTATATTCTGCTATGGAAAATGTTTGCCATATATCTAGAACATAGATGTTTGCAATATATATAGACCAGAGATGTTTGCTTAGGCAGATTCATTCTAGACCAGAAATGTTTTAATAATAAGAACTTGAGCAACTAAACTGTCTCAATATAATCAATATGTATATGCTTTCAATAAAAAGTATATATTATTATTAATTAAATTTAAATGTATGTGTTTATGTAAGATTTATTTTTTATTAGATAATAAATTAAAAAATATATGAGAAGAAAAGGGTTATGGGTGGGAGTTTACAATGGGTATTTTACTATGCCAAGAGGCATACAAGCTCAATGAAGTCTCCAATCTTACTATTGAGCAGATAGTTCTTAACCATCATTATTACTGTGTCGACACTGTGAAGATATATAGAGATATGGATTTCGGAAATTTTTCCAATGTAAATGGAAACCTTTTCCATTAAACAACAACAGATACATGATTTATGTGTACCTATGGAAATGTTTATATATTCATGGTGTTGAAAAGCTGCCATTTTCGGTGGACATATTATCTGAGACCCTATATCAAACCAAGCCTATTTCCAAAGGATGAAGATCATACTATTCTCTGGTTGCACACGATTCTACGAAACATGTTACAAATAATTTTATTCGATAAGTGAATGAATGCCAATTTGTTCTGCTGATGCTTGCACACAGTTCTTTCTCTTTTCTATAAGCCTGAGTCGGTGTGTATTTCATCATTTTCCAATGAGCGTGGTTGAGCATTTTGATTCCCACGGCTATCTTCCTATTTACGGTTCAGTCAAAGTTGTCATTACTTATTCCTAAACTTGGTCCTATATATATTCAGGAAGGTGTTTCTCCATGGTTTATTTATGAAGTATTCCTTTACCTAATAACACATACAGTCGGTAACACATACAGTCTAAAATGGTCTTCAAATTTTCACCATTGCACTTATAAAAAATTGTATTCTATAAGTTCTGCATTCAAAACTTGTATTTTCTTGAACAAACGCTACAATTGCAGCAAGGGGTGGATAAATATACAACTCTAATGTGTTTGGAAGAAATTTGAATTATGCTTCTAAAAGGTGCATAGAACATCATGCCAGATAATTGACCATTATTCATCAAGCTATATATAAGCATCGGATTATTCATGTCGGATTATTCATCGAAAGACCATTATTCAATTCTGATAATTCATGTTTATATATAAATTTGGTCAATTATCCGAAGACCATTATTCATCAAGCTATATATAAGCGTCAGATTATTCATACCAGATAATTGACCAAATGTTTATATGTTATAAACATTGGAGGAATTTTTTTTTTAATATTTTTATCCAAGCGTCGGAAGACCAACGCCTTACGCGTTGAAAGACCGACGCCTTACAAGTCGGAAGCATGATGTTTATTTTTTTAAATATTTTTCTTTTTCATCAAAAAAGCGACGATACATACGTGTCGGAAAAGCGATGTTTCTTTTTTTTTTAATTTTTACTTTTTTGTCAGAAAAGCGACGTTACATAAGTGTCGGAAGAGCGACGTTTCTTTTTTTTTAATTTTTTAATTTTTTCATTGGAAAAGCGACATTACATAAGTGTTGGAAGAGCAACGTTGTAAACGTCAAAAGATGTATCTTCGGAATTGCGACAGCTGTGTGAAAATTTGATAAACGTTGGAAGAGCGACGCTTTTGAAAAATGTCGAAATAGCGATGGCTTGGAAAACATCGGAAGAGAAATAGCTTGGAAAACGTCGAAAGAGCGACGGCTTGGAAAACGTCAGAAGAGCGACAGTTTTGGAAATGTCGGAAGAGCGACGATTTGGAAAACATCGGAAGAGCGACGGTTTGGAAAACGTCAGAAATAGTGTCACTATTCCGACACTTTATTGAAGTGTCAGAATTGCGACGTAATGGCTAACCACATTTTTCTCGGCCTCAAAATATCACTCTTGTGATGCCTATGTGTCGGAATAGAGACGAAGTGGCTGTTGGAAATTGGGCCAAATATACTAGTGATAGTGATGCATTGATTGCATCACACACACATTGGAGTTTCCAAAGAGGATTGAGCAGTCAAGGAAAGGTAGATTGGAATTCATTTAGGGGTCTTCTTCAGCAGGGGTTGCATAGTGGAGGAAGGCTATCAGGTGGCAGGAAACCAGTGCATGGATTTGCAGATTTCTTCTTGTTAGTGTGTGACGATTGATTGTACTGAGAGCTTGATGTACTAAGATTTGTATGAGATTGTTACATGATCTCCATGATACATAATATATGATAGTTGGGGTTTTTAGATTCAGGCTTTCCCATTAAATAATTGTGATATGTGCGATTTTTTTTATTGCTTCATGTGTTTGCAATTGAGTTTAAATTTCTGCAAGATATTAACAGTGGAAGGATTAAGTATTTAGCAAGAAGATAAATATTGTTATATCAGGAGAATCTGGATATATACATGCATATGTTATATAATTTCTACATCACTTTCAAAGGGATCCCAACTTTCTACAAATCTTCATTAATTCACAATCTGTCTCTGGAGTCTTGAATCAATGTAAATCTGAAAATATAGGCAGATTCCTATCAACATAATTTATGCTTCGACCATGGCACAATCAGTTGTTTAGAGGACGAAGAAACTCGTCTCTTGATCAATGCATGACCAAGTAATTTTGTTTCTATGACTTCATTACAAAGCCGTGTAGATTTATTTAATCGATATTTTTCCAAATTGAATTGATTTTAGAGGACAAAAGGATTTGCAAAACCCAAATTCCCGGTAATTTATCCTTCATTATAAAGCTCCAAACCGCAGATATGATCCTTAGTAGGCCACAGATATGAACTAAAAAGAGCCACAAATAAGCATGAGAAAAGTTATAATTTCCATCCAAAACCTTAATATATATGGTCAATAGGAGTTAAATATTGAGAGGTGCTTCACTATCACTACAAAAATTCAGTGAAATCCCAAGAAGTGAAACACATGTGACAGATAAGAGCTCATCCAAACATATATTGGATAATTCTTGCAGAAAGAATGTTTTTGTCACTTCCTCTAGGCAATGTTATATTTTCCCAGTGATTACTCGATCGGTCACCAAAGCCCATGGAACCTGATCATCAAATATTTCTTTCTTTCAAATATATGGATCATAAATTAAAACATCACAGGAAGCAAATTCGATACTGGATTTCTACAGAATATTTAGCTTAGCATAGAATAACTGTGGATCTCTACAACCCTTTGTTGTATTATCGTAGTAGCCTCAGTTTGTCACAGATCACTGACACGTATATGCTACTCAGTGACTCACATGCGTTCCGGGTTCAGACTTAAACCTAAGTTCAAATTTTGATCAAAAATATTGTAGAATTGCACAAAAGATAGATTGAAATCTTCACTCGCAGCACCTGAGTTCAAATTTTGATCAAAAATATTGCAGTTGCACAAAAGATAGATTGAAATCTTCACTTACAGCATAGTGTTAGATCACGCAATTAAAAGAAATAAATATATGGTAAATGGAGTCATCTTGGCAATTACAACAAGCCCCACTAGAAACCATTTGCAGCTTGTGATATTGAACCCTGTATGGTATTTTGAGAGGTAGATAACATATGTTAAGATTATTCTTGTAGATTTCAACATTTGAAATGAATAGACCAAAACAAGCAGATAACGTTGAATCGAACAACAATACATTTAATCCCGAAATTTCCATGTGGAACTACCGCCGATTATAATTGCGAGAAACTAAACACAAATGGATATAACACCAAATCGAACAACAATACATTTAATCCCAGAACTACCGCCGATTATAATTTCCAGAAACTAAACTATTTCTATCTTCCAATAGAAATAGCAAAAAGCCACAAGATCTTCCAATTACAGACTCGATGCCCAACATTCGAAAAGATCAGATAACATCACACATATAAATAAATAAAATAAAATAGAGGCCCACAGAAGAACATATAAAATGCACTTGTGTACCTTTGCTACTTCTGGTTGTACCCCTCTCGGCACGACTTTGTAAAATCCAAAAAAACCCAATACTGCCTTTGTGCATTACAACTTCTACCTTAGCAGGATCAACAATTAAAATCTCAGCATTAATCACCACAAACATTGCAAGTGCAATGACTGCTCTCCATAACTCAATGCACACGGAACCTTTAAGATCTCCAAAATCAACGACCTGAAAGCCACATCTAGGGCTACATCCCTGCGCGATACATCCACCGCAACCAATATCAGAAGAGTGACCCAAAGTTGTGAATCCATCATCCACTTGATGTTCTAAGAACCTACCACAGATAAAAAAACCTAAGAGTTGATGCATTTCCTAGCACCGTCTCATCGGCAACCATCCAATCAAAGGGGCTAAGCTCTGAAATGTTCCTGGCACTGCCTCCTTAAAATATTATGCTCCACAATTTGTTAGACACAGTGGTAAATCCCAAAGTCCAGAGGCATGACGAAGAGCCTAAAAACCCCTACAAATGGAGGCAAGAGGCAAGTTTAGCCCTATCAAAACCCCTGCAAATGGATGCAAGAGGAAAGGCTAGACCTATCAAAACATGTGCAAAAGAGACGAGGTTGGCCCTGTCAGTGTGGGCGAAGTTGGCCCTATCACTGGAAGCGAAGTTGGCTCTGTCACTGGAGGCGAGGTTGGCCTTGTCCCTAAAAACCGCTAAAAATGGAGGCAAGAGGCAATGCTAGCCCTATCAAAATTCCTGCAAATGGAGGGGAGGTTGGCCCTGTCAAGGCGAGGAGAGGTTGGCCCTATCACTGGAGGCGAGGTTGGCCTTTTCCTCGATTCAAGAGGGAAAACGCGCTCCTCTTTCAACCTACTTGTAACAATTACCTGTTTCCAACCTTCATGTGTCTACTTCCCCTCTTATTTTTCGTCATTTTTCCACTGGAACGAATTGTTTTAATTTCTAATAGTTTTCGCCATTTTTCCGCTTGAACGAATAGTTTTAATTTCTAATAGTTTTAATTTTTAAACTAAAATAATAATTTAGGATTTTAAAACAAAATATTAGTCGGCAGTCTTAATTTCTAACTTACCATAATTAAAATAGTTTTAATTTTTAAACTAAAATAATAATTCAGGATTTTAAAATAAAATATTAATCGGCCTTAAAAAAATGTTTTAGAGTGATATAAAAATAAACTAAAATAATAATTTAGGATTTTAAAACAAAATATTACTCAGCCTTAAAAAAAATTGTTTTAGAGTGATATAATTGTTATGTGGAGTAGTGATATAATTGTTATGGTTTTTTAATAATTTATTGGTTTTATAAATAAAGCATTACTATTTTTTTTAATTCATGAGGATTATTTTAAGATGTTTGTGTATAATTTAGGTGTAAGTTTAAAATAATCCAACATAAAATGTTGTTTTTTAGTGTTTTAAAGGAGATAGAGATTAAATTATAGAGGGATGTGATGAGTTTCTTAATTAAAATATGTGTAGTGATTATATGGAAAAGAAGCAAAGAATATGCATCTTATATGAAAGTAAAATTTAAATAAGTGCACTTTAATGACAACATAATCCTTGTAGCATGATAACATATACAAACAACCACATGAACTCAGAGAGTTATAAAATAAGCATATTAGAAACCATTTTGTATGTGAATGAAGTGTTAGAAAGTAAATCATAAAGACATTGTACCATGGGCTACCCTATCAAGCTCTTACATGAAGTAGTGGAAGTGCTCTCAAGTCTAAAATGGATGAGGGTAGGTGATGAGAAGCTTTTGACACCTTTGTAAGTAAATCCACCCTCTAGAATGAGGACTTGCACCTCTCCTTTATAGAACAGGATAGGAGGAGAGATAATGTAGTATAGGAAAGAGAAGAGGATCAATTTTTGGGTTAAAGGCTTGTGTGCTAGATCATTTTGGATGTCACAATTCCTCTCTAGTGAATTTGCTCTCTTTCAAAACTAGGTTTTTTGAAAGTACACACCTACTCAAAACACTTCGTAGCTAATGTTTTTCCTTTAATTGACAAATATGTTGAAATTATCTTTAGTGAGGTGCATGTATTCTAAAATATGTGTTGTTTTAGAACATAATACTCATGATAATGCATTAAATGTATGAGCAACAAGTCATCACAACACTGTGGCACAGTCAAGTCCATGATATCTATTTTTTTCTTATTATGAAGTTCCAACCTACTAGAAATAGTTCAATATGGTGCCCCCTTTGTAATAACTTGTTGTTTTCCTTTAGTAACCATATATATCTATTGATTTTTGTTTGTATGGATGAAATACAAAAATTCATTGAGCACACCCTCTCCAAGACTGTTCACTATTTGAATGGTTGAAACACGAAATTTTCCAATAATAATCCCTTTTGACTACATCACCTCTCAATATTTGCCTTTCTCATTGTAATAATTAACATGTGTGGATGAAAGTAGATCTAATTTGACTTCATGAAGAAAAGAAACCTTGCGTATATGGCTAGGTTGAATTTCATCATTACCCAGTTAACCCAACCATTATCATCCTCCTTAACCTCAATCCCTGCATCCTCCTTGATTGCACATACAACTCAACCCCTCTCCACTCCTTCAACCGGGATGAAAAGGATTCAATTTCAATAGGAAGAATCGACGGGATGAAGAAACTCGAGTAAGTTGCAATCCCTGCATCCTCCCTTACTATTCCTATGACTCAACCCACTCAGCTCCCCCTCATCTCCTTCAAATAGGATAAAAAGGCTTCAATTTCAATAGGAAGAATAGGCAGGATTGAGAACCTCAAGCAAGTTGTAGTCCATGCATCCTCCGTGGCTTCGTCTGTAACTCAACCCACTTAGCTCCTTCAACATGGATTAAAAGACTTAAATAGGAAGAAATGGTGGGATCGAGAACCTCCTACAAACTGCAACAGGAAGAAATGGATGGATCAAACTATGCCATTTAAAACAACAATATAACAATATTTTCTCCCATGGGGTATAAAAAAAAATTGTTGAAGCATTTGTTCCATATTTGAAATTTTAATAAACGAGAAGCTCAATGATATATAGACAAGTTAAATGTGCTTTGTAATAAATTAGAGGTTTGTAATGAACATTGCAAATATGACGTTTGAGCTTAAATATATTGGAGGAGAAAAGGACATACATGTTGTGCATCTACAACACAAAACCACCTACATATTGTGTGGTAATTCCACCATTCAAATAAGAGGAAACTACCACCAATTTTACTTGGATCATAACCTAAGAGGAAATAAATTTTAAATCCAAACCTAGCTAAGCTAATAAAACAAGGGCCTAAAATTTTGGGAGTGGATTTAAGGCTTATGCACCATGTTCATTAAATCTAGATAGATGAAATATTTTATGATACTTCTCAAATTGAATACAATCTTCATAAAGACAAATATAAAATCCTTGGATATGTACAACATCACCTGGATGCACTAAAATATACCTAAAATGTTAATGGCACACACCCAAGGAAATAATTTGTTCCAAAACTAGTAGAAGTTCTAGAAAAAAAGGTTTTCATGAGAGATCCAATGAGATAAAATTGGTTGAAAATATAGAGGAGAAAGGATGATGGAAAAAACGAAATCTAAATAATATACACAAACACAATATCATTTTATCCCTAAACTGCTCAACCCTAGCAATCTCTCGATGCATATAAATTTTTTACATTGTCTTGTATTTATTACTTCAATCAATTGTAAAGGTGAGAAATTCACTCACCAATAAAAACTAGACCCTTGAAATCTGAACCAAAGGGAAGGCGCAAGATTTTATCCTATGTACACCCAGCCCTGCACTCTATAGTAAGAGGAAACCCAAAACAAATATGGAAATGAGAAATCAATGTAAGAAAAAAGGTCGACATCCAATTAATTGCAATATATAAGCCCAAAAATCACTTCCCACCACACCTCTGAGTCTTGTTGCCCCATGGGTGATGGTAAATGATGGTGAATGACCATGATATCGGTAGTTGTTTCCTTATCTATTTGTAAGGAAAGTTCCCAACTAATGAATGAGTCTTGAGCCATTGGTATTGGGGAAAGCAAGTTATCTGCCAAATATATTATGGATGTGTGAGCCAAAATTTCCATTCTTCTCTGATATGATCCATGTCATCGTTGTTTAAATCTTGGTCTTCACAAAAAGATCTATCTTGAGCATTATAGGGACCCATCAATATTTTGCTCAAAAAACCTCTAAATGATAAAACCTCTGATTTTCTGAAGGGTGCACATTAATGCTACTTATGGTAGGTTTTGGTCTTTCTAGATGACATCCCCATTCATATTCAGGAGAACTATAAATGAGTAATGATCTCATCCAAATCCCATAGGTTTTAATTATCTTTACTCTAAGTAAGGTCCTACAATTTGAGATTGAGTAATATATGTTTACTCCCAACTCTTACTGGCTCAAATAATAAGGGCAGATAGGAGATGTGTCTCGTGTCAAACTCTTTGAGTGAAAGCTCTGTTCATTTCTCTTGCCAATAATACCACATGAGTACACCCGAAAAATAGAATATTGCAAGGGCCTTCAAAAGGGGAATTTATAATCCAACACCTCTCATTATGTTTCCTAGCAAGTGATTTAATTCACAAATGAGGAATTTTTAAAATGAGGGTTTTTTATATGACCGATGAGCTTGACACTCCTCAGTTGGGGCTCAATATTCATCCTGTATACCATGTTCGTACAGTGGCACGATGGCACTCGAGGAAACTTTGGAATGGGAAATTCCCCAACCACACACCCATTGATGGCATGCAAATATGTCATAGATCAAAGTATTATAACCCTAAACCTCTTATGAACTGAAATAAAGGAAAACCCAGTTAACCCAGTCATTATCATGTCCCCTTAACCCAAGACCCTGCATCCTCCTTGACTGCACATACAATTCAACCTCTCTCCACTCTCTTGCAAATAAGGCTTGTGCCCAGATAGCTAGGCAAATCTTCTACAATGATCATCTATCTATGATTCCCCTGCCATGATCTTGTCTCAGGTGGATAATATATCTCCTTGGATTCTCCCCTCTGAAATTTTTGAATTTCGCAGGCCCCCCCATACCCCCTCCCTCCTCTCTCCTGTGATATTATCCTCTCGGGCCTGCTCTCACGCTACCTGCCTCCTATCACACTGCACTATTTATCTCCTCGCCCTCCATGCTTCCCCTCACCCTCTCACATCTTTCCCCCCTGCAGCACATTCACACTCCTTTGTTGATCGCCTGTTCCATACATCCCCCTCCCTTTGCTGGCCTCTTACATTGTGCCTCCATCTTCCCCTCATCCTATGCCCACCCTTCATTTTCCTTCCAGTATTAGCTTTCCACTCCTTCATTATGGCTCGCAACGAGGACTGCTTTCATTGTGCGGATCTGCAAGCAGAGTTTGAGCAGATTCGTTCTCATCAAAAAATCCTTGACAAAAATCAGCAATAAGATGTGAAAGTCCTTGACGAAAATCAGCAAGCAGATGTGAAAGCCTTTCTTCACAGGGTTACCTCTCTTCAGCAACAGTTCAATGAACTCTCCAAATGGTGTGCCCATGCAGAATAATCAATCCAAATCCTCAAATATATACTTGAGAAACACTCAGCTCCAAACTCGAGCTCCAACAATGTGAGAAATGCTGGCAATGAGGACAATACAGATGCTTTGACTAGGCACCCAATAAGCATCGATTGATCTACCATCTTCTCTTCTTATCATGGCTTTTAAGTTTTCTTTTCTTCTTTCTCAGTTTGTTTGAATCTACTCTTTATCTATATTTCAGTATCTTTTGAACTGTAGAAGCAAAGAAGGTGTAGCATTTTGTTGTAGCTACTTTCTCTTTTGCTCCTCAGAAACTCTTGCATGTAAAAAAGGAATTTCTCCTCTTCTTTTTTGGAATATAAACTAGCACCCGACACTGTTAAGAAAAAAAACAACAACCAAAAAAATAAAGAGATTCGCGTGATAGATATAAGTTGAATAAAAATATAGTGGATTAAAAATTGATGTATTATCTTAGTACACATATTCTTATGGATGAGTATGTTAGGGTCAAAATAAAAAAATTATTTATAATTATATTTTTTATTTTTGAAATGAGAATGGAAAATAAAAGGGAATGGTTAATTTTGGAATTTTAGATTTGAAATTTAAGTTTAAAAATTCATATTTATTTTTCCTTTTCCTTGGTATAAGGGAATGAAAAGAAAGACTTTTCTATGTATAGAAATATTATGTGGTAGTGAATATATATATGTTTTTCAATATAAGGTATAGATAAACTATTTATCTTGGATTTCACAATTTTTTTAAATATTAGATAAGGATAAATTAAGGTTTTTGAGGTTTCTTTCATTTATGAGTTTAATTCATTACTCTTTTGAAATCTCATTGTTAAATAAGATATCTAGTCCTGCTTTAGTGTAGTGAGCACTTTAAATTTTAAAAAAAAAAAATAGTAAGTTTCTTGATTTAAGAAAAACACATTTGACAAATTTATTACATTAGCAAATTTTAAGTTACTTTTAGCATTTTCAAATTAGATTTCCTTATGCCATTCATTTTATTTTTCTAATTATTTTTTACAATTTGAAAAACTTGGGGACATTGATTTTAGGAACAATTATTCTATGTTAATGATAGTATTAGTCAATTTTATTATAAATATTATGAAAGATTTAGTTTAATTTCCATTATTAAATAATATAAATTTAAGGAAAAAATTAAATTGACATCAATTTTAGATTATGTTATATAGAATGATATACCTTTCATATTGGTTATTTCTCTAGTATAATATTCATATCATTATCTCTCTACTATAATATTCATGCTATTCAACAACATTGTATGATCAACATTGTATGATTATTAGTATTGTTATAAAAAGAAAAAACAATAAATTGTAGAATTTCATTTGAACTCCAAACATAAAGAAAGAAAGTTTTTTCATAAACCATATTATGAGAGTATAATATAACTTAAACATATTTCTCATATATAGTTTGAAACTCTAACCACTTATCCACATATTTGCACATCTCTATAAAATGAATTCACAATTTTAATAAAAGACTTGCAAATTTCTCACTTTATATATTTCATATCATCTTTGTCATATAAATTTAAGTAAATTATAATTATATAAATTTATAAAAAAATATTTTTTATAACTTCTAAACTTATTCAAAATATATTTTTACATTAATTAATTATAATAAAGAATAGTAATTTATTTATTATAAGTTTCAGATTTTTTGTTAGCCTCTCTCAAATAACAATGGCACGCTGTTTTGTTAGCCTCTCTCTCAAATAAGTTTTAGGTTTCTGCATGTGTTGTGCTTGCTGATATTGAACTTTATGTATGCGATATTAAATTAAATAACAATGGCACACTCGCTTGATTTTTTGCTTATTGCGCTTGCTGGGAACACTTGCTAGAGTTGTAGAACTTTCTTGCTTAAACTCCAGAATTCACGCTCGCTTGATGACGATCGCGTTTTCTTGAAGGCTCACTTGACTTACTTTATGACTTTACGCTCACTTGAATCAATAGCCACACTCGCTTGATGTCGATCTCAACTTGCTTGATTGTTTTAACTTGTTTGGTTGCTTTGATGGTTGCTGCAATGAACTTCACGCTGGCTCACTTGAAGGTTTGAAAGTGGTACTGTCTTGATGCAAAATTGCTTAAATGAATAATCACGCTCGCTTGCAGGAGATGTGAACTTGTTGCTTGTTTGATTTAAAAACTCATGCACTCACTTGATTTTGCGTAAAGGAAGGGTGTTGAACACTTTAGACACTGCACCCAAGAAAGCTTACAATGATTTTAATGATTCACTTAAAACAATGACTTCCCTTGTCCTCTTAAAAATTCATTAACAATGAATTTCTAATGATTCACTTAAAACAATGAATTTGATTACAAGTTCTAAAATGGATTTGCGAGAACGCTGGTGTAGACTTTTCTTTGAAATGCATTAACTTGACGAAGTGAATTTGATTGTTGATGTAGAATGATGATGTAGACAATCTTTGATTATATGTTGTAGTGGCGCAAATGCATGTGTTGATCTTGCAGCTATTTCGTTACATGTGTTGTGCTTGCTGATATTGAACTTTATGTATGTGATATTAAATGAAATCATTGATGTGTCACAACTAGACACAAATCAAAAAGCAACAACATGAAGCCATAAAAAACATGCGCCATCACAAACACACATGGTGTACCTAAGATCCCCTTATTCAATTTCGGGCGGATCTAGGACACAATCACAAAAAAACGATATCTTTATTAAGTATTGAGTACATAAGAAATCTCCACCTTCAAGCAATGAATATGCCAAGCTCACAACCCTTGGAAGCAATTTGTCTTCAAAATCTGGATATTCACCGAGTCAATCTCTCTCAAAGTAAACCAATACTTTGAATTACAACAAGAAATTTCTCTAAAAAATTCCACAAATCACTACAAAACACTTATCCCTCCGAATTTACAATAAATCACCTTATCTCTCCAAATACAAAATGTTAATACACCTTATTATATCCTCCAAAAAAAAAACTTTAGTTTAAAACTATTAAACCTTATCCCTCCATTATAAAAAAAAAAATAACCCAAAAACACATATCACTCCACTCACTTATCACTCCAAAAGATATATACCTTAACTTTATGATCACTCTCTTTTAAATATATATTTCAAGTTTTTAAACATGTTGAATAATCACTTGCTTATGGCACTTTAAAAATTTTAAATAGTGCATATGAATTCGTTTAAAAAGTGAATCTCACCTTAAAAGATTCATAAAGCACATTTTAGTCCTCCACCGTGGCACTTTCTTTTAACGCAAAGAGTGGGTGTAACGTTGATGGGTATGTCCGGCAGGTCAATCAGGTGAGAAATGGTTTATGCATAGCTGCATCAATCTGCTCTTCGTTGTGCATATCTTTGCAACTTCATTTTTTTTTAATTATATTCTCTGCTTGTCTGCGTTGCAGTCATGTATACAGCAGCGGTATGAGCTAGCATGAAGTTCATTGCAGCAACCATCAAAGGAACCAAACAAGTTAAAACAATCAAGAAAGTTGAGATCGACATCAAGCGAGCGTGGCTATTCATTCAAGTGAGCGTGAAGTCATCAAGTAATTCAAGTGAGCATTCAAGCAAAAGCGATCGTCATCAAGCAAGCGTGAATTCTAGATTTTAAGCAAGAAAGTTCTACAACTCTAGCAAGTGTTCCCAGCAAGTGCAATAAGCAAAAAATCAAGCGAGCATGCCATTCAAGTCACATAACAAGTGAGCCTATCCTTCAAGTACCAAAATCAAGTGAAATAGTTCAGAGAATGACATCCACACCAAGAGAGCCTGATTTCAAGAGCGCATGTTAAAATGGCACAACATATTCAGTTGTTAAAAATTCTTCACAGTTTCATCATCTCCGATGATGAAGACATGGTGCACATCAGCAAAGACACTCTTGTTGATCTTTCACGGCATCTACAACAAACACATGAAACCATTGAGTTTCTTCAACTCGAGTCGCAACTTAAACGAAATGAATTGCAAGAAAAGCGTGATACTTTCAAATCTTTGAACCATCCAAATGATAATTCATTCATCCCAACAACTTCAAGTGTCAAATTTGTTTCAGTTCCAATTTCTTCCAAGTCCATCATCAAGCCATGGGAAGAAATTCACAATAACAATAATCGACGAGGCTTAGGATATGTCAACAATGACACCAACCTACATATTCCAAATTATTCCAAGCCAATTAAGTTCGTCAATGCAGGATTTCTTGCACAACTCACCTCAGCAAATTCTAAGAACGTTGCAGACAACCAGCAATGCACACAATCCAAAGTTGCAGACAAACAGAATTGCACGCAACCTGAAGTTGAAGTCCAACCGAAATGTTCTCATTGTCAAAGAACCGGTCATATGGAAGATCAGTGTTTTGATCTCCATCCTTGTCGCCATTGTGACAAGCCCAATCATTCCTCAAAGAAATTTCGCAAACAACGACAAACAGCCAGATTGAAAATACATTATGAATGGATCGACCCTTGGAAATGGTCATCCACAGTCAAAATATTGTCTCAGTTCTACAATCGCGTCAACTCACACATAGTGCAGCCAACAGTGAAAAGGAGATTGTACTCTCATGCAGTTGAACGGGGGAGTACTACACCAATGCAACACTCCTACACCTGAAGGGGGGAGTTCAAGACAGCTTTCCAGAGAAGTGTCTCTCCTTTCAGCTGCCAAATGGGGGAAAATGTCAATGACATTGACAGTGGTTGTCAGACTGAAAGTCTCGACAAAACCAGCAAAAGCAACCAGTGGGCAACTTCAACAGCCAGTGGGCATCAACAAATTTTCCAGTGGGCAGTTGACAGCAAAGAAGCAGTGAACAGTTTTCAGCACAACAAAAGCAACAGTGAGTTGTTTTTGACATCATCAGTCAGTGGGCTTTGAAAAAATTTTGTCAGTGGACAAAGGATGTTGATTTCATGCAAAGGACAGATGGATCCTTTTGAAACTTGGCACTTGATGGAGTTTTCAAGCGAAATTTAGAAATGAATCAGACATATAGCTGACTCATGGTCTCTTCAGATTGTAGTTTTTCAGCATCCAGCTTTGGCAGTTTTTCAGGCAATGTTTTTTTAGGATCAACATGCAAACTTGGAAGATGGTTCCTCTTTTTTATTTTGGATTTTTCATTGAAGGGGGGAATTTTAGCCTCTCTCAAATAACAATAATAAATACAAAATAATAAATTAATTAATTAAATATTCCAAGTTAGGAATATGTGCCTAACTCTTGGGTTGTTCCTCAAATATTAGAGTTTGTTTAGTAACTCCTATCTTGGTGGGTTTTTAGTGAGAAATTATCTCAACCAAAGGATTCTAAGATAGCACGAACTATCTTAGACATTTTCTCTCATCTATTTAAATTGTAAACTAAATTTTTTTAATAAGCAAGAATGGTGAGAATGCCATGAAGCTGAAGCCTCTTTTCCACCATTGTTTCGTCTGATTCTGTATCTGTGTTTTATGCAATTTGTTTCTAAGTTATTTCATTTCTAATATTTTTTAGTTAAAATTACAATTCAACTCCTTATAATTAAAATATTTTTAAAAAATAATAAAAAAATATTTTATAAAATTTCTACACAATTTTAAAAATATATAAAATAAGTAGTATCTAATTCTTATTAATTTTATAACCATAATAATTATTATGATTGAAGATATAAAATATTTATAAAAATATTATTTTGACATTTACCTCTTTTAGCATACATAGCAATTACAATTGGAACATAAAAATTAATATCCAAAAAAATCAACCAAAACCAATATTATAAAATTAATTACATCGTTTCCATCAACCAATCATAATTACAGCATCTGATCGTGCACCAATGATAATGTATGACTATTATATTATACATTAAAAAAAATTTCAACTGATGAAAACTAAGAATTTAAAAATTATTTGATCACTTTGATTTCAATTTTTTTTTTGTTTTTGAAACTAATTGTTTTTAATGTAATTTTGTGAGAGTTTTTTTAGATTTTTTCAGTCTAATTTCTCTAAAATCTAGTAAGAATTTATAAGAATTTATTAAAAACAAAAATTTAATAAATAACTTTACATAATCAAAATACCTTCACAAAATTTAAAATACTAAATTTATATATTAAAAAAAATTAATTTAAATAATCAAAATCAAAATTTTAACTCAAATTTTTCCACTAAATTCCATTACTAAAAACAAAAGCAAAAAATCTCTATAATCAAAACTTTAACTCTATAATCAAAACTTTGCACGAATTCCTTCGAAAACTTCGCTCGGCCGATACATTTACTTTAAGCAAATACTGGTAGCAGTCCAGCTCATTGTTATAGTGGTGAATAAGTGAGCATGTCCAACAGGGCCATTCTGCAAGTGATTATACTTCTCATCATTTCACCCATCCGTTTGTCAAAGGCAACCATCACATTTTTCAAATCATCGTTGCTTCTCTTTAACTCTGCGATACTTTGTCTTAACTCCGATGTATCATCCTTGTTAAGAGGGCATGATTTACTCTTCACAAATTTATGAAGAAGACCGTACAATCTCCGGGCAGCTTCGTTCGCCATGCTCACTTCTACTAATAACGCAGAGGCGCGGCGCTTCGAATCCCCTTTCCCCATTTCTTCGTTCATCCCGAAGTGAGCATTCAAGAAAGCCGACAGCCAAGATCCGGAGTGACCCTGCATGTATTTATTTGCAAGAAATGGGAACAATCGGTTTGAGGGTTCAAATGATAACGCAGCCACAACTGCGCCGCAAAGGGACACAGCGTTCGCCCTGAACATATTCAATACTCCTACAAGTCCACCCACACTTGTGGAGCTCGCATCCGATACTGGGGATACTGATCGTTCCCCCATTCGCTTCAACAACTACTTCATGCATTTCTTTAATTCCGCTCTCTCCTCAGCCGCCATATTCATGGAACTCAAGCAGTTGGACAGGGCGCTCCGCGCTTTCCATAATTGAATCTCACTCGGATTCTTTGCCCCTTCCACGCAATGGATTGCAATCTGAAGGATGTGTTGGCAATGGACGATTCTAGCGATCCGATTCCTTACCACGTTGCATATATCGAGGAGACTGCTTGTGTCCTCCAGATACTTGTTTACCCACTTACCACAGTCTTTACGTAAATCAAGAACCTGGCGAATATGGTAGGAAAAGAGCTGCTTTCCACCACAACATGCAGACAAACACATGACAAGGCACCGCACACTACGATACGGACGTTCCTCATCTGAGAAACTCAATTGCTGCAGATCCGTTGCCAAGCGGTTCTCAAAATCGGTAAGAAGAGTGGGATGAGTACAAGTTTTGCAGCGGTGAACAGTGGCGACGGAAGATGTAGTATTAAACGAAAATGGGGAACGAAATCCATGAAAAGCTGTTTCGAGTGAAGAAACTACAGACGACGACGACCGAGCCATCACTGTTTTTCAGGGTTCTCGCGTTCTCAAAACAAAATAGGAGAAGTGGATTGATGGTAATGGAAACCGAACGGAAGGCAAGGGGAATGTATAAATATGAATTCCATCCTTCATGAGATGATTCCATCGAAATATTCCCCAAATCTCTGTGTGGAAAATTGCATGGCTACTGCCTGTGGATGTGAGCGTTCTGAGTATGCCAGCAATACACAAGGTGTGACAAGCCAAGCTGGATTAAGCTGGATTATGGGAATCTGCGACAAAGTGAGACAAGCCTAGCTGGATTATGGGAATCGGAGTTGTCTTTAGTGCAATTTTTTGAAGTTTCAAGTGTCGGAATTCGGTGAAAAATTTTGAGGTAAAATCTTTATTTTTGTTATTCAAACTGGTTTTTTTGATTCTATATATGGATTCAGCACCCTCAAAAACCTCTAGGACACTTCGATTATGCAAAGTTAGCAATCAAACTTCTCTTTTCAATAAATTTCTGTCTAAATTTAGAGAAATTACACCGTAAAAAGTCACCTAAAAACCTTCAAAAAATCGCACTAAAAACTGCTCGATGGAAATCTACTGTAGTGTCTGCAATTTTTGTCTATATTCTAATTATTATAATGTTTGGAGGGAAAACGCAGACGCCCGCAATGTCCTTACGCCCGCCAAAAATTGGGAATTCCCTTTCGAAACAACTATGAATCTGGCCAGTGGTGTTGACCTATTTTTGTCCGTTGCGTTGTGATGGTGATGGTGTGTGGTTTTTTTTGTTTTTTAAACTAAAGTAATTATGCTCTCACAGTTATACATAGTTTAGCTTTGTTTAGAATTAAATCACAATATCTGGGAACCAAATCTCTCCACCAACGAAACTTACATCCCAAACCCTCCACCAGACTATTGGACCAACTAAACTTACATCCCTAACTTCAAAGAAAAAACAGCATTCAAGCGAACTACGCAGAAGGTGCTGCCCATTATAATTATTATTATAATAATGCACTCTCTATCCTCAACTACATCACAGACCATACAGCATCCATGTCGAATATTTTGAAATCTGAAAAAAAAATTAAATATTTGGCCCATATTCCCAAATCTGCAATCAACACAAGTCAAACCACCCCCTCCCAAAAACCCAGAGGTGGATTGCATCAAGGTAACTATGCAATCAACACAAGTCAAACCACCCCTCTCCCCCAAAAACCCACCCAGAGGTGGATTGCATCAAGGTAACTATGCAATCAACACAAGTCAAAACCCCCAGAGGTGGATTGCATCAAGGTAACTATTTTTTTCTATTTTCTATTTGTATATATCACACGGTGCAATATGGTATGGCGGTCATCTAAGAAAGTTGTGCATTATGCATTCGGACAATATGATATTGCTGAACGGAAGACTTGAAAATGTTTCTTTTTATAAATTAATTGAGAATGATTTATAAGTAACTCTATAAATCACTGTAATTAATTTATAATATTGTAGGCCTTTTGAAATCTTCCCTGCTAATGCATATTTTAAAATTGCATTTTATTTTATTAAAAATTTATAATGCATTGTCTTTTTCTAAGCTGTTATGTATAATATAAAAAAATAAAGAAAATTGTTGATGGACTTCATGAGATGTTATCTAGTTGTATCTAGTTGTATCTATTTATTTATTTATATATAAATTGGTAATTGTACTACATGTTGGAAAGAAAATGTCGTAAGGATATAGCATAGAAAAGAGTAACATAGAAGAAAAAAAATATGATATGTTACGTGAATTAATTGAATATTTAAATTTTAAATATGATTTATTTTAATTAAAAAGAAATTTTAGGTTTGCATAATTGTTTTTTATTGTCTAAGGTTAGTATAAATAGTGTATACAATAGAATTAATGTAGAAATGGTTGGGTGGAGTGTCCTTTTTTCAAAATCAATTAGTAGACACTTCCTAGAAATGTAAGTGTTCAAAACTTGTGATTATGCTGCATTAATTTTGTCTTTTCATGGATTATATTACTTTCCAGTTTGTTCAATTCTATTTCCAAATTTAAGTTTACATTTTACATTTATGATTTATTATGACTAAATAGTTTAATTATATTGCATAAGCATGTATTCTATTGACTCCATATGTTCATTCATTAATAATGTAGTTATCAAAACAAGAATTTAGAGATCTAAGTAACATATTTGGAGTATAAATTTGTGGTTTCAAGAAAGGTATTGTGTAGATCACCATAATGCCTCAACCTACCTTTGCACTAATTGCTCTAGATGCTCAGGTTTCAAGAAAGGTATTGTGTAGATCACCATAATGCCTCAACCTACCTTTGCACTAATTGCTCTAGATGCTCAAAGTTGACAGCCTACATAATTGGATATAAAGATCAAGACAAGAAAGGTATTGTGTAGATCACCATAATGCCTCAACCTACCTTTGCACTAATTGCTCTAGATGCTCAAAGTTGACAGCCTACATAATTGGATATAAAGATCAAGACAATATATAAACGATCTTCTTCTTCTTCTTCTTCTTCTTCTTCTTCTTCTTCTTCTTCTTCTTCTTCTTCTTCTTCTTCTTCTTCTTCTTCTTCTTCTTCTTCTTCTTCTTCTTCTTCTTCTTCTTCTTCTTCTTCTTCTTCTTCTTCTTCTTCTTCTTCTTCTTCTTCTTCTTCTTCTTCTTCTTCTTCTTCTTCTTCTTCTTCTTCTTCTTCTTCTTCTTCTTCTTCTTCTTCTTCTTCTTCTTCTTCTTCTTCTTCTTTCCTGGAATTACATTTAAAAGTTACACAATGGAGAATATCAAACAATTTCCAAACCATAAGTGGATAGTGTATGGAAGAAGAGCATAGATGAAGATGGATGTGCTATATTTTAGAAGTCAACCCAATTATTGCAATTTAACATAACAACATTGAAATCACTTTTCAACATATTTTAGGTATATATGACCATACAAGAAAAAAGCACGTGAACACTAATTCAAAGTCATATTGTTTCTTGATGTCACCCTAATTGAAAGTCATATGTTTTCCTGATATCTCATCTTTTGGATACTGTGCATCTAGATGCCCATGATATTTTCCACTCCCACTCCATGAGATCATTTGTGATTGTCATCACATTTTAGTTTGGTTAATCTCTTGACAACTTATCAATTGTGCTTGACATTGGGCCCAAGGATAATTAAAAAAGATCATGCAGACAATATGAACTCTCTCATTACTCCCCATTTATTTCACCTTCTTCAAGCTCTTCATTTATTTTTGTTTCTATGGATTCCTTCCACCAAAAAGGTAAAAAAAAAAAAATCCACAACAACATACTGCTTTTTAGCTAAACCACTATCATACATAAAACAAATAATAACAATGTTAAAAATTTAAATAAAAAAATATAATAAATAAAGAATTTCAAACCATTATTCACCAAATTTCCACACTCAACTATATGAAATGAAATGGTTAAACTCAACCATATGAAGTAGATAATAATTTGATAATTAATTTATAAATTAAAAATACCTATAAATAAAGTACGTCTCCACCTTTTTTTGGTATATGAATTTGATAATTATATTATTTAATTTTAAATTATACAAAGATATAAAGTGATAATCTTGTAATGTTATATTATATTTTGTAATGTTATATTATATTTTATAGTTATAATGTTATATTAAAGGTATATTAAACTTATATATTGAAGTCACTTGTAAACTTGTTATTAGAGTTTATGAATTTTTATATTAAAGATGAAAGTAAGTCAAATGTTATCCTTGTTTGTTCAAATATTTGATGAAGTTAGTTTATAAATTTTGGATTACCATTGGTATTTTATATCAATATCTACAAGTTAACAATTTGTTAAGCATGCACATGGTATTTTTGCATAATTTGAATTCCAAACTGACTCTATGGAATTTAGGGACTCTACCACCAACATCGATTTCATTTAATGGCCATTTTCAATCCTATTCATCCTTCTTGGCATATGTTGGGATTGGGATACCGGCCCGAAACAAATATCAATAATGTTTGAAAATTTGTTGTTATCCACTACAATGGGTAGGGAAAAGCAATGGTTGAATATTGCCTTCCCCCAGCTAAGACCTTTCTGGACAAATATATAAATTACTCCAATATTTTTATTAAAAATTGTCATATTTTGGAGCCCTAGTTTTCAGAGTTAGTAGTTTATTTTCATTCAATATATTCTTTTATCTCACATTGTAAGTGAGTGGCTTGAGGGAAAGGTTGAAATAACCAGTAATTTTGTAATTTCAAGATTGGATTTCAATATAAAAGATATGCTTCCCAACATAAATTGAAATTCAAGTAGTGTTATGGCGTTTCCTGCCATTTGGGGACATGGGTACATGTTACTTGTGTCCATTAGGATTAAATGTTTTCCAATTGATTAAGAGAAGGAAGAAAACTGAAGGCTTTGTGGGAATAGATATTTTCTAGGAAGTGAATCCTATTGACACATGTTATTACATAGGGTTTAGTATAGCTTTACCTCTGGTGATTTTCTCGATTTCATTCTTGAAAATTATGCCCTTTGAACTATTGAGTAACGGTTTGAAAGAAAGAAGCTCATATAAAATGCAATCTTTGTAGTATTACCTTTTTACACATTAATAATGTATAACTTATGTGAGAATGGTAGAACCATATGTCATCTCACCGTGACCTTTGGGATATTGGCTCTTACTATATCATTGCAGTGAGTTGCAGCAAGTTGGTGGTAAGTAATCTCACTATATCATTGTAGTGAGTTGTAGTACATTGGTGGTAAGTAATCTCAAGAGATGTCTTATCTAATTTGTTGTTATGTCATGATGGTACGTGATTGGTCATGCATAATTCTAATGTAGAATATTGACTCTATTTTAGATTAACTATCTATAATTGTTAACAACCCTAACTGGAAGAACGTATTTTCTATTGGTGTTTTGATTACAAATGAGAAAACATATGGTTAGAAAAAAACCAAAATCCCTTTGATAATCAAGCTACAAAATGATATAAGAAATCTAATGGATAATGGGAAGGTCATTGTCTTTGTCCTTTCATTTTCCATTACACAACTTTCTCTCCTATTTATTTATTTTTTTTCTCTTTCTTTTTCTTCTTTTAATTTTGACATTACTTGCATTGTCTTTTATTATTTCAACCTTTATTAATTGTCAAATTTTACTTGTAGGTATTGAATCTTACAACTATTAGCTTGTGTTTGGACTATTTTGGATCACTATTTAACTTAGAAGTTGGAGTCTTCATTTTTCTTAACCTTTGCAAAAATTATTGCCTTGCACCATGTTTACATTATTGTTGATTGTGATATGCCAACCCATTTTGGATTGCTATTGAACTTAGAAGTTGGAGTCTTCATTTTTCTTAACCTTTGAAAAAATTATTTCCTTGCACTATGTTTACATTGTTGTTGATTGTGATAATCCAACCTTTGGAAATTAAATGTGATTAATTTCATTGGTTTTAAGTCTCTCCTTTGAAACCTTTTGAACATTATTGTTGAGGTGTCCTCACACAACCATGTTAGTCCTTTGTTAGCTTTCCACAAGGCAAGGCTTTAGATTGTGATTGTGACCCTCGAATACCATATCTCCACAAAACTAAGAGAGAAAAGCTCTTACTGAGAATCGTAATTAAAATAAATGCATATCAAGGTGGAATAATTGAAATGCAATGAAATTGAACAAGCATGGATTAACAAATTTTGGCTCAACCAAATTCCTTTGGCGATCTACCATTATCACATGAAATGTGCAAACGGCATAGATTTTGATAACATAAAATATTAAGAATAGTTTTGTGTATTTATTAATCATGATAAGACACTTATTTTTTAATAGAATAAAGTTTATTATTTTTTAATAGAATAAAGTTTAAGAAAATAGTTGTAGAAGGGAAACAAGGGCTATGAGGTCACCAAGGTGAAGAAACTACCACCTCAGCTTACATTGGGCTATGAGGTCACCAACGTGAAGAAACTAGGTTATAGGGTTATATATCTTTCAACCCAACCCATTTGCTCCACTATGCTTAAACAATCTACTCACTTCAAAATATTGCATACAACTCATGCAAGCAAAAATCCCTTTGAAGAGAATACATAGAAATCCAGTTGGAATGGATTCTCACATGGTGTTAGAAGAAATATAAGTAACAATTAACTACAAATAAGATCAATATATGAATTACATGTAAGGTATTGCATTTAAAATCAATCACATAATAGACACAATGATTTACCTTATAAATGTAAACAATAAAACTAATATTGGAATGGTGGTTCAGTCCTCATTTTAGCAGTAATTCGTTAGAACGAAGTTTTGACTCTCTATGCATCCTTCTACATGGTTAGAAAAAAAAAACCCCTTTAATAATCAAGCTACAAAATGATATAAGAAATCTAGTGGACAATGGGAAGGTCATTGTCTTTGGCCTTTCATTTTCCATTGCACAACTTTCTCTCCTATTTTTGGTTTTTTTTTTTCTCTTTCTTTTTCTTCTTTTAATTTTGACATTACTTGCATCATCTTTTATTATTTCAACCTTTATCAATTGTCAAATTTTACTTGTAGGTATTGAGTCTTACAACTATTAGCTTGTGTTTGGACCATTTTGGATCACTATTGAACTTAGAAGTTGGAGTCTTCATTTTTCTTAACCTTTGCAAAAAGTATTGCCTTTCTCTATGTTTACATTATTGTTGATTATGATATGCCAACCTTTTTTGGATCACTATTGAACTTAGAAGTTGGAGTCTTCATTTTTCTTAACCTTAGCAAAAAAAATTGCCTTGCACTATGTTTACATTATTGTTGATTATAATATGCCAACCTTTGGAAATTAAATGTGATTAATTTCATTGGTTTTAAGTCCCTCCTTTGAAGTTCCTTTTGAACATTGGTTGTTGAGGTGTCCTCACACAACCAGGTTTGTCCTTTGTTAGCTTGCCATAGGGCAAGGCTTTAGATTGTGATTGTGACCCTTGAATACCATATCTCCACAAAACTAAGAGAGAAAATCTCTTACTGAGAATCGTAATTAAAATAAATGCATATCAATGTGGAATAATTTAAATGCAAGGAAATTGAACAAGCATGGATTAACAAATTTTGCCTCAACCAAATTCCTTTGACGATCTAGCATAATCACATAGAATGTGAAAACTACATAGATTTTGATAACATAAAATATTAATAATAATTTTGTGTATTTATTAATCATGATAAGACACTTATTTTTTTATAGAATAAATTTTAAGAAAATAGTTGTATAAGGGAAATTTTCTGCCCAACTTTAGATATCCAATTTAGCTACCACCTTACATTGGGCTATGAGGTCACCAAGGTGAAGAAACTAGGTTATAAGGTTATAGATCTTTCAACCCAACCCATTTGCTCCACTATGCTTAAACAATCTACTCACTTCAAAATATTGCATACAACTCATGCAAGCATCAAACAACCATAACAGGCTCTTTGATTGTCTAGCACAACAAAAGGAATGCATTCCCTTCACATATTCTTTCATTTAATGTTCTTTAAATGAGGCCCAAATATGGACTAATTTTTTTGAGATATTGCTTTTAACATGACACATATTGGATTTTTACACTTAACTTCCATAATTACTTTAAAAATTTTCCCACAAAACTCTTATATGCATTCAATAAATTGTTTTATAAGTCAATAGGGATGGATAAATTCATTTAAGGTATTTGATAAAAAACAGATGTTCTTTTTTAATATTTTAATTATTTTTATGTATAATTTAATTTATATATTTTACTTTTTAGAGTATTTTTTTCTTGAATAAAATTCAATAGAAATTTATAAAAATGTATTTAATTTATAAAATTTAAATGGTTCGGGATTTTCTAAATAGTTTAATCTATTTATATATTCATAATTTCATTTTAAATAACAAAAAATCACAATTATGAATATTAGTAAATTCCAAATATATACCTATATCATTTTATCTTTCATCTATCTATTATTATTTAGAGCTTGAGCCTTCTTTTTGTACTTTGTTAATGCGTGGAGTGGAAATAGAAGGCACGTTTCGGTGGGAAAAAAAGAAACAATAGGAGGCACATTTTGGTGGGAAACAAGGAAATTCACATACGTATCTAATTATTCAAATGCTTTTTATTGTTTGCGTTCTAAACAGGGTGCAAATTTGGGTTGCACTCCCACACGTTTATGCGCGATAGAATCATAAAAGTTTACATATTTTATTAATTCTCCGAAGTCAAATATTATTATTTTGGCGAGCAGTTTAGTTGTATCCACTCTGATAAGAATTGGTAGATTGTTAAAGAGTAGCAATTTGTTTTTAATCAATATAAAATAATAATAAGTGAACTAAATGGGTCGTCAAATTGTTTAGTGGGGTAGTCGTTACCTTTGCAGAGGTTGGCAATCTTGGTGACGAATCTTCGGTCGGTACCGATAGAAGCAACTGAACATTATCTCAAATATTGATAGAAACAACTGAACATTATAATATTGATAGAAACAACTGAACATTATCTCAAATATTGATTAGTTTGTTTTGAATGTATGAATATTATTAATAGATAGAAAAGAATTATTATTATTATTATTTAATTTTAAGGTTATTGTTAAGTTAAACATTAAATTGGTGTATAAGATTTTGTTATTTTTGAGATAGAGGATTCACTTTCTTACAGTGATTTGATTGCTAAATCTATTAAGGCAGACATACTCTATCTTTCTGGTTTTGAACTTATGATCTTTTAAGAAAAAACACATGCTCTTAACCATTAGATAGTCTTTATTTTAAATTGAAATTCTGATTTTAAATAATTTTAATTATTTTAGTACTAACTTAATTATTTAATTTTTGACTACTAAATGTTGATAAATTAATTATATAATAATATGAATAAATTTTACTTTAATGTTCAAATATATTATTAAACAAAGGAAAATAAATATTTCTATCATTATTTATACTAGCAATTGCACCACATGTTGATATTGATGATAATAGTGATCAACAGGTAAACACTGCCTCCACTAACCTCCACTCACTGTTATAAACACATTATTGTCCTCTTTGGCTCTAGATTATCATGTGGGAAAATTGTCTTGTATGCGGGAAAATTGTCTTCTTATGTTTCTGATGATGGAGGATCACTCCCTTGGATGCTTCAAGTTTTGCAAATATTTGCATTCCATTTTGTGATAACTACTCCATTCAAGATAGAAGTCCAGAGGCACACATAGTATTGTCCACTTTGGCTCTAGATTATCACGTGGGAAAATTGTCTTGTTATGTTTCTAATGGTGGAGGATCACTCCCTTGGATGCTTCAAGTTTTGCAAAGATTTGGATTCCATTTTGTGATAACTACTCCATTCAGGATAGAAGTCTAGAGGCATACTTATCAAATTCCAATGCCCTCGAAGATGTGGATTATGTTTGTGATGATGGAGGATCACTACCTTGGATGCTTCAAGTTTTGCAAAGATTTGGATTCTATTTTGTGATAACTACTTCATTCAAGATAGAAGTCGAGAGGCATACTTATCAAATTCCAATGCCCTGGAAGATGTGAATTTGTGAATTAGCACTTCAGAAGAGACTAGATGCATGAAAATGTATGGTGATAGCATTATAACTTGGAGAACGCAAGGAACTAAACTTATTACTTATAGTTTTTCTTATTAACTAAACTTATTAATTCTATTTTTTACTTGTACCAAACTTATTATTTCTTTTTTTCTACTTGCTTTGTTGCTTGTACCAAGTTACTTTTTTTGTTTTTTTTGCCCCATTTCATTCTTCTTGGAATTAAAGGATCGAATCACAAAACTTTCTTCTTGGAATTGAAGGATCGAATCACCAAAGTTATGGAGATGGGCATTTGGGTAGTGTGGGCAATGTTCCAGCACACAAACAGAAAGGACACAAGGATTCAAGGATATGGGTAGTTAAGCAGTGTGGGCAGTGTTCCAGCACACAAACAGAAAGGACACAAGGATTCAAGGATTGTGTTTCTGGAAGCAGTAACGAGATCATTCAAATATATTTCATGTCTTGAGACTTCAAATCATATGTGTTTTATGTTTTGCTAAACTTCTCTAGTTCAGATCACATGTCTTGCACCATATTCAAATTCTGCACATGTATACTTCCACTAGATTCTCGATTGAATTTTGAAACAAATGAAGCAACTGATCCAAATTTGTATTTATTATCTATTTACATGCTTTGTATCAAAAAAATCCAATTTTGCCTTCTCGAGAGCAAGCACTAAGTTCTCAAGATTCTCTAGGGATCCACACAATATAACAATATTTTAAATAAGTTCTCAAGATTGTCTAGGGATCCACACAACCAACATTTCAAAATCATCCTGAACTTATGATTCCTCTTCATTAATGATTCACATATGGAGCTTCATCCCACATGGATAGTTAAAAATATCAATTTTAGTTTATATTTTCCCACCTAAATGCACAATATAGAACTATTGGTACACTCAAAACAAACTCGTGAGTTGGTTTGGTGATTTCTCTCAAAACATGAATTAAACACTAAAATATAAACTGCCAAAACCTAAAACCTACACCACTAAACAAACTTATGGATGCCATATAGATATTTTTAATTTAATATGTATGATTGTAATTGAGACCAAATATATTCAAATTTTATTAAACTATTAAAAAAATTCAATTTTTTGCCAAAAAAAAAAAGAAAGAAGAAAGAAGAAGAAGTTAGTTTTATAAAATAGTATGAAAAATTGGAAAATATTATCCTTGTCATTTTATATTACAACAAAGACAAACAAAATTTTCATGCAAATTTTTATTAAATAATTTAATAATTATATTAAATACGTTAGTAGTATTTTTTTAAATAAAAAAATAAAAAATATTATTAATTCTCTTAGAATTATGTTTATTTTCTCTTATGAAAAGTTGGAAAAATATTACGTTCGTCTTTTCATATTACAATCAACAAAATTCTCATGAAATAACTTAGTGATTGTATTATGTTTAAATTTGTTGATGGTACGTTTGACCGCAGCCGATTCACCACAACCTCCACGGCATTGAAAATCACAATTCTGTTCATCCACCTCAGATCCCTTCACATACACATCCCTTTGCAGGCAGGTCACTAGCTCAGCTCATCCTTGTCCTGGCATTTCAGCTTGGCAGTCTTCTTATTATTATTGTTTTTGCTACTGTCATGTAAAGAAAAAAAGAGTATGCGTTGGGAGGGGTGGCGATGGTGGAGTTGAATGCTGATTTGGTTTGGTACTCAGCCAGTTCGTTTTTCTAGATTGCATTTCAAAGAACTATGTAGAAAAATGTAAGGTCTCCCTAGTAAATTTGGTTCCTCATCAATTTTTTCATCAAATATTTTGAATGTGTTTTATGTAAATTACATTTTCTTGGAATTTATAAAGAGAGTTTCATTTTAAGGAAAGTTTAAATCTTTAATGCTTTTTTCTATCCAAACTACACTCTAATTAAATTTAATTATACCATCTGCATTTTCAAAATATCTGAAAGTCTATTTTCTTGTAAACTCCATCTTGAAAACTCACTCGGATTACCGATATATTTGACCAGGCTTTTCTATTAGCTACATTGCATAACGGCAGCAGGCATGTGGCGATTGAATAATGTTCTTCACATCTTGTAATTTCACTGCAGAACTTTAAATTGATGAGCCTGTTAGGGATAAAGAATATTTAAATAACATAAATCTCTAGTTTACATTTATGTCAAAATTAAATCCATAAAACATTATAAATAGATATTTAAAAGCGCCCATGCTTCAGTTTCTCTGTAAAAATGCATTTTCATTAAGTTAATTCAAGAACTTCATTTAAAGAAATATTTAGAAATCATATTACTTTAGAAATCTATAAATTATACTTTCGCTCCATCTCAAAAAAATATGCAAAAAATTGAAAACTCTTCCCATTTTCATTAAGTTAATTCAATAACTTCATTTAAAGAAACATTTAGAAATGTAGTGGTTTGGAAATTTGTAAATTATGCTTTCGCTGCATTTCAAAGAAATATACAGAAAAATAAAAACTCTTCCGATTTTCATTAACTTAATCCCAGAACTTCATTTAAAAAAACATTTTCATTAAGTTCATAAAAACTCTTCCCATTTTCATTAAGTTAATTCAAGAATTTAATTTAAAAAAACATTTTCATTAAGGTAATTCAAGAATTTCATTTAAAGAAACATTTAGAAATGTAATGCTTTAGAAATCTTAAATTATAATTTATTTTTACTTCTTGGACTGCATTTCAAAGAAATATGCAGAAAAATAAAAGCTCTTCACATAAATCAAGCATTAATTAAATTTGGTTCATCACCTAAATTAGGTTCCTCACCTAGACAATTCTGGATCAGCCGCTTCTTCAACAGCTTAATAATCAACATAAAGGGGCGCGGTCCTCAATTTTCTTTGCTGCCATCGGATATGCTACTAGATAATCCAGATAAATTAATACATCTCGATCAATCGCACCATAATCTGAACATGGATTTGGTTATGCATTTAGTTTGACTGGTCAGAGAGTTCATATCTTATTCATAGTTAGGTGGAAGAGACATAGGGTTTGATGAGTTAGTTAGGTAATTTAGTTATGTAGTTCGCAGAGCGTAAATGAAGGAAATCTTTATCTAATGGCCTAAAACATTTCAATCGTCTAACATTTGATCTAATGGTTCATAGAAAGACAGAGTGATAGCTAAGAAAGTTGTTTTCAAATAAAGACGCCTTACGGCATAACTAGCAATTGCACCACATGTTGCAAAGGAAACGCTGTAAAGCCTTAACATAAAAAAGAATAGCCCACAATAAAGAGTATGTGATATGTTATGCAATTTAATTGAATATTTAAATTACAAATATCAGTTATTTTATTTTATTTTAAGTATATGATCATACAAGGCAGAAAAACATATGAACCCTAGTTGAAAGTCATATGCTTATGAATACCCTTCATCTCCATGATATGTTCCACTCCCACTACATTTATGAAGTCTAGCAACAACAATGATTACATTTAATGGTCATGTTCATCCTATTTATCCTTGTTGGAATATGTTGGTATTGGGATACCAACCTAAAACAAATCTCAATAATGTTCTAAAAGTTGTTTTTTTCCAATAAAATGGCGAGGAAAAGCCATGACTCCATATTTAATTCTTCAAGTAAATGCCTTTCTAAACAAAATATACAAATATCACACCCTATAAGTGAGTGGCTTGAGAGAGGATGAAATAACTAATAATTTTGCCTGCATTTTTTCCCAATAAACACAAATACAATCACGGCTCAAAATTACATGAGCCTTTCATTCTCTTATCCTTATTGTTATTTGCATCTGTAAAAGTAGGAAATACTTATACCTTACAAACGCTTATACCTACTGCAAAGGCATTCCATGATCTAAGAATACCATTTAGCGTTTTAATCACTAGTTCTTGATGAGAGATGGATTCTCTTACATGAGCGTTTCATTCTCTTATCCTTATTGTTATTTGCATCTGTAAAAGTAGGAAATACTTATACCTTACAAACACTTATACCTACTGCAAAGGCATTCCATGATCTAAGAAGACCATTTAGCGTTTTAATCACTAGTTCGTGATGAGAGATGGATTCTCCAATTGCTTGAATTTAATCTGCTATTTGAGAAAATCCTTACAAAATAAGAAGCCAATGTTTCATCATTAATAATCCAATGTTTCATCATTTAACAATGCATTCTTCTTACGAAAAAAGGAACATTATGATGACGCTCTACATATTTTTCATGCTATAAGGGGCAAGTTCGACTATCACATCAAATTTCCACAATCTATATTTCGTTCACTAAAATTTGTTCAGTAGCAACAAAACCACTCTTGAAAATTTGTTCATTATTGGTTCGATAGCACAAAACGAGAAGTTAATCTAAATTCATTTTTCCCAACATTAAGTTAATCTTGCCTCCAAAAGACCACGATTACGGTGTGCTTTTAAAATTTTATAGATGAATTTGGAGAGAAAACATGGCCAAATTCCCCTCTAATAAAGTTTCATTCACATTTCATTATGGACAAATTGGCTAATGGTGAACCTAAAACATCAATTTCAAATAGAATTCCAGATCAATGAAAACTTATACGGTTGCTTTGCCGGATTCTTGCTGTTAGGGTCAATGCTACAAAGAAATATATCGATATTCATCATCTTTAATGTTGCAAAAAAATATATTAAGGATTGAAATGCATTATTTGCTAAGGATTGAAATGCATTCTTTGCGAAAGGTTTAACACAATACACCTAAGATTACAAAACTTTCTTAAACTGACAACTACTAAAGCTTTCACTTAGGACACCTTCTGTATTTATCCGCCATCTTTGCCGGATTCTTGCTATTAGGGTCAATGCTACAAAGAAATATATCGATATTCATCATCATCATAATGTGCAAAAAATATATTAAGGATTGAAATGCATTCTTTGCTAAGAGTTGAAATGCATTCTTTGCGAAAGGTTTAACACAATACACCTAAGATTACAAAACTTTCTTAAGCGTGACAACTACTAAAGCTTTTACTTAGGACACCTTCTGTATTTATCCACCATACCCTTAGGCTGCCATCTAAGCTTCCACTCTACAATGTAAATACCTGGGAATCACTATCAATCATAGTTACCAATTTCGAAACTTAGGACACCTTCTGTATTTATCCACCATACCCTTTGGCTGCCATCTAAGCTTCCACTCTACAATGTAAATACTTGGGAATCACTATCAATCATAGTTACCAATTTCGAATTCGAATTCAGATTCGGATTCAAATATGATACGATAAAAATTCAGATAGAAAATTTTCAATTCAAAAAAAATTCGAGAGTATCTTTTATATATATATATTCTTGTAACAATAGAAAATTTCGGATAGAAAATTTTCAATTCAAAAAAAAATCGAGAGTATCTTTTATATATATATATATTCTTGTAACAACAATGTCTTGTAATTTTCTTCCTATTCATTTTGAAATTTAAATCATTTTTAATAATTTTAATCAACATAAACAATTTTAAAACTACAATTTACTTACCAAAACTACAACCACACCTCTTTTATCTCCAGCATCTTTCCTTTTTAAATTCAAAACTTCCCTCCTGCTATCAAATCTTATCTAAAATCCTTTTATAATTAATATTTCTTCAAAACTTATATGTCCAAAAATCCAAACTACCCCTCCTTAATTTCAAATTTTATATAAAATCTTTTATAGTTAATACATATTTAAAAATTAAATATTTAAAACTAACTTAATTTTATAAAACTGCTCTTTCACTTCAAATCTTTTCTGAAATTCTTAATATAAATATATTATATTTATAAAAAAAAACAATTAATTATTATAAAATTTATTTCAATATTTTACTAAAATTCTTTTTTTCCTAATTATCTCAGCTTTTCCCTCAATTTCAAATTTTATATAAAATCTTTTGTAGTTAATACATATTTAAAAATTAAATATAACTAACTTATTTTTATAAAATTGCTCTTTCAAATCTTTTCTGAAATTCTTAATATAAATATATTATATTTATAAAAAAAACAATTAATTATTATAAAATTTATTTCAATATTTTATTAAAATTCTTTCTTTCCTAATTATCTCAGCTTTTTAAAGCTTTGAAAGCAACACTGAAATTGGAAACCTGGAAATTTTCCATCCTACATATATCTATTTTGTGTTTAAAATCTCTACATTCACTATTTTCAAGCCAACAAATTAACAAATCCCTTTAATATACATAAACCGTGAAAATCGAACTCACTATTCTCACGCAGGCAAATTAACAAATTCCTTTAATAAACTATAAACCGTGAAATTATTAAACCATGAAATTTCTATACCCTAACGTAACATACCCGGAACCAAATCGAACTTTCATCAAATTATTCGATTTCCGAATCGAATTACCGAAGTTCCGTATTTATTTCTCGGATACGGACGAATTTGGTAGCTATGCTATCAATCCCTTCTTCATCTTCATGATAATAATCTGCACTGGCACTACAACTGTTGTTACTGTATTGATATGAAAAAAAGAGGAGAAATTTGAGGAATTTGGTGCCAATGAGGAGGAATAGGTCGTCCATGCAGGGGCAACAACTGCCATTCATTTCACGGGGTTGCTGTGACCTTCCAAAACAGCCAAACATACAAGATACGTTTCGCTTTTTGATACCGTCTCCTATGGCGTCGTTGTTTGCTGTTATCCCTGTGATAGAGTGAGCCAAGCAATCACTGAAACACGAAACACAACATCCTCTGATCTGCGGAAGAATTCGGGAATACAGAATGTGATGAAGCAGAATATGGCCATTTGCAGTCAAACTGACATTCAGTTTGATCCATAACAAACGAAATTCAATAACCCAAGAAAAGAAACAGAAGAGTGAGAACGGCATTTCCGTTATTTCGGTGTACAGGTGTAGGGAAAATGGTGCAGCAAAACAACCAACGACCAAAAATAATTTAATCGTCTAACACAAAGATCCGACGATCATCGTATTGCCAGAGTGACTCCAGGAAAGTTGTTTTCATATAAAACGCTTTACAGCGTAAATATTGCTTTTTTGTTTTTTTAAGATATTAATTACAATGGAAATTGGAATATTTTATATGTAATAATATACATTATTCATTAATTATAAGTTTCTTAATTTATAGATATATTTTATTTTGATTAGTGTTATATATATGAGGTACTTAGTTTTTTTTCCTTATGACTTAGTGTCAATCAATAGCTACTATTATAATCTATGTACCTACATACTATAAACTCTTCAATTTATGGATAAATTTTATTTTGACATGGTACTTGGATTTTTTTATGACATGGGTCAATCAATAGTTATTATTATAATTTTTAGGTGTATAGTTACTATAAGCTTTTATGGATAAAATTTACTTTGGCTAGTGTTGTATATAAGTATTTAGTGTTTTTCTTATAACACGGGGTCATTTAATGGTTACCACTATAATCTCTAATTGCTTAAATATATCTCTTTTATAAATACAAGTAAATAAAAAAATTAAACCACATAACACTTTATTTTCACAACTAACATCCAAAATATAAAAAACTTTATTTTCACAACCATCATCAAAATATAAAAGAAAAAAGTCTAATTATGTAACCACCCTCTTAGCCACTAACAAATGGTTAAGATTTATTGGTTAAGGACTAATTGTGACTACTGTTATTTTAAAAGAAGTATCTGAACAAGATTAATTTTTTTTTCTGAATAAAAGAAAGATTTAATTTGTGAAAATTACTTCATGAGTAAAAATAATTGATGGTAAAAGTAAATCTGGGTTAGTTGAACAGAATGAAACAGTTACTACAGTTACCCCAAGAAAACTCTGGAATAAAAGGGGAATTCCAAGGAGAGTTAGGGGTTCTGTGAAAAGGAAAAAGAAGAAGAATCTGTGAAAGCTGGAAAAGTTTTTTTCCAGAACAGATGAATTCTGGGTTGGAGTAGTGGACCGGACTGTCCTGAGAACTCCCCAGAAATTCTATTTCCACTGGAGTCGGAGAGTGGACCGGACTGTCCCGAGAACTCTCCTCCAGAAGTTTGTGTTCAACCAGACCCAGGCTTGGAGCTCGGGGGAGAACTGGGAGACGTGATTGTCCAGTTCGTGGACGGGAGGTAACGAGTACCATCAATTGAGTTCGGACACAGATAAGTAAAATGCAAGTAGCTTTCTGGATTTACATGGAAGTAAAAGATTGGTTTGCTACAGGAGGTGCTGTCAATAATTAATTAATCTTCTTTTATTTATTATTCTGTGGAAATGTAGGAACAGCTACTGTTCTTTATTACCAACATCTTTAGTAATCTTTTTCTTAAAACTAGACATATTGGAACCATAGATAAATATAGCAGGTTATTTGTTTGTTACTGTAAAAGCAAAGTAATAAAGAAAGCACTGTAATAGCATTCATTTATGTGCGAATAACTGTGAAAACAAGACAGGGTTGTATGGCATCTACTTTAGTTTCTTCTGTTATAGGACAACCAATACAATAGCCACAGATAGTGTGAAAACAGAAGACTATTATACCCAGGAGAGCTGTGCATCTGGACGCCTGATCAAACTCAGGAATCTAGATAGATTGCCTCCTGTCTATGATAAGCTCGGACGAGACAGGTGGTCCGGACACCGACCATTTTTAGACCAAAAATTAAGCTCAAAGAAAAAGAGATGCAGATAGCTAAAATTAACCCTGTAGAACTAATAAATTCCAGAAACCCTTGTTTTGTATAACTGCATGCATTATTGAAAAATGTCCACAAGAAGATAAGCAGTGTTCATAGAATTCTAGCCAGCGGCTATGTAACCAGAGCACCAAGTAAAGCCCCTAAGTCTAAATCATAGCACATGTGCATACTGTAAGGGAAAAACGATTAAATAAGTTCAGAAGGAACCATAACATCGAGCTATTTAATTATATAGCGCTAAGTAAACAAAACTCCATTACGAAAATGATAACCATAGCTGAGCGCAATTGGAAATGTCGAGTTGCGCTGTGCATGCACACCTAGAATCATAACAAACTGTTCAACAAGGGAATTTCACATTACTGAGGAGAAAAATGTTCCAGAGTTCTTTAAACAAAGTAAGCACGGGGATAGGAACCCAGCCACATAACTGAAGAATCCAAAGTTCCATCAGTGACTGAGAAAAGAAACTTGAAAACTGAAATACAACCCTCCGAGTACAGAATGAACAACCGAAAACCCTAAGTTATACTCGGCTTTTAAACAAAGAGCCGCCCCCAAGACTGTCAAAAGAAAAATGTACAGGTTCTCAGACCCTAGTCTGTTTCCCATCTATTCTTTCCAAGCGTAAGAATGCCGGCTGGAAAGGAGCAAGGAGTCTCGAATCATGAGGGAAAGTACCTGTGGCAGAGTCGAAGATTTAAACCCTTACGCGACCACAATTCCTCCAAGCAAGCAGAGTAAACGGAGAAGGGTAGGGTGTTACCTGCATTTAAAACGCATGGAGACTGTTAGAAATAAAAACAAAACAGATTGTAGCAAATGCAAACGATTCTGTTAATAAATAAGAGAAATAGCTATACATGTAGAACACGAGCAGGAAAAAGACGCCGAAGCCTGCCGCCATAACAAAAAAGAAAAGAAATTCAGCTAAAAGGAATAATTCCAGTGCCAAAATAAAAACAAACTAAATACTGTGTTAAATCGAATGCCTTCAACAGGAACAGGGGCGTACATTCGAAGAAGGAAGACTGTGTTAACCTACAGGATTGGCGCAAGGGCAGCTACCTGACGGAATGAGGCGTTGTGCTGGGTAGATTGCCTTTCACCGTGGGCCGCCATGGAAAACGACCACCGGAACCTCCAAACCCTCGCAACCCTCGCAGAGCCTCCAGAACCCTCCAGCGAAATGAACAAATGAGCGGGGAAGCGGTTAATCGCCAAGGTCATTAGCAACCCGAGGTCGCCACAGCCGTTGGATGTAAACCTTATCAACGGCGTAGAGTTATCCACGTGGAAGGCGATGGTACCATGGATCAAAACATTAATCCGTCGTAAATCCGAATTTAATCAAGAGAGTTGACAGACCATGTGAATGAGCGCAAACGTTGAAAGCGTAAAACCATAATAATTCCACCATCATAACTCTACCATAATAATTGTAAAGGGCGCAAAGGTTTTAAAAAGGGTTTTAACCATGATAACTCCTCAATAATTAATTGTGTCGAGTACCTATTATGTAAAATGATAAACAACACCAACATCATAGTACTCAGCATAAACTTTATAGTGACAGATCTTCGAGGTAAGTACAGGTAGGTTGACACCTTATCCATTGTACGTGTTGAATTGATTGCATATCATAGATAATGTTATGAATTAGTTTTGAATTATAATGTCTGCGTAAATTTTTTTTATGGTAAGTAAATGTTGTGTAGTTGGTTGTTACAAATTATAATGTTTCCAAAATATTAATTATAATGAAAAATTAAAATATTTTAGAGTGCCACTATAACAACCAACCATAAGCCTTTCAATTTAATGATTGTGTAGCTTCATGTATAGATTTGGAATGTCGAGATTACAACATAATCGAAAATGCTATTATTGTTGCATAGTCATTCGGTGCAGGAAAAGGTGTGTTTTTATCACTACTCAAAATTTGATATTTAATTTTCTGAAGGTGTTAAGTATGACGAGATATCAGAATATTTACTATATGCAAGTGTGCATTAGAGCAAACGTGATTGGAGTGCATGTTGTACAACGAACGAGACAACATTAGAAACCTAGACTCCACTTTTTATTAAGTTTTCAACTTTTATTAAGTTGATATATTGAAAATTTTATATTTTTTTGTTTTTTATTAAAAAAAAAAAAATAGAGTAAATAGAATTAATTATGTAGATAGATGTGTTTATTTTGAAATAGAGCTTCTAAAATTTTAATTTAAATATCAATAAATATTAAGTGAATGGTAGGAATTTAATCTCTATGGAATATTTTAGAATATTCATAATAGTATATACAAATGAAATGTTAAAATTTATCTCCAAAATAGTTATTATATTTTTGCATTTTAATTAAATTGATTAATTAAAAAAAATTATGTGAACAAGTGTCATTTAAAGTGAACTATGGTTTTTTAAGCATGTGGTATTGATAAACTATGATATTGGCTCATTATATTGTAGCAAAGTTTCTTTTTTATTTTGTCAAGTTGTATGTGATATTGGCTTGAGGAGTCATGACCCAAGGGCATCTAAGTTGTCAAAGTCACTCGGGGATCGCACCCAGCCTGGGCCACACCAACCCTTAGCTAACTGGATATTTTTGCATATCTCCTCCTCCCCTAGCACAGTGAAAAATAACCCCCCGTGAGGTTTGATCCTGGGTCACCTGGCTGACATGACCCATCCTCAACCACCAATGCTAGTGAGACTTACGTAGCAAAGTCTATTTTTAAATCAAAAATATTCATGGTAAAATAGAGGTAAATCTCCATGGTTAAGATTTTTTTTTGTTTTTTTAATGTATATATATTTAACTTATATATTAATTGTTTTTATAAATAAATAATAGTAAAAATAATTTAAACTAAAATTATAATTTAGTTAACTTGTATATTAATTGTTTTATAAATAAATAATAGTGACAATAATTTAAATTATAATTATAATGTAGTTAGTTTTTAATTTTTTTTAAAATTTCAGTAACGTGAGATGTATACTAAAGTAAGTGTTTTGATGCTTATTATGTATTGATGTTTATGGAAACTTACTAGCCATTTAATTTATATTGTTTTGCTAGTTATTTAATTAGAATAGAACAAGGACGAATGAATTAAGATTTTATATTTAATTAAATTTTTTTTTTTTAAATTTACAACAGTTTATTTGTTGTACATCTTGAAGGTGTTTTGAGCATATTTTCGATAGAATTTGCTCAGAATCCAATGTGCATTTATTGGAAACACAAGTTTGAGTTGTGAAATCTCCACAATCCAAGTGCCCCATGGGTTTTTAAGGGTTTTAATCCATATATGTAGTCAAAAACATATTTTAAACAATAAAAGATCAATAGTTGACAAAAAATTCTTTAAGCAAGTCAAAAACTTCAAAATATATAATAACTCGAGGAAAGGTTTACACCTTAAGAAATTTGACTCATCTCATCGTTTGGCAGGTCCTTAGTTAAGATGGATCTATACTAGTTCTTAATAATAATGTTTATATTATATATATTTCAAATCTATATTTTTAGTAGTAGTGAAGATGGTTGGTTTATATATCTCTTAAAAGTAACTAGAAATTGCACCTAGAGGTGCAAAGGAACGCTGAAAGGAGGAGCTGAGAATGTGGAAGAAAAGTATCTCCTTGTGCTACATGTTAAGGTACATCATCAATGTCACCTTATGGGGTGCACAATGCCACACTGGAGGGGAAAATGTTTCTAATGTCTAGAACTAAGGAAGCACTCTAGTCGAGTCCCCTTTTTTTATATTATTTTATAAAAAATGACGCTTCTCCTTTGCATTCAAATGGCGGGGTATATGGTATTTTGAAGACTACAATCACCTTATGGGGTGCACAATGCGACACTAAAGGGGAAAAACTTTCTAACCTCCTGAACTAAGAACCACTCTAGTCCTTGCAATAAAAAGTGGTTGTGTAAATGGATGCGATCTCTACTTGAGTCTTTCTTTTCTGTATAAACTATTCAATGGTTTGTGTTAAAACCAGAAAATAATATAGGAAAAAGACATTAAAAATGTCAATCAGAAGGTACAGACAAAGTTTTCCAAGGAAGGAATACATTAAGAAAGGCCAAAAATTTAATTTTTCCTAAGGTTAAGATGGAAATTAAGGGACAGTGCACCAGCATCAAAGGAATTTTGTGCACAGTGTGGCTATTCCTTTGATAGTCACACGGTCTTGAAGATGGTGAAATGTCACCATCAGGGACCACTTGACATGCTTGGTTAGGATGATTCTCCACCTATTACTATCAAGGACAACCGGATTTTAGCCACCTTGAGGATTAAGTGCAGCTCACAAAGGAATCTCTCCTCCACTATTGAGTCACTATCAATCTTGGGCCAAGAGAAGGAGGAGAAATTCAAAAAATGTCTATATAAATTGGCCTTTGGAAGAATAAATGGAGACACATTGTTATGTTGGCAAAATTGCTTCATAGCAAACGAGTTTGCATAGTCCAGTAGTAGAGGGATTGGAAGGACTCATATGTTGGACAACCAACATCTCAGCTCAAGAGAGAGAGGTCCACCAGTTGATCTTGATCTACCATCCTTTGAGAGAGGGAAGAGACGCTTGTAGGAACTCGAGGGAAGGAGACCTCCCAGTCTTAGGTATTTGAGCTCCATAACTCAAAAGACCCTCTTCAAGTGTTTAGAATTGTATCTTTTTTCACCACTAGTACCTAATAAAGGGGGAATTATCCACTTGTGTTATTAGGTTGTTTGCTCCATCGAGTTTTTGTATTTTTCATCTTAAGTTTTGTTTTGTTCTTAGTGTTGTATGCTTAGTTTTCCCTCGAACTTAGTTTACATTATGTTAAATTTGTTCCACTAATAGTAGAAAATAATTTTTCTGTGTGACCATGTGTAGGTAGCAGCGAGCTTGCTAAAGAAGTGTATTTGGTACACCCATGCACGAAATACACTACCACAGGAATGGCGACTCCACTGGATTCTTTCTTTCGAGTTAATGGTTGTTTTGCAGGTCCTTCTTCCTACTCAATTTTTTGCAAACACCCTTACATTATCTCTACATCACTCATCACACTCAGTGAATTTTTTACACAACAGAGAGGGAAATTTTTCTTCATTCTACTTGAAAATTCCCCTTGTGATCCGAAAGATGTGCACTCCATGCCTGTGGGAAGATAACCCGCGTGGCAGCCCAGCAAGCAAAAAAATTTCCATTTTTTCCCATTTGTAAGGTTATTGGAAACCTCTAATAATTTTCCATCACTTTTTTTCTATATTTAACTTCTATTAGGAAACTTAAGTGTTATTATTAACCTCGAATTAGCTTAGCAAGTAGGCAGTTTTAATTTTAGTATTTTATCTTGCAAATTACACATAGTTTAAGTAGGGAGAAAGTAAGTGGCCTTAAATCCACGCATGTTTTCCGAACAAATCATTTGCTGAATTATGAAAAACACGTAGCTTAATTAGTCAAAATTAAGTGGCCCATGGAATCCACACATCTTGTACTAATTCAAATTTTCTCAACTTTTGCATTAGATTAGTTAAATTTTGCATTAAGATTTGGGACTAGGATCAAAGTGTAAACAAAGAAAGCAAGTAATCTATGCCACCCTTGCACCTCTCGGTGAGCCTGGGTACGCATATGAAAGCTTTCCTAAGACAAGTTGAGCTACCATCTCCATATAGTGAAAACGTAGTCTAACTAGGGAAGGTGTAAGCAACCCATAGTTTGCACATCATTTCAATTTCTTGCAAGGAAAAATCACACATAGGGTAATTAGAAAAGGATTGTAAATGATCATCTCATATCCACATCTCATAACACTTGTGATTGTTCACTCCAAAGTACACATGAAGCATTAGTAAGCATTGGACCATAAGGCACCCAGTGTTTTGGGGCCTTTGATCTCTTTTTACATTTGTTTCACCAAAACACACCCTAAAGAAAAATTGAGACACTCTAAAAATAATCATTAACTGAACTCACTAAATTCTCCTCACATGGGCCACAGAATAAATTATAGTTCATGTGAGGACCATCGGGGGTAGGCATATTTTAAGTCGTTGTGCTCATAATACATTTTGAAACATAGATGTTGACATTTTAGGGAGATTCAAACCCATCTATTTGCCCACAGAACAAATACCCCAGCATTACAGAGACTCATTTCAGAAAGGGTTAAGCTTAGGCCCAGTGTGTGTGGTACTCTTTGGGCCTACCTGACCCATCTAGTGCTCGGTACTCGTAATCGATTACCAAGAATCTCAAGACTTGAATTCTCACATGGGATGACGGTACTTTAGTGGCCAAAACTAGGGCATCCTTCCCTATAGGTGATGGTGCAGATAGCACTCGATCCTCATACCATTACCTTGGTCGATTCTTCGGCTGCTGGAAGGCGTCGCCAGTTCTTTCGGGATGTTGGCCCCAGTACCCATCAGAAGATATATATGTAAGGCCCGGTTACATTGAGAGTGTAAGGAATATTAGGTCTATGTAAGATTTTGGTATCATACGCAAAACAAATGAAAACCTCATTTTTTGCTTGATTTATCACAGTGTAAAGTTCAAGAGAAAATAACCTTTTAATTTTTTGTTTTGTTTTATGCATGTGATTATATTTTTTCTTTGATAGAAATCACCCTGCCTCCCAAATCACAAAAATATCACACTAATCGACATCATAGGGGACCTAACAAGACCCCATCAATCTCATATTAGGAGAATTATGAGATATAAAATGGGCCTCCTAAGGAAAATGTACAATCAAAATTCACTTTATGAGAACCAATCACATTTTAGGGGATGACATCATCCCTAATGGTTGGGTTGGCATTGCTTGAGTTAAAGGTACTCACTTGTCACATTCTCAATGGTTGATAACAACTCATGGTTAACCATGGTAGTGCTCTAAGTACTTTTAAAGTAATAAAGTAAAGTACTCATAATAAATGTCATTTCACATTTTTTGAATAAAATATTATTATGTCATTTCATATATTTTGAAAGAAACAATGCATATCCATACACAATCTTCATGTATTTACACATTTTTCAATAAATATTATATTTGTATATTTTCAAATATTTATTTTGAAATTATATATTCATCTCATTTTATTTAATATTACGATATCAAATTAATTATAAGTTAATATCTATACGTATATATTATATATATGAAATCAAAATAAATAAAAATGTAACCTTGTAATGTTAGGATAAATCAAATCTAGAAATAATATCATTATTATATTAATCGCAATACAAACATATTAAAATTAAATAAATAAAAAAACATTTTATTTTTGTAAGATGAAAAAAGGTATATTAGTTTTGTATGTTGAAAAAATATATATTAGGTTCAACATAGTTTGGAGTAAAAAAATATTAAATTTCAATATATATAAATCTTATATTATACTTATAAATATAAACTAAATTTATTTCAAATTTTTTTTGTTCATTTAATTTTAAATAAAACTCAATTCATTTCATTATGATTATATTAATATTGTATATTAGTATATATAATATTATCAAAATTAATCTAAATGTTATAGAATATATATTATATTACATTTTTATATTATATATTATTTCTTCTTATGTTATAAATCAAATCAATTTAATATGTAATATAGAATTCGTATATAAAACAATATATTATATTATTTTTATAAAATATATTAATTACATGTTATTATATAATTTAAATAATATAAATTTTAATTAATAGTATATTCTATAATTAATAATTTATGAATTTATATTTATATTTTATTTTAAGTTATTTAAGTACAAAGGACAAATGCATTATTTGTGTAATGATAATGATTTTTTCTTGAAAAAATCATTCTTATTTATAGTCACATCAATACAATTTTTTTATTAATTTTATTTTGGTACAACTTTTGAATTGAATTTAACCATGGTTACTTGGATTTTGGTGAAAAAAATGGATGGTAAATTTATAAATATTATTTTATTGTTTTAGCTATTATTTTATTATTTTCTTGGGAGGCCCATTTTAGACCTCAAAGTTCCCCTAATGATGTGTTTCTTAAACCTCCCCCCATTTAAGGCAGGAGTGTCAGGCCTCCCGCCATTCAGGCGCAGAGGACATCATGTTGTCGTCGTTATCGAAACATCATTTATTGGGGTATCTTTGATTGGAAACCCCCAAGGGTCACCAACTACAACACCAGTGGAAAACATAACAGGTTCACCACACTCAACTCCTCCTACGACCCCTCGAGGTCAAAGGGTAGCTACCCCTCCAGGGAGTCAGCAGAATATCCATCAAGGTATGCCCCAAGGTAACATTCCCCAAGCACCTCCCATGAACCAGCACATTCAAATACATGTTTCTCAATAGAGTACGATGGTCGTCAATTCGCAGTTACCCTTCGTAGCATCAATAAATCTTCCATATCTAACGAAGTTAACAAATGACCCCATTGCACATGGCCTTAATTGGCCCCCCATACCCATGAAACTCCCTTCTGATATACAAAAATTTGAAGGGAATCAAGTGGAAGACCCCGAAAATCATATAATGACTTTATACATGTGGTGTTCATCGAATAGTATCATTGATGATACCATTCGATTGAGACTATTTCAATGCACCCTCACAGGGCCTGCAGCGAAATGGTATGTCGAGTAGTCGTCTGCATTTCACGGAACCTTTAGCGCCCTCACTACTACATTCCTGGCATATTTCCAACTCCCCATTCATCATGACTCGGGAATGGAAATTATGACACATTTCATACAAAAAGCAGTCATTCACATATCAAACCATCTCCATGAATAGCAAAGACGTCGTAGTTTTTGCAAAGCCAAACTCTATGACAGAGTTTTGTTGGACTTATTTTTGAAAACTCTCACTGCAAATATTTCAAAATACATGGTCAGTACACAAAAACCTACCTCGGAGTAAGACGCCACTAGAAAATCCCAGCAACTTGAACTCATTTACACAAAATCAGGGTATATTTACAATGTCCTGCCAAATGCCCCATGCCTGCAAACTTATAGAGAGTTACCAGGCATGTCCAATATTGTTAACAGTTTGATAGGGTCCTTAGCCTAGGGTCAACCAAGCAGTAGTTATCAGTACCCAGGATACTCTTACGATTCTAATTAGAACGTATCACAACCCGGGTACCACCAAATTCAGCTTGCACCTCTGCAAAACGTGATGAACAAGGTGATGCCATATCATCAACATCAAGGAGGTTCATATCCTCTCTTGCAGGGGAACCAATGCTCAGCTAGTAATTTTGATACAAGAGAGTCACCCCAACAACAATACATTAATCAAGGACAAAGGAACCAATACTCACATTTTCCCACACATAATATACTATCGATGCAAAACAATGCATTGGTGAATCTTGTACAACCTCCCAAGCTCAGTAGCGACAATCTTATGATCAGGAGAATAGAAATAATCCTCCAAATGCTACAAAGAAGAAGCTAAGGTACAAGAAAAAGGGAGATCGTCTACAGGGAGGCAGTAATAAACAACGCCCCCCGTGGTCTCATGCTGGGGGTAACCGCAACCGAAATCAAAACCAGGAGCCAAGGAATAACTCCCAAGGGAAAAACAAGTATGTACATTACACTCACCATTATCCTGAACTCCCCAAATTGAAAAAAATTTAAGGTAACTGAGGATAAGGGGGACCTACCCAGCAGCCTGTAGTAATGCAAAAACCTTTCCCCCACTAAGGAGTGGTTAATACCTAGCAACAACAACAACCCAAAAATTATACCAGAGGGAATAGCCATGAACTCTACATGGATGGAGAAGAATTTTTCTTCCAAACACGGAATAGGAACTATGAAACCCCCCCCCCCCCCCGGATACCAACCCATCAAATACAAGTATGATCGCACCTATCGCACTGTTAACTATCTCCAAAGTACCTATTGGGCCCCTTCCAAGAACGGTCAAAGGATCAACCAAGCACATAAGACATCATTTCAAAGCTTCTCATAGTTATAGTATAGTGGATGACTTGGCTCAATCTCTAGCATCCATGTTAGTATTGGAAGTCATGAAATCATGACCAACATAGCGGATGGCCTTACTTTCCGCCTTTGGTGTGATCGACCCTTCTGATTCTGGCTTAATGGTTTTTGATCTAGACAAGGCAAGCCTTAGGCTTCTTCTCTAATTGTTTTCCAGATACCAGTTTCAATTCAGAATATCACCATACACCGATGCATTGTGGATGAAGGAGCATCCACGTGAATCATGTCCAAATAATTTTAGCAAAATTTAGGATCATCGGAATTGAAACCATCTGATATCATGCTTAGAGTGTACGACGGGCTCCCATCAGCCCCCGTAGGTCTTTATCAAAATTTCCTAGTGAACCTGGCTGACAAAGTAGTCCTTATAGACATTGAGGTCTTAGATGCACAACTGGACTACAATATACTCCTCGAGCTGAGTTACATGTACGCTATGAGCGCAATTTCATCCTCTGATTTTAGGGTGATGATGTTCCCACGTGACAATCAGATCATCACCATCGACCAGCTCACATACTATGAAAAGAAACTCATGACCACTCTAGATGTTATACTACCATATGTAGATACAACCATGAAACCACTCACAAGGTGTAAATAATTTGACCCCGGCCAATTCAAACCATCATCTATCCTAAGCTCATTCCTAGGAGATCCCCCTATTGTACCAGGGGAAGCCCCCAAAGTGGCACTGATTTCCATGATGAGCTCATCAAACACTAAAACCATCCCAGAAGCATAAACTAGCAGTACAGATGCCGAAGCCACAAGCATGGAATTCCTACCATATGATATTTCACAGACCCCATTTTTGTACCCCACCCGGTTTTGTATCGAAACAAGTCATGGAAACTATGACATTTCCAAATATGGCTTTCACAATACCAGTGTGGTATTTTCTCCCTCCATACATGCTAGAAAGCCTAGGCATTACCTCTATGGGTATGACCCCTATTGCCCCCAAGAGGTCGTAGCAATTAAACAAACACCTGTAGTGATGCCAGCTGACACTATCAAGAGGAACAACAAAAAATTAGAAAAGGTTGAAACCCCCAAGTTACCTAGTACATTACAACCTTGTGCATTGTGTGATATCATAGGCCATCCTACAAATATTTTCCTGGAATTAGAAGAATTAAAACCTCTTCTACATACCGAAATAAATGTCATGACCTCAGATATCTATAAAAAGTAACAGGTCACAAACAACCAAGGGAAATAATTATGCACCAATCATTTGTGTGCCATATGCGACCATTATGGGCATTACAACCATCATTTCCTAGAGATGTGTTGATATAGGGATGCATTGCAAGCCCTAGAGCAATCTAATCTTGAGGACCCCTTCGTTGAATCCATACAAATGGAAGAGGACGAGTCCAAAAATATATTGTATATATGAGAAGAACATTCATCATGCTCATACTCATCCAACCCTACAGCTCAAAGAAGGCAAACAGAGGCCATGCCACATGTCCCAGTTTATTCATTATGGGATGAACATGATCACTTGATCATATAGTGCCCCGAATTAAGGGCTTTCAATCGTTGGTACCCAATACCACACATTTCCCAAAGAAACTTATCGTGACACAAAAGACATATATGTCACATCTTTCATAGAAACCATATCGTACCTCTTTGTCCCAACCTCCATTATCTTTGATCAATGTTTGATTTCATGTGACATTTCATCGCTGAAAATTCTGATTTATCAAACTCGGACACAAAATCCACGGATAGCACTAGAACTTAAAGGAATTAAGCAACAAGGACTATTTTATATATATCATAAGAGAGATGGTCACTAAAGCAACCACCTCTCCCCCATAACCATCCTCAGCCTCAAGACTATATTTGATCATTATGCGATGAACGTGATCATTTGATCGCACAATGTGAAGCTATAGAGTTGCTTCAAAGATGTTACCCAGTTAACCTGGTGTACTTCATATGGTTACGACCCAATCAATATTATTGTCAGATATGCTAGGATAACCACCATCTTCACCATTGTCCCTACACTCCCTGATTCTGTTTATCGTTAGAGCTGCTACGCTTGGCCATAACCAACCTTGCCGACTTTGACAGATCGAATTCAGAGTCCGTAGAAAGTTCCACAACCCAGAAGAATGAAGGGACTAAGTCCATACTTTGTGTATCTGAAGAGAGGCATCCACCAAAAGGATAGCTTCCTACCCCCAAACCCCCCACACGCCCAGTCCCAGCCTACATATTGTGTGACAAACGTAACCATTTAATCACTCAGTGCCCAAATTTAGTATCATTTTCAAAATGGTACCCAATCATCCCCATGGTCCAAAACAATTGGAAAACAAAAGAGCATCAGTCTTGTCTAATTTTCCAAGATAACCACGATGCTCATAATTTCCCTAATTTCCCTCGATTTTGACTTAGGTTAGACATCATGCGCTCATTCATCACCAATAATCCAGACGTAGTGGGTTTTGAGTTACCATAACATAGGAAATCGATAACAATGAGGCCTACCCCCTGTTTTCACCAGCCACCTAATACCACGAAGACAACCCCTCACCCCAACGAGGTAAGAAGCAAATCAAACATCTCATGTGCCCTATGTGATAAAAACGACCACATGGCCAATCAATGTTGGGATATTAACAAGTTCACTGAAATTCTTTGCATGGTCACACCCATACCTTACATTCATCTCTCTTATCAAGAGAATATCACGTGTTCTTATTGCCGAATTTTCTCGCAATTTCACCATCCGACAAATTGTCATTACCTTCCAAGGTTAAGAGCGAGTAGAGCCACATTAGAAGAAAAACTCCCAAAGGAGCCAAATCACACAAGATCTAAGACTAGAAGACGGAAGAAACGAAGAAATACACTTTCTCATAACCATATCCCATCATCATCCTCTAATATGATGAGTGGTACTAGATCTCATACAATATACTCAGTGAGTACTTTTACTCCATGCAACATTTGCACGAGCCATGATCATGATGCATATAAATTCCTTATGCTGCAAACATTTCGACACCTCTACATCCATCAAAATATTCACATAAAAGAAGATACTTGTACCCTTCATACACCGCCAAGAGAGCATGAATATCCTATGGCTAAAAAGAAAAAAACAGCACGAAAATTCTTTCGTCGTGTAATGCTAACGACACACAACACCATATATGATTCATCTCATCATGCATGGGAACCATGACTTGTGTTGTCTACTCATCATTCCTTGGTGTTGAGACCACTGCAACTACCACAATGGTAGTAGTACCAGCCCATTTGCACCCGTTCAACCTCATCTGGTTCCACGACATCAACCACAAAATCATAATCATGTCTGTCGACCAGCACTGTTAGGCCCAAACAATTTACTCACGGCCTCACACAAAAAAATTCCCCCTTAGACACATTGTTTCACTTTGATTAGGATATATTAGAGGCCATGATGGAACCAGATTGTTCATGGGATGCAATGCATCACCGCTCATTTTTTCTTCCAGAAAAAGTGTTCGTGCCTAGCAGCACAAAAACCCAGGATATTTACACCATTAAATCCAAAGACTTCCTTCCATCAGGAAAGGTACATTGGTTCAAGAACCCTATCTCGGCCCCTAATTCGTTTGAGGAAGAAAATATGTCAAATATTTTGCCAACCATTAAGGTGAATATCTTGAAAAAACCAATCAAAACCGAAGAAATCTCGTTGGGGGCAGTATGTTCCCCAAATGAAGTATCCACATATACAAACCTATTACAATAGTATAGGGATATCTTCACTTGGGATTATTCATAAATTCCAGGGTTAAGCCCCACCGTCGTGGAGCATCACATTGACACTTGGCCTGATGTATCACTCGTCCGCTAAAAACAGCGTTAGTTACACCCATCCAAAGCAAAAGTGATCAAAAAAGAGATAGACAAGCTTCATAAACCTAGATTCATCTACCCAATCGCTTACACGTCTTAGGTTTCTAACCATGTACCTGTCATGAAGAAACAAGGCACCATTCAAATTTGTACCAAATTTCGAGATTTAAACAAAGCTTGTCCCAAATACAACTACCCCACTCCTTTCATCGACCAAGTCATTGATGCTTGCACCAATCATGTTATCACTAAGTTGGTACATATGGGTTGCTCCACCAGAAAACCTAGAGTAACTCTTTCAAACCTACTTCTAGCTGAAAATTAGCATTTTCAACTTGAGAGGGATCTCTCAAAGATAAAAATGATTTTATTCAAATGAAGTTCAACAATTGGCTAACTCTAAAATATTTTTTTAAGTATGTTTGTATGTAGGTGAAATATATGTATAAATCACTACCATTGGGCATATGGAGTCAGTGTTAAGAAACTCAATGACATGGCTCTTCTAATGGAAGCTGAGGTATATAGAGATTTTAATGAAAATACAACATATACAGATACATAGAAATCTAATGCTTGAATTAAGTTAGACCATGATATACATGAATTCAAAGTAATCAAACATCAGACTACTGAAGATAAAATAGTAGGGCACATAAGACAAATGCTTATGAAAACATCAATGAATCTCAGGTGAAGAAAAAGCCAATAGCCATTGTATATTACTGTAGGAGTTTTTACAATAATATTTCTATAGTCAACATCATCCAACCCTCTATTCTTCGATAATATTCCTATTAATAGGCTTAAGAAATTTTACGTTGGGTCTGCCAACAAGGTTGGAACTTCGAGTCTCTTTAATGACACCTAATCTAACAATAAGCAAATTACATGGAGATAAAACTGACCGCTATTAATTTTAGGACTTAGATACCTAATAGGACTCTATAACCTATTTATTACATCAACAAAATTTAAGACTGCATATTTACATCGAGAAAATTCATGTGCCTGGGCAGCACTCAGCATGACCAAAACATAATTTCCTCCACCAAGTCAGGAGACTTGTCTTCCTACTTTTTAGGAGGTAGTGTCATGATGGATGATGAGTGTCTTCAGGATGAGTTGGTGAACTGAGAAACTTTTTCAAATACCATGCCTCCACCAAAATTTTCCTATGATGTCCTTTAACCTTTCCATGTGGCTAGCTTATTACAAATAGACCATCAAAATTTTAAAATGCTACAAACACTTCTTCGCTGCAGAGACAGGGGAGTTAATGCAACTTCATAGTGAAAGTGTGTAACACTTTGATTTTAGCCATCTCAACCACCTGTTTTCTCCCTTTGTTGTTTTGAAGTTGTTTAGTAAGTCAAAATAGCTAAACGCAAACTTTTACCCACCTTCATTATGAAAATACCTGTGATTTATAGCAAAAAAAATTCTACAGCGAGTTCGTAGCGAATTCTGGGCTTCAAGCCTGAGATACGCTATGAACTTGCCTAATTGGAAGAAAACTTGAAAATTGTGCTTTCCTTATTCAAAATTCACCTATGGCTCTGCAAGTGATGATTTAAAATGATACAAAAAATATCAAAAAGGTAATTTGTCCACTTTCCAAGCTTTAGAAGCTTCACCTTTGGTAGTAGGGGCTTCAGTCTTCTCAAGTTCATCTATGACTGTTATTTTTAAACCTTTATTTTTTAGCTCTGACTGTATCATCTTTATATGCTCTTCTAGCTCTTTAACTTGGATTTTAAGTTTCTTTCTCTCTTCCTGCAACCAAATATTCCTCTTTCTTTTGTGTTTCATTACCCTGCATAGAGGAAGTGTCATTTTCAACAGCTTCTTGGCATTGTTCAATGACTCATCATATTGTTGATTTTCTCATTTACCTTCTCTTTGAATTCATCTATCATTTTTTTGTCTAGATTGGCTTCCTTTTATTCCAACTTGGTTTGAATCACTTCTTCCCTGGCTTCTCTTAACTGCTCCTTTAACAGTTGTAGCTTAGTTTTTTCAAAAACCTTCTCTTTACCCTTCCTCTGCACAATGATATCTTCTTTTGCTGGATACAAATCAATGATATCCTTTGCCATAGTTTTCTTGCCTTTGTCTGTAATTTCTGTCTTTTTACTAGTCATGACACCTTTGGCAAGTTGCAGCTTGGTGAGTGGTTTTCTTGGTTGGAACATAAATCTTGCATCTTCTCCTGAAAAATCAAGTTTTTTGGCAGTAATGCCCTTCTTTTTCTTATTGCTTCCTTTAATATCTACATCTTTGACCACTAGAGTCTCTTCTATGTCTATGGCTTGAAGAATATCCTCAAGGTTTCCTTTTCCTAGGGTTTGGCTTCTTGTTATCCTTCCATGACTCTTCTTGTTGATATTTGACTTGCTACTTGCAGGTGTAGGCTGTGGGACTTCAGTTTCTTGTGCATGCTCCACTTCAACATCCATGGGCTCTCTAATGGGCTCCACTTCCTCTTCATCCACACCCTTTGTTTCAGTTGCAGGTTTTTCACTCTTTCTTGATGGAGTGGATTTTGATTTAGGTGTCTTCTTGGGTGTTAATGTATCTACTTCATAACCACTAAGGAATAAGAATGTGGACCAGTCTCTGTTCAGTTTTTTCAACTCCTCCAACACCAGAAGTTTAATCATCCCATGATCAAAAATTGAAGTTTCACTACCTTCTGGGCTTGCTTGAAATTTTTTTGACATCTTGCCTAGGCTCATAAACAAGAAAAATGGAAGGTCTAGAGATTTCTTACCACTGAAATGTAGAAAGAGCCTAAAATGGTACTGATAGACCATATGGAACCTTCCTTCACATGTGAATTATTTTTGAATTACAAGTAGTAGCTTGGAGTAGTTTTCTTTAAGGCAACTCCTTGGGATTCCAGATGTCATATCTACTCCAATATGTTCAGATTTCATAAACTCATCACAGTTATGTAATTTAAACTTAGTGGCTTTGAACCACTCTTCTCCCATGCTTAGAATCTCTGTTTCTTGGGTAATTGTTTCAGGTGATACCACAAAACTCAGCACCCCCACCTTTGATGCGGTACCTACGAAATTCACTTCAAAATATTTTGAAACATGGGCATGAAAACCTTGTAATTTCTAGCAGAACCTCATGCATGCAACACTTCTGAAAGATTCTGCAAACCTATGGTCCTAATTGAGTAACTTTATATCCATGGACTCATACCTTACACACAAGCCCCCTTTATTAGTCTTCTTCTGCATGGCCATCTCCTTTACTAGCATTGCACTAGTCTCTTGATGTTATGACACCTGCAAATAAAGGGATTTCACAGCAAGTAGATTTCAACAAAGCTAGACTTCTCAAGGGTGACAACAAAAACTATACATAGAGGTAGAAAGAAAGATGACAGAGAGGATCTTTGAAGGTGAATTTAAAAGATGAAATTTGAATATGGGAGGGATAATGACAAATGAGATAGGTTAAGTGAAATTATGAGTGACCACACATTATTATGCATGTTGCATGACTCCTATAACTGGTCACATGACCTTGGATTGACTTTTAACCTCTAAAGACTCGACACCTCACCATTTCCTTTATCGGTGTAGAAAAACATGATTTCGTTGCAATTTCTATTATAATTCTGGCATATTCGCTACGGACTGGTCATGTGAGTCTATAGCGAAAACAACCTGTTTTTAGTTATATTCATTGTAGATTGAGGCAAATATAGAAAAGTGGCCACAGCCAAGTTTTAAACCAATGCATGGAGACCTTAGGTGTATTTTGATAGATTTTACCATGATGACATGACAAGTAGGACTCTCTAAACTTAGGATAATGACCCATTCATAAAATTTCATCAATTTCATGAACTAATTTTACAAGACAAATGAAACCTATGCCAAATAATTCTACTAATCAAAATGAAATTTGATTTGTGATAACAGGTCATGAGGCCTTGTCCTTTATGGATGGATTCTCAGGGTACAATAAAATTCAGATCCAGCATACAGATCAGTAGAAGACTGCATTCACCAACCCTTGGGGAACATTTTCATATCAGGTTATTCCATTTGCTCTTAAAAATGCTAGAGACACCTTTTAGCGAGCCATGAACTATATCTTCCACAACCTGCCTTATCTTATCTTAGCCTACTTGGATGACCTCACAATATGATCCAAGAAATGAGAAGACCATCTAGAAGATTTATGTTTGGTATTTCAACGATGTCAGCACTACAACCTATGCTTGAACCCTCTCAAGTGTGTCTTCTATGTTAATGCAGGAAGATTTTTAGGATTCATAGTATCCCAACAAGGAATCAGAGTTGACCCCCTCAATGACCAGGAAATCAAAGAGGCACCACCACCCAAAATGCTAAATCAACTTCAAAATCTGTAGGGAAAATCCAACTTCTTACAACACCGTCCCCAACTATGCCACTTAGGCGCAAGGCTTCATGCATCTGCTCTGTCGGGACATTCTGTTCAAGTGAGATGATCAGGCTCAAAAGTCATTTGAGGCATTGAAATACACCTTGTCTTCATCCCCCTTGATCAGCCCACCCAATTATGACAAGGACCGCACGTTATACCTATCTGTGTTAGATATAGCCATAGTTGGGGTGTTAGTCCATAATGGACCCGAAAACAAAGAGCACGTAATTTATTACGTCAGCAAGAACCTTGCCGGCCCTGCTTTGAGGTATGAGCTAGAATAAAAAAATCCCCTAGCCCTAGTACACGTAGTACAAACTCTTCAGCATTAAATCATCCTAAGGACCACAACAGTCATGGAAACTGTCAACCCCATGCGATATTTCCTAACCCGTCGTATGATGAACCATAAGTACACCCGATGGATAGTTGTAGTGCAGGAATTTGACCTACAATTCAGCTCCCCCAAGAGCAAGCGAGCACTCATCCTACTTGAATTCATCATTGATCTACCAAGTGAGACCCAAGGATCTCCAGTTATTACTCACTACCTGATGAAAATTTGAACCTAGTGAGGACCGAGGACCCTTGGTACGGTGACATTCTTCTATTTATACAAACCCAAAATTTCAAACCTCAGCTCACCCATGATGACTGAAGGCGCATACGCCATCAGGCCCCCCAATACCTTCTAATGGGGGATGTCCTTTATCAAAGAGGCGTTGACACCATTTTACGTTGATGTGTCACTCACAACCAAGCTGAAAAGTCCCTAAATAACTACCATAGTGGGGCTTGCAACGGCCATCTCTCAGGGATGTCCATTGCCCAAAAAGTATTACGTGCTGGTTATTTTTTGCCCACCCTATTCCACAATTGAATACAAGCAGTCAAAAGGTGTGAACAATTCCAACGCTTCTCTCACAAAGCAAGAGCGCCTCCAGCTCCCTTGTACCCAATCATTGTAACAGGCCCCTTTTTAAAATGGGGCATCGACTTTACGACTTGAAAACCTACGTCGTCTGTCAACCACAATTACATCAAAGTAGTTGTCGAATATTTCACCAAATGGGCAGAAGCCATGCCCACATACGATAAAACCACAGAAACTGCAGCTCATTTTCCCTTCAACCATGTCATCGCATGGTTTGGTGTACCTAAGGATTAGTCTTCAACCATGGAAATCATTTTGAGAATGAAAAATTCCAGGAGCTATCCCATCACCTTGGGTTCACGCATGAGTTTGTGTCACCATACTATCCCCAATCCAACGGCTAGGTAGAAGTTGTTAAAAAATTACTCAAAACAATGTTATCGTGCATGGTAAACAACCATAAAACCAACAGGCACCATATGATGTTTTTAGCCTTATGGGCATACCACATAGTGGTCAAATCCTCAACATGGTTCACACCTTTCTAGTTGGTATATATAGTGGAGTTCATGCTTCTTATTGAGCGTGAAATCCCCAAATTACACGTAGCCATTGAACTTCTCACTAATACTCAACCTCTAGAGAAATGGTTGGTACAATTAGAGCTCATCGGAAAGAATCACTTCAACACAACGAGGCTCACAAGAAAAGGGTAAAAGCATCATTCGACCACAACATCTCCCCTCGCTCATTTTCCGAGTGGGAGATATCCCTCCGCTATGATGTTACAAAAGAAGCCTTAGGACCCAAGAAGTTCGAAACATTATGGAAGGGTCCTTACATCATCAAAAAATATCTCCTCAAAGGAGTATACATTTTTTCAGAGCCCGATGGTACATACCTAGCCAATCCTGTCAATGGGCTTTACCTCAAAAAATTCCACCCATAAGATGGAAAGCCTCAATACCCTAGATATAAAATAAATGTAACATAAATTTTTATGATGATCACAATGATCATGGACTCGTTCTAAAAATAGCGCTCTTCTGTCACAGATGGATCGTCTGCCCATCTACTATTTTGGATTTTCCGATGGATCATCTTGATGGTCACAAAATTTAGCCGTAGCCGCCTAGGCCCTATACTCTCCTAACCAGTCACCATTCCTCACCAAAAGAGTATGTATCAGGTCAGCTACAAATAATCAAGCATAATATGATACCATCAACGGACTGTTGAGCAATGCCTCCAACTACGGCATTAGCCATCTACATGTATTTCTTGATTCCCAGTTAGTGGTATCGTAGTTAAACCAAGCCTTTCAAATACAAGATTCGCACCTATTTAGGAAGTACTTGCATGTAAGATGGTTAGTATGCCACTTTGATCAAATTGAATTTACACATATACCATGAGATCAAAATCAGGTAGCTGATCGCATAGCTAATCATATCCTAGACTGGAATGCATCTTGTATAAATAATCATCCATAAAACAAAAAATTTCATCATAAGCATAACATCCATCATAAGTACATACATCCATCATAAACATATAAAAACATATAAAAATAACCATAGACACATCATAAGAGCCGCCAAAATACATCTCGCATATATACATCAAAAATATGTGTCCCCATATACAAAAACAAGTCACTGGCTATCACGTCAGTAAAAAAATATACATATCATCAATACAAGGAAGCATCCTCATAGTGGGTTCTTTCCCTGATCATACAAAATCTCTAGGGTTGAGCCCTACCTAGTGGGTCATCCGGACCCACGTGAGCACCCAGTGCCAGTATAGGAGCAGCAGTTGCAATAACAAGTGTTGATCAACACAAAGTCAGGAAATGTGCCCTCTCCCGGGCCATCACCGTATCCAACCATATGTTGGCCAAGTCATCAAATCCCCTGATCGGTAAACCGTGATTCAGCCTCTCTAGCCAACTCCACAAATCTAAAAAATCCATAGCATGAGCATTTTTCACCTTTGCCCGGGTTGCAAAAGCCCCTAGTCAATCCTCAGCATCAACCGCTCAAGCCTATACTACCAATACTCGGATATCAGCAGTAGCCAGCAACTCCTTAATCATGGCCACCTATGAATCAACCATCTCAGCACGCGCCAAGAGGGAAGAATCCCCACCATCATCTGCAGTAGTGCTACCCTCCCCTGAGGGACCTCCAACACCGACCTAGCCTCCAAGTTGGATTAACCTACCCCAGGTAGATCCATCCTCCTAGGTTGATGGCCTACCAAGCGAGTATTAGGACGCCCTGACAACCCCACATCTGCAAAAGAAACCAAAAAATAATATCATTGTTACCATCAAATACATATAGATATATATACAAAAATATAGCTCTCAAAATGCAGAAAACATAAAAGGTCATACCTGTCGGTCCCCATGCATAGTCAGGAGCGATGCCCATGTTCACATCCCCCCGGAAGTCCATCCCAAAACTCAAGGAATAACTGCGGGTTAGACTGGAACCACACCTCGGTCGTCACATCCCAATATCGGCCCACCTCTCCCCCACCACCATGGGGCATCACAGGTGCCCATCGATGCATCTGAGGACCCCTCGGAGGACCTAGAGGCACCACCACAAAGGGTCATAACATCACAACCCACTCATATATGATACTGCAAATAATGCTTGCATATGCAAAGGTCTTCACATCACCCCTCTGTGTTTTTGTTAGCTAAGTGACCATGCCCTGATAAACATAGTAGGCCCAATCAAAAAAGTAACTAGCTTAGGGCCGACGCAAAACCGCAATATGTGGACCTGACACTCGATGGGTCGATGTTGGCCTATATAGGTGAACTATCATTGCTAAAGCAGCTTGCTCAGCCAAATCATTTATAGAGCTCACTTGGATGCAGCCTCGTGTAATAAGGTTAGGACCACAGTGCCTCTCTTGCTTAACCCAGTAATTAATTTTCACTCCTCCAGGAGGGATTGGATAGGGAAGTACCTCCCCCTGAGGAAAGGGACTCGTCACAAAGTAGACATCGGTCTTAGTTTGGATCACTACATCTCTTCAGCACGGGACCATAACACGTTGTTGCCTATTCCAGCATCAGACCAGGTAGTGCAAGAACCCATCATGAGATCTCAGTATGTTGTTCTCTAGGAACTTAAGCAAACTATACCAAGCCAATGTCTCTCAAGCATGAGGGTTTTGCGCCATCACCACATGAATATCAGGCTAGTCCCGCTCTCTCCAAAACATCCTGCCACCAAGGAAAACACCAAAAAGTCAATTTTTGAATAAAAAACCATCAAATTTCTTTAAAAAATGGCTTCCTCCCGCTTGTTAAAAATATTTTCCCACTAACTGTGCACCTGTACCAAACATAGGCATGTAGCGTAGCGCGCTAAAACTTGACTACCCGCTGAGCCTTTGTGCAAAGTGAAACATTTGTGCGGGGACCGTGTGCACTATCGTCGATCACCGTAGTGTCGTCCAAAAATAGGCATAAAATCCATACAAAATCATATTTGTACAGACTACCAACACATGAAAATGAAAAAAACAAATATCAATACATTTTAGCTCCTACCTTACACTAACAGTTCGAATCCTGGGTGCTCTGGTTGACCACAATGGCAAGAAAAGCTCAGGAAGATAGCTCTGCTCTGAGCTCAGACCCTCAAAAAGCACAAATGATTTGAAAATGGGACATATTGGCCTATATGTCGCCCTTTTTCCATTTTCAATATCCCATAACTGAAGCTTAGAGTACCCAATCACAAAACTGCAAGAAACACAGTATTCATCACTTCATCATGTTCAATCTAGGCCCCATAAATCCAAGTTTCAGAAAAAATCATTTTTGGGTCCAACACCCACCATACTTCAGTTCAAGTATGCCCTCTCTTATCACTTCAAAATTCAAGTTATTTCAAAATTATTGAATGGAAAAGATGTGCTCACTTTGGGTATTATCTATAGATGTTGCAGGCATGCCAAATCATTATACGTCCTATACATCAAAATTACAAGAGCAGGTATCATTATATCCTCAGCATGATAGGCTTCCCAAAAATATTCGTATATCCTAACATCATTTCTTTAGAATAAAACCATCAGTTTCATCCACCTGACCATTTTTATCATCACACCACCTTGCACTTGATAAACACCCTTGCAGGTCGGTAGAGCCTCACCATCCATGGCATCCATCACTCAAGTAGACCATACGCAAAATCCTAGAGTCATGGCCATAAACTTCGGTTTGGGAACCACTTCATGTTCGTACATCCATCATCAAATCAATTCAATTTTTACCCATTGCATGTTAAAACCCCTTTCCCAGACTACCATTCTCTACAAAATGGATCAGTAAAAACGCATCATCGCGTTTCACAGGTGGCCTGTCACACCCTCATAAGCATAGCCCATTTGCAACATTTCATTCACCTCATCACCTTCGCACTGAGACCAATCAATTGGCCCCCATCCTCCGCAAAACACACTCCTCACATAATAGTGTGGGATTATTCATGTTTATGGGGTACCCGTCTCGATGCTTGTACATCCAAACAACTTTCATATTCTTTTGGAAAGTGTAAAAATATATTTTTTAGGAGAATTATCCCACCCATCCATTTACATTTATTACCTGGCAGCATTCCCTAATCACCCTTGGTCAAAGCTGCACATTCTTTAGCACACCCAACCATGAAAATCATAGCAAACATACACCCACCCTGGATGTCCTACCAACCCCAAGGATTTCCCCATCAGAAATTGTTATGACTGTCATGACTCGCATTTACAGCTCCAACCTCGGGCCACTTAGCCATTATCATCAGTTATAGCCATATCTCGACAGCATTCCTTTTTAACCTATCACATTATACCTTGCTACATTTAGAAACCTTGGTCCCTTGCATCAATACTTGTTTCGAGCAATTGATACTTCCTTCTTGTCGACTTCAAACAACCATTTTCCAAGAAGCAAGTATTACCTTGGATGGACCCTCACCATAATAGGTTCATCCTCGAATGGCATAATTGGAATTAACATTGCCCATTGATGTCATCGATCCTCTTGACATTCGACATCAGCACAAGTTTTCATGTCAAGGATGGTATCGTACTTCATAACCATTACACTCTGTCAGAATTTTTCGAAGACCCATATATCAGTAAGCATCCCTTTCAGCAATGCTTACATGGGAAGGTCCCCAATAGTCAAATACCCATGCATCCATTAAGCACTTTCTCTAAAGCACGCCATGCATGTGGGTGCCATATTCAGCCTTTTTTTAAAAGAAAAAACACCCCCGAGGGCATCATCAACCGTCGTCATCAACCAGCAGTAGGTCACCAACCACAAATGTGACATGATAGAACCAGTATCTATCATATAAGCTTAGCTAGTAAAACATCACGAACATGGGACATTCCCACCTCGTATAAATATTTCTTATTTTTATCTCTTGCAGGTTTCCTACAAAGCATGGTATCTTTTTTACTTAAAAAAGGGGTCTGCCAACTCAATTCCAAAGCAAGTTACTCTCTCTCTCTCCCTCAAAAGGATCACAAAAAAAATAAAACATAATGTATTTGAGCTATACAGTTCTTCCTAGACCTCATACATTAGGGAGAAACTGTTAACACCAGAAAATCATATAGGAAAAAGACATTAAAATTTTCAAGCAAAAGGTACAGACAAAGATTTTCAAGGAAGGAATATATTAGGAAAGGCCAAAAATTTAATTTTTCCTAAGATTCAGATGGAAATTAAGGGACAGCGCACCAGGATCAAAGTAATTTTGCACACAAAGTGGATATTCCTTCAATAGCTGCGGGGTCGTGAAGATGGCATAATTTCACCATCCGAGACCACTTGGCACGCTTGGTTAGGATGATTCTCCACCTAGTACTGTCAAGTACAATCCGATTTGATCCACCTTGAGGATTAAGTGCAACCCACAAAGGAATCTTTTAGGTCCTTATATTACTAGTATAGTCCCTTATTGTTGTTAGTGTAACCTCCTTATTGTTATTTGTGTACCCCTATAACCCGCATATTTTTATGGTTGTGCCCTTAAATTATTATTGTTAGGTCAGCTAGGATTACATTGTGGCCCCACTAGGATTACATTATGGCCCCATGGACTCCTATATATAGAAAGGAGGTTTTATCATTTGTATCATCCAAGAATTGTTCATTTATGTAATGTATTGGAGGTTTCTTCCTCGAAGTGGCCGATTTCTAAGGCATTGATCTCTCTTTTCTTCTATTTTTGAAGCTGGTTTCACAACATTTGGTATCAAAGCTTTGGATTCTAGGTTTTTTCTGCCCCAAACAGGTCATCATGGCATTTCCACTATAACATTTTTTATATGAAGTTTCAGAATCTGAAATGTTTAGAGTGCGAAGCCGAAATCCTGAGGAACATCGTTGCAACATTTCAGAGCGTGGTTCACAATAGTTTCAGAGAAATGATCTGTGGATTTTAGGTCTTTTTGTAGGCTCCTAAATTTAACCTAAACAGGTCATCGCGGAATTTTCGCTATAACTTTTGTTCTACGATGTTTCAGAAGTTGAAATTTTCACAGAGAGACGCTGAAATCTTGAGAAACCACCTGTAAAAATTTCAGATCTTGGTTCTCAATATTTTTGGAGATATGATTTTTGGAAGTTAGGAATATTTCAGGCTCCCGAATTTCATCTCAAAGAGGCGACCATGGGAAAAAAATCATAACTCTCTCTCTAAGCATCGGATTGGGATTCTATAAAAAGTGGCCACAATTACACAAACTTTGGTTTTCATTATATCAATTTCATACCCAAAGAAGGAAACAATGACACGTGGCAAGTCATAAAATTTCGCTCTACTGAACCAGTCCATAATTAGCTCATCGTGGGATATTGGTCATAACTTTGCCTTGAAGAATCCAAATTAGGTCAGAACTATGGAATTCAAAAGAAGATTCAGAGGGCTACTTCAGGGAAAATTTTCAGATATTGAAGATCCGAAATCACAAAGATAATTCAGTTACAATATCGAACTCCTCAAATGAAAGAAAAAGGTGTGTATTGTTTTTCGAATTACATAAGTCTCGTTTGACAAAAATTAGTTTGAATTTATTCCAAGGGTGTATTGAAGCATAGATATCAGTATTGGGTTCTAAAATCCCCTTGAAAAGAATTCAACACCCATTAAGCCTTCAGAAGGCTCTACTATGACTCATGAAGAAGAAGAAACACAACATGAGATATCAAAATTACAAGAGAAAGTGCACCAAATTTCACTATCGCAAAGAGCAACAAAAACTGAAATGGAAGTTTTGAAGAAAGGCATGGAAACTAAGATGGATGGTTTGAAGAAAGGCGTGGAAGCTAAGATGAATGGTTTGGAAGCTAAGATGGGTGGCATGGAAGTGGGCATGGAAGCTAATATGGATGACATGGAAGCTAAGATTGATGAAAAAATGAAAGACAACATGGAAAACATGAAGAATGATCTAAAAGTAGACATCGAAGGTTTGGCAAAGTTGATACAAGAAATGTTTCCTAATGGCGAAAAGATAGTAGAGGAAACTCATGATGAGAATAAAATACATGTTAATCATGATTTCATAAACTCTAATGTTGGATTGAAGAACCACCATATTCCAAAGATGGATATGAGGATGTTTGATGGCAAGGATCCCGTAACATGGATACTAAATATGGAGCAATATTTTGATCTCAATAATGTGCAAAACACACAAAAGTTAAGCATTGGAACTTTACATTTAGAACAAAATACATTTCTATGGTATCGATGGATTTGCTCCCGTAAAAAAATTGTCACTTGGTCAATTTTTACGGAGGAAATGATAGCATATTATGAGGATACAAAGAAAAACACCTTCTTTAGCCAATTGATAAATCTCAAACAAAAGGGTTTAGTGGGGCAGCACATTAAGGAATTCCAAAATTTGAATATAAGGGTAACTGATATTCTAGAGGAACACGAGATTGATATCTTCATAGGAACTTTAAAGGATAACATCCAACATGAAGTTCGCGTTTTGGAACCTGATTCATTGGAGAAGGAATCCGTTGTTGGCAAGAAAAATTATGGCGACAAGGAAGCCTACCACTCATATCTATAAATTTGGAAGTGTTGCTACTCCTAGACTTCTACAACCCACAAGGTTGACACCACAAAAATTGGAAGAAAAAAGAGCAAAGGGCTTTGCTACAGTTGTGATATAAAATACACTAAAGGTCATAAGTGTGCTGAGAAGAAATTATTTTACATAGATTGTGAAGAGGAGGAAGAAAATGAACAAGAAGCTTAAAAAGAAGAGGATATACACCAAGAACTAACTCTAGAAGAAGAAGAAATGAGTCCGACCATATCATGTAATGCATTACCAGGAATTACCACTCCTCAAACTCTCGAGATAGATGGACATATCAAGAAGAAAAAGGTAATAGTGTTGGTTGATTCAGGTAGTACCCATAATTTTATTCATTGTATGGTAGCCAAGGAATTGAATTATTTCCTATACCCAGCACCAGAATGTCAAGTGATGGCTGCAAATGGAGGAACTATAAATTTATCTAGAAAATGCCATAATATCAAGCTATCCATGGGGTAATATGTATTTAATAGTCCGACGATTTCCATTCCAATGGGAGGTGTTGATGTTGTACTAGGAGTACAATGGTTACAATCTTTGGGGACGGTAGCTTTTAATTTTCAAGAACTTTTCTTGAAATTTTTTTCAGAAGGAAAGGAAGTCGAATTATAAGGTATTTTGGGGAATCTGGTAAAGATAATAAGCTCTAATGTTATGACAAAGCTTCGAAGAAAGAACAACGAGGCGTAATTGCAATTATTCTCACTAGAAGTTCCAACATCAAAATCATCTATTTCTCTAGATCTCCAAAAAGTCTTGGACAAACATTCAAGGTTGTTTTGATACTCCCAAGGACTCCCCCTATTCATGATCTTAGTCATGATATTCATTTGATTCCGGGAAGTGTTCCTCCAAACATTGGAGGCCTTACGGAATCCTTATGTGTCCAAAAATAGCAAATTGAACGTATGATTGCGAAATGTTAGAGGCTAGTACAATTCAACCTAGTCAAAGTTCTTTCTCTACTCCGGTGGTATTGGGTGCCACAAGAAAGATGGATCATGGCGCATGTGTTTGGATTATAGGGAGCTCAATAAGCTCACTATTAAAGATAAATTTTCGATTCCTATGATTGATGAATTATTGGATGAATTACATGGAGAAATTTATTTTACCAAGTTGGATCTTTGTTCAAGATATCATCAAATTAGAATAGAGACTGAAGATATTCCAAAAACAACATTTTGAACTCATGAGGGTCATTATGAGTTATTGGTCATGCTTTTTGGCCTTACCAATGCACCTTCTAAATTTCAAGGGTTGGTGAATTCCATTTTCAAACCCTTCCTTAGAAAATTTGTGCTAGTATTTTTTGATGATGCTAATCTACACCAGGTCTTGGAAGGATCATGTTCAACATGTTGACAGGGTGCTCAAACTATTGCAGGAGAAACAATTATATGCAAAAACATCCAAATGTTTCTTTGGAGTACAAGAGGTGGAATATCTGAGTCATGTTGTATCTCACGAGGGTGTTAAGGTAGACCCTAACAAAATTAACGCCATTAAGGAATGGAAAGTCCCCACAACCATAAAAAAGTTGTGAGGATTTCTCGGGTTAACAGGGTATTATCGCAAGTTTATTAAGAATTATGGGAGAATAGCAACACCTCTAAAAACATTATTGAATAAAGATGCATTTTCATGGACTCCTGAAGAAACTAAGGCCTTTAAACATCTTAAAGAGGCAATGTGCCTAGCACTGGTCTTAGCTATGCCAGACTTCACAAAAACCTTTATTGTGGAATGTGATGCCTTAGGAAATGGAATTGGTGCTGTGTTAATGCAAGAAGGAAGACCCATTTCTTTTGAAAGTCGTCCAATCAAAGGAAAGTGTTTACAGAAAGCTATTCATGAGAAGGAAATGTTAGCAATACTGCATGCACTAAAGAAATGGTGAAATTACCTAATGGGAAGACACTTCAAGGTAAAAACTGATCATGATAGTCTTAAATACTTTCTGGAACAAAGAATATCTTTAGAAGAGCAGCAAAAATGGGTCACAAAGAAGTTGGGTTATGACTTTGAAATAATCTACAAAAAATGGAAGCTAAATGTTGTTGCAAATGCACTCTCAAGAAAGAATGAAGAGGTGGAAGCATTGCTTTGTGCCTTATCTATTATCCAACCAGATTGGATAACCGAAGCAAGGGATGAATGGAAGAAGGACGAAGAAGTGTGGACTCTCATTCAAAAGTTGCAGCAAGATCCTAGTACATCTAATACATTTAGTTGGAAAAATTATTCCTTATGGTACAAAGATCACTGATATATTTGCAATAATTCCCAACTAAAAAAAAATATTCTTTTGGAATTGCACACTTATCCTTTAGGAGGACACTCGGGATTTTTAAAAACTTACCACAGGGTAAAGAAAGAATTTTTTTGGGATGGTCTTAAATCTGATATTCAAAATTTTGTGGCGGAATGTTTGGTTTTCCAGCAAAATAAAGTGAAAAAAATTAAGACCCCAGGTCTTCTACAACCTTTATCCATTCCAAGTCAATGTTGGGAGGAGATTTCAATGGATTTTATCACAGGTTTACCTAAGTCCAAAGGAAGGAGTGTCATCATGGTGGTAGTTGATATACTTACCAAGTATGCACACTTTTGTGCATTATCTCATACATTTAAAGCGAGTACAGTTGCTACTGCATTTATGGAAACAATTCAAAAGCTACATGGAAACCCAAATATTATTGTAAATGACAGAGATCCCATCTTTACAGGAAATTTTTGGACGGAATTATTTTCTTGTTTGGGTACTCAACTAGCTCATAGCTCATCTTATCATCCTCAATCCGATGGTCAAACATATATAGTGAATAAAAGTTTGGAAGGATATCTTCGTTGTTTTGTATCTGATAAGCAAGCACAATGGGTCAAGTGGTTACCTCTGGTTGAATGGTGGTATAACACTTCCTTCCGTACTACAGCAAAAATGACCCCATTTATGGCACTTTATGGATATCATCCACCATCCATCACATCTTCTTTAAGGGAAAATGCTAGGGTTCAAGCAATGGAGGATCACATCAATCATCAACAAGAAGTTCTCCAACTCCTAAAAGATAACCTAAATTTGGCACAAAATCAAATGAAACAACAGGCAGATAAAAATCGCAGTGAGAGAAGTTTTGATGTGGGAGACTGGGTATTTTTACGGCTACAGCCATACAAAAAAATGTCCCTTAAGCAAGCTAAGAAGGATAATAAATTATCACCAAAGTACTATGGTCCTTACAAGGTTTTGCAAAATATTGGTACTATGGCATACAAATGGGAGCTTCTTGCTTCTTCGCAAGTGCATCCAGTTTTCCATGTTTCATACTTAAAAAAGGTTATAGGGGACAAACTTCCAGTTCAAATAATATTGCCAGAACTTGATGAGGAAGGAAAAACAATATTGGAACCTGAAGGAGTCACGGAAACAAGAACTCGACAACTGCGAAATCGATCAATTTCAAAGTATCTCATCAAATGGAAGAACTTACCCACGGAATATTCTTCATGGGAGGATGAGAATTTTATACAAAAGCACCTGGAAAACACCTTTTTGAAGGAGAGGAGCATGTTAGGTCCTTATATTACTAGTATAGTCCCTTATTGTTGTTAGTGTAACCCCCTTATCGTTATTGTTGTACCCCTGTAACCACCATATTGTTATTATTGTGCCCTTAAATTATTATTGTTAGGTTGGCTAGGATTAAATTGTGGCCCCAATAGGATTACATTGTGGCCCCATGGACTCCTATATATAGAAAGGAGTTTTTTCATTTGTATCATCCAAGAATTGTTCATTTATGTAATGTATTGGAGGTTGCCCCCTCGAAGTGGCTGATTTCTAAGGCGTTGATCTCTCTTTTCTTCTATTTTTAGTGTTGGTTTCACAACAAAATCTCTCCTCCACTCTTGAGTCACTATTAATATTGGGCCAAGAGAAGGAGGAGAAACGCAAAAAATGCCTATATAAACCAGCCTTTGGAAGAATAAATGGAGACACATTGTTATGATGGCCAAATTAATTCATAGAAAACCAGCTTGCATAGTCCAGTAGCAGATGGATTGGAAGGACTCATATGGTTTCGAAACAACATCTCAGTCTAAGAGAGATAGGTCCACCATTTGATCTTGATCTAACATCCTTTGGGAGAGGGAGAGACGCTTGCAGGAACTTGAGGGAAGGAGACCTCCTTTTTTTGGGTATCTGAGCTCCATATCTCAAAGGACCCTCTTCAAGTGTTTAGCATTGTATGTTTTTTCACCACCGGCACCTAATAAAGACGAAATTCTCCACTTGTGTTATTAGGTGTTTTTCTCCATCGAGCTTTTTTATTTTGCATCTTGTGTTTTTTTTTTGTTCTTGGTATTGTATTCTTAGTTTTCCCTCAAACTCAGTTTACATTATGTTAAATTTGTTCCACTAACAGAGGACAATCATTTTTCTATGTGACCTTGTGCAGTTAGCATCCATCTTGCTAAACAAGTGTATTTGGTACACCCATATGCCAAATACACTACCACAGTTTTCACCTCGAGAGGTTTGATCCCTTTGAGCACTTGATAGATTCGAAGTTAAGCTGGATCTAGGTTGGTGGTAGACCAATCATACAAACATAACTTGTTATATTTTTTTAATATATATAATATAATATTTAGTCTACCTAATTCACACAACCAACAAAATAAATTAAAATTAATATTAGTAATTTTTTTTTTATTAAAAAACTTAAATTATCTTACTTCCAACAACATTATAAAAAATTAACAACTTCTCCATGTCATAAAATGTTTAATATTCTGTGAGACAATTACATTTTTGGCATCCATGGCCATCTTCATTTGACTTTACATGTACTCACTATATATTATTTATATAATACACAAGTTATATTACTTTATGTGTCAAATTAGGAGAAGAGACTATTGGGTAAGTCTAGTTTGGGAAACAATAATCCTTTGCTATCTGGGAAATCTTCGCTCTTGTCTGAGTATTTCGTGGTGGAATATTACAAATCCTTGAACACATGACCCAAGTACTTAATAGAAAATTTTCCCTTGTGTTTTTTATCTCTTGCTTGCAATCATTTGAGCATACAATTTTGAATAATTATTTAATTTCATTGTATTCCAAGATATGAATCCAAAGCACCTTGTACTTATATTTTGTCGCTTATCTCTCTTATAAATGTGTTTAGATGCATGGTGAAAGGCATTGACTTATTAATTATTTTAGTCATTATTATACAAGATTCATTTCATCAACTTTGAATCAAACCATTATGTGTCTCATTTAATAAATCTATTAAAGCCAACTATTTAATCATTACCCAACTTCACATTAAATGTTCTTAAATCACTCACCAACACAACTAATTTTTCTAATTAAAAGAAAATTTTAATCATTCAAAACCTATCATATGGACATATTATTCATTACATGGATTATTGGATTTTAAAACACAAAAAATATTTTTTTGGGTCATCCCCACTGTTGGCTTGAGGGATCCTGACCCAGGTTCAGATGTTCAAGGTTTGCCAACAAACCCCTATACTACTGGCCCTTTCGGTAGTGACCTGCTTGCGCAAGCCAAATTCTCACCCGAAGTAGTATGGGTGGGTGCTGGAACAAGGTTTCCACACCCTGGGAGAGGGTAGGTAAGTCAAGAAGAGCTGTGTTTACCCTGATCGTGACCCGATTCAGTATCGCCAAGCCTAGATTCCCTTTGCATCCACGTGCGCAACAGTAATATTACTCACAGAAATCAACAGATCGAGAATTCATATAACAATACACAACTATTTCACATATCCTTATATGAAGCAAGTAGAACAAACCCAAATCACAGAATAAATAAGTACACAAGTATGTTTGCAACTTAAACCAATAACACAGTAGCATATACTAAGTAATAAAGACGTCACAGATTCATATCACAGCAATCACAGTGGATTCAGATAAGCAACAATACTTCTGCATTCATTAATCTTTCAAATCTATGTACAAAACCCCAAAAACACAACCTGCGCACATAGCAGCAGGAGTCCTTACCCAAAAACCCTGACCAGATCTATCGATTTGCACTTAGCAGCTATCTCTTATCATTCTTAGCTTATCCTACAACTCAAAAAGGTTCAACTACTTATACTATTCTAGCATATGCATCCAATGGTCCGCAAACCGTGGTTTGCGGACTCTTGGTCTACCCTTGACCCATTTACAATGCTTTAGGGGCTTTTACCCACCCCAAAACCCCCTGCGCTATACTAAATATAATCAGAAATATACAAAATGGACCAGTTTCGCAGCTTTGTAGGAGACCCTGTTCCAACAGTCCCCCAACACAATCTTGTGACTCATCCCGAGTCACTGTGCTATTAGGTTCATCATCTGCATCTTCACAGTTCTCTGACCCTGTAGTCATTTGATCTGATATGGTTTGAGCCGACTACCATTGACATATCCTGGAAGGGTATCGCCGCGCAGGGTAGCCAGCCGAACAGCTCCACCATCTGTGATTTCCTTAACAGTATAGGGGCCAAGCCAGTGCTGCCGGAACTTCCCTGGATGTTTTGCAAACTGGCTATCATATAAGAGGACCAAGTCATTTGGCACAAAGGTCTTTTGGTGAATATGTCGATCATGCCAGGCTTTATTGCGGGCCTTCTGTACCTGTTGATGGAAATTAGCCAGGAACCGGTCTTCCTCCAAAGCCATAAGTTGTGCTAAGCATTCCTCCATGATGTTAGGGTCTGCCATGTTCGTAACTATGGTGATACACAAACTAGGAATAATGTACTCCATTGGAATAATGGCCTCCTTGCCGTAGACCATCTAAGCTTTTTGCAGGTGGTTCGATAAGCCCATTTGTTGCTTTTCCTGTGTAGTGACCTCCTGCTACTCCGTCATGAGCTTCTGCCAATATAGCGTGCCTTTCATGATCCAGAACATATCTCCGTAATATTTCATCCGCTCCCATCTTATATAAATGACCTGCAATGATGGTAAAATCTACTGCTCGAGCGACTAGCTCTTTCTTCTATTGCACTGAATACTCTGTGGGAGCCATCCTGGTAGTCAAGAACTGAATGATATCAGCGAAGTGGGCATCTACTACCTTATTATTAAACAGTTTCACATTAGGTAATCCATCTTCTAGGTTGGTTGGCTCTTTGCCACTCTCTATTCGTGATAGGTGATCTAGCCCAACATTCAGCTTTCCTGGCTTAACGACAATTTCAAAATCATACTCCTGAAATAACAGTAACCAGCGGTAGATTTTCCCCCCAAAAATAGGCTTATTTAATAGGTACTTCCAGGCTGAATGGTCTGTAAAAATTTTGAAGTGTCCTCCTAATAAGTAATGCCGATATTTCTGCAAAGCATACACCATGTCCAACCCCTCCCACTCTGTAGTGGAGTAATTACATTCAGCACTCGAGAGCTTCCTACTTGCAAAGGCAACCAAATGGTCAATGTCTCCCTCTCCTGGCTACGTAAGGATAGCTCCGAGAGCAATTCCTGATGCATCAACGTGGACATGAAATACCTTCTCCCATTCAGGAAAGATAAGAATAGGAACCAAGACCATCTTTTCCTTAAGCAATTCAAAGCTCTTTTGACACTCGTTATCCCAAAAGAACGAAACATCCTTTTTGAGCAATTTTTCCCTATGGGCCGTGATCAGTGCTTAGCCTTGAATTAATTTTTGGTAGTAGCCTATGTGCCCAAGGATCGAACGCAACTGTTTCTCCATTACTGGTACTGGAAATTTGATGATTACTGCAATTTTGGCAGGGTCCACCATCAGCCCTTGTCGACAAACTATATGGCCGAGCAGGATACCAAAGGGTACACAGAAGATACACTTTTTGATATTTAAGAAAATCTGATGCTTTCAGCAGGCATCCAACATCATGCACAATTTAGAAATGTGCGCCTTCACCAGGCCGAAGACAGTCCAATCATCGAAGTATACTTCTAGGAACTTGTGGATAAATTCTTTGAATACTACAACCACTACTCGTGAAAAAATAGCAGGGGAATTCTTGAGACCAAATGGAATGAGAGTATATTGAAAAGAGCCCCATTCTGTGGCAAACATGATTTTGCTGTGGTCTTAAGGAGCGATTCTAATCTAATGGTACCTGGAGAATCCGTCCATAAAAGAGTATGCTTCCTGTCCCCCCACGCTATCCAAAATTTCATCTGAGAACGGTGTAGGGAATGGGTCATGAACACAGGCATAGTTTAGCTTGCGTAGTTCCACACAGATCTGAATCTCCCCTTTAGCCTTTTTCTCCTGAACCACCATCAGGCTAACCCAGTCTAACTGTTCGACAAATTCGATGATACCCGCAGTGATCATTTTATCAAGCTCTTCCTTGACTTTTTTCTTGTACTTTGGGTTCAACCTATAGGGTCATTGTTTTACGGACCGGGCATCTGGTTTGAGAGTGATATGCATGACTCCTAAGTCCCCTGTGATTCCCTGTAGTTATGAAAATTTTGTTGGGAATAAGTCTTGGTACTCGGTGAGTAGCTCGGCCACTTTGCTTAGTCTATTTTCAGCCCAATAGTCCCCAATATTAGCCAACTTAGGATGTTCTTCCTCCCAATATTAACTTCATGCAGCCTGAGGGGCTTAATGACATCCACCTCTTGTAGTGCGGGTCCTGCAACGAGGCGTTCTCCTTGCGACTCCGAGATAGAGACACACCACGGGTCTTCTTCGCTTTCTTCCCTTGCCAAGCTGTGATATTTGACAATATCCTGCATCTGTGATTCCCATTTCGGTGCCCCAAATGCTTTAGTGGAACTAGGTTCTTTAAACACAAATGTATCTATACCCTGCAGAGCTTCTTCAAGCACTTTTGACCCCCCTATGAGTCCAAAGGTCCCGACGAATTCATCCCTCAAAATTTCCCACTAGCGGGTGTGTTGATGTAGCTTCGCCTCCAAGTACCATGCTATCGGGATTGGACCTAACGCGTGAATGAAAAATTGAACCCATTCTTCCATAGCCCGGTCACCCCATGCCCTAATCCAGGAACAAGTGGTTACGCGGGTCCCCTGGGCCAAGGAACATCTCGACCGACACATTTACTGGAGGCTCAAATCGTAGGAGTATCATGTCCTAACAGTCCTCCTAGTCCTAGAATGCCCCTTTGTGCATCTCCCACCATCTTGCAGGTGTTGCATGCATCGCTAGATTAAGGGCCCATATCCTCCGTTCTCTGAGAACCTCGGCTTCGAATGTGCACAAAAATTCCCTAATGCTACCAGAACCATCAAAGTAGGGTAGGTCTCTTACCTCCAAGGAAATATAGCAGAATTCCCTAGTGACTCAAAGACATCGCAGCGCTGAGACATCATGCAACTGGTTTTGCCAATTCTCCATCTCCCCGTCAAAGTCATAAAATCATTCACTATCATTTTCCCAGTAGAGTATGCCTTCCACCATGAGGATGATCCAATCCTCGTCCCGCATAGTCAACTTGTAAATGTGATCCACCTCCTCTTCATCGTGCACTGGCTCTATATATCGTTCACCTTCCTCAGGATCTAATGGTACTATCACCCTTGTGCCATTATTCTCAAACACCATGCTTCTTTTCTTTAGGTTGATGATACTGCCCATATCGATGGCTCAGTCCAGTCCCAAGAGCACAGGGTAGGGGTCCGCGTCTTCTACAATTTCTATTACTTCAAAATCAGTGCGGGCCTTTACTCCTGCGATGTCCACCGTAACTTTAGGCAACCTTCCTAGCAGGATGATTTTCTGCTGATTTTCCATGCACAGCTGAATAGTCGACCATTCCAACTTAGGTTCTCCCATTTTTTTCCAAGTCTTCTTAGGTAACACATTTGCATCCAACCCTAGGTCCAAAATAACCTGTTTCATTTTGTAGTCACTGATCTGCGCATACAACCGCATTTCTCTTCCGGTGCGTTTCTTATACCTGTATATTTTTTTCACATCCTTGACTTCCGGGGTTAGATTGGGTCATGCTGCGCAGCTATCTATTAATGCCTAAAGGTTCTCCACAGCTTGTGGCTTGCACAGCAGTTTCATACATGCCTGCAAAAAGGGCTCAACCTCTGCATCTGCCTTAAGGTTCGCAGGTGGCCGAGTAGTAGTCGCTTATGTCTCAGCAAAGTCTTTGTGAGCTGTGATAAATGTTTATTTTCCGTGTTTTAGGTCCAGGCCTTCTTTTTTGATAGCGGCTTGATGGATCAGAGGTTCCATCGCAACCTCCTCCTCAGGTCCCCTGGTGGCCATCCTGCGGTGCGTCACCACATTCACACTCGAATCCTTCCTTCGCAGCTCAACCTGAACTCTCTGCGTAATTTGCGTAGGTGTCGACTGCTTTTCCTGCATTTTTGCTATCAAGATCAGGAAATCTTCAATTGCATGGTCTAGTTGTCTGCAATATCGACAGGATTTCCTAGTGGGGTTTGGGCAGTCTCTTACAAAGTGTCCTGCTTCTCCACAGTTATAGCAGATTAGCTGACCTCATCCCCATCCGACACTTCCACCGCATCCTCCTCCCCTGCCCCTTGATGGGGAGCCGCCTATACCTATGGGGGTCCTTGGTGACGCAGGGTCTAATTGTACCCTGTATAAGTTTCCTCGATCAATCATTAAATCATATGTCTAACAGTTCTATTCATCACGTCCCACCGATCTAAAGAACCTACACCATTGTTGTTTTACCTCTGGAACATATGCAACAAGGCAGGGACAGTGGTTGGTATCGTGCAGCCCTACGACGCGACAATCATCACACCAAAGCACTGGCCCACTAGGTCCCACAGCTTCCCTAGGGCACAATGGGCTCGGTCCCCCAGCCTGCACATAATCTGCTAATAGAGGAAAATTATCCTTGGTGTGGCCATCCACCCAGCATCGTATGCACCATCTTTCAGGGCTGGCTTCTGCCCCTCATTCCTTTCGTAGGTTCTAGATCTCTACATGCATCGCTTCCAGTTGTCCCTAGATATGTTGGACGTCTAGCTGAGTCTCGTCTCGAGGTGCAGCTTCTAACTTCATGGCACCTTCCAAGGCCTTCTCCTGTGATTCGAAAGTTTGGTGCCCCATAGGTACACGCAGGTGAGGCAGCAACATGGCAATAAACCATTTCGTGTGATGTCTATCATCATATTGGAATCCCCCTTCTCTGATCACCTTCTTTAGTCGTTGATCGACCTCCCACAGAGACTCAGAAGGTCCTTGCTTGAAATCCTTTATATCAACCATGATTTGGGAGTAGGACTTAGGTTTCTTGAACTATTGTTTCAGGGCATTCTTAATTTCTTAAATGGTTGCATTTGCGTTTTGGCCTATGTATCCCATGTATCAGTCCAAAGCTCTTCCTTTGAAGGCAATGGATAGCTATGCCCTTTTCACCGCATCACTAGCCACGTTCTGCGCAATCCATACCATCCTGCAAAAAAATAGAACTAATCCATATCTTCATCCCGCACACCATTAAAGGTCGGCAATTTCATGTACACATCCATGTCGTCTTCTGGTGGTGGAGGGGTCGGTGAACTCTTACCTCTAGGCTGTTTCGAAAGTGGTGTGGCTGGAGGACTCTATGAAGCTATTTCCCTTACTAGACTGTAGACCAATCAATTTCCTTCTAAGTTGGCCCTATAGTACTTGCCACTCTGTGTTATGCTCCCGTCCAGATCAGAGGTCATTCACTCGGTATGGCTACACCGAATACTCTTTTCACATAATAATATCTTGATCAATAATGGCAAAGTCTTCAAGAACTTACCTCATAACCCCATGAAGAATCTTCGCTCTGCTTTAGAGTAGGAGACAAACTAATCAATGGCAAATTCTGTTACAAATACTCCTAACAAGTTGTCTACCAAATGGTCCACTGTGTGAGTGATGGTGTTATCAGTCTTTTCTAGCGGCTAGATTAGTTCGAGGGTCCAATCTGTGATCCGCTCGTCCTTCCAACACTTCTGAAACTCGACCAGTCTTGCGAGCCACTCCTGGAGCTCGATTGAAATCGTTACAAAGAAGATCTCGTAGATCTCTGTGAAAATGTACTTATTCTTCCACTCTTTGGTGGTCAACCTCTTAATGCGATTTTCTTTTATGGCAAATTCCTGAACTTTCTGTTCAAACCATTCATCAATATCCTTCCTCTCCGGCTTCCAGTACGGCCTTGGCATTACCCGATCCCTCTCTCAAAATTCTCCAGGTCCCAGCAACAGAACCATTTTTTGGCTTGAGGGGTCCTGACCCAGGTTCGGATGTTCAAGGTTTTCCAACAAACCCCTATACTACTGGCCCTTTCGGTAGTGACCTGCTTACGCAGGCCAAAGTCTCACCCGAAGTAGTATGGGTGGGTGTTGGAACCAGGTTTCCGCACCCTAGGAGAGAGTAGGTAAGTCAAGAAGAGTTGTGTTTACCCTGATCGTGACCCGATCCGATATCTCCAAGCCTAGATTCCCTTCGCATCCACGTGCGCAACAGCAATATTACTCACAAAAATCAATAGATTGAGAATTCATATAACAATACACCACTATTTCAGATATCCTTGTATGAAGCAAGTAGAACAAACCTATATCACAGCATAAATAAGTACACAAGTATGTTCGCAACTTAAACCAATAACACAGCAGCATATACTAAGTAATCAAGATGTCACAGATTCATATCACAGCAATTCCAGTGGATTCAGATAAGCAACAATAATTCCGCATTCATTAACCTTTCAGATCTACATACAAAACCCCAAAAACCTAACCTGTGCACATAGATGTAGGGTCTACACACAGCAGGACAGATGCCCTCCGCGCACACAGCAACAAGAGTCCTTACCCGAAAACCCTGACCAAATCTATCAATTTGCACTTAGCAGCTATCTCTTATCATTCTTAGCTTATCCTAAAACTCAAAAAGGTTCAACTACTTACACTGTTCTAGCCTATGCATCCAATGGTCCGAAAACCATGGTTTGCGGACTCTTGGTCTACCCTTGACCCATTTACAATGCTTTAGGGGCTTTGACCCACCCCAAAACCCCTGCGCTATACTAAATATAATCAGAAATGTACAAAATGGACCAGTTTCGCAGCTTTGTAGGAGACCCTATTCCAACACCCACTTACCCAATTTCAAGTTCTTATCCCCTCAAGATTAGTCTTAGTTACTATTTATTCGTTTTGGATAACACCACCCCCATTTGGGAAAATTTTAGGTCCCACCAAAGTTGAGCAGTGAAAAAAGGTGGGAGCTCATAGTTCTTAACCTTTATTTGAAGTTCATGTTTAGATCTTGTTTAGAATATTAGTCTTTGTGTTTATGGAAATTAGTGTTGTTAGATCACATTCCACCTTATTAACAAAATTAGGATCTATTTCAAATTTTATTAACAAAATTAAGATTTATTTCAAACTAAACTTTATATTGCATTACAATTCTCATAATGCAAATCTTCTATAAACAACCCAATGAACATGGATGTGGATGTTCATATGTTTCCAATCCAATTTTATCAAATAAATATGTAAAAATTATATTTCATTGAGAACTACTATGAAAAATAACATTCATATTTTTAATATTCGCTTGAATATTCATCTAGAAGAGTGCATCCACTTTCTCCACTTCCCCTTGGATCTTGCAATGCAATATAAATAAGTCTTTCATTTACACAAGAGCTATCTTATTTCTTTATACTTTCCATCTCACCTCTTGTCATTTTCCACTTGTTAAACTTCAACCATTTTTTATACAACTCTGGATGAAGTTTTCAATACTTATCATTTGTTTTTCCATCTATATCACAATGTTTACATTGTTTTTAGAAATATCTCCTATCATCATGGCTGCAATTTTCTTGCTTTGTTTTCGTTTATCTATTCTGGATTATTTTGTTTTTAGATATATTCTTTAATAAACTATTGATTTTTTTAGCATCTTTCTCCTTAAAAAAAATAGTATTTCGATTTTGCTTTAGTTTTAATGAACTATTAGAAAATGAAAGGAAAAAAATGTCACCACCAAAAATATTACAAAATAAAGGGTTCTTAACTTCAATGTCCTTATCATTAACATCTTCATTTTCATACTCAGATTCAACTTTCTTTTATTCTTCACCAGAAAGATTACAGAATACAGGTTTCTTAACTTCAATGTCCTTATCGTTAACATCTTCATTTTCATAAGTAGATTCAAGTTTGTTATATTCTTCCATATTTGTACTTCATTTCCATACAGTTTAATATCATCTTAGCCAATGTTTTTATGTTCTTATCAAATGATGTGATTATGTATTTTAAGTCTTCCAAGCAATTTTCTTCATGTAAAGACCCCACCATCTTTGGTTGGTTGCTCCTGTCTAATCCTAGCATCAACAGCTCGCTACTCTCCTCGTATTTATTGTGACTCTCTACCACACAAACTCAAATTTCAACCTACAGTGGTACCAATATAATATTCATAAATATATAAATATATAGATGAATACTGAATTATAGGAATCTATAGATGAATACTGAATCATTAGTTGTAAATGTTCCACGCTTAACTTTCAACCTTAGCAAGGGAAACCCTCAAAAAGGAGTGAACATCCCTAATTGGAATGTTATAGCAGCAAATATACTTTAATGAATTCAATGATTACAGCAAAAGGAATGGATATTTTTACCACAACGCTAATAACCCTCAAAAATGTGTGAACAACACTAATTGGAATGTTATAGAAGAAAATATCCTTCAAGGAATTCAATGATTATAGCAAGAGGAAGGGATGGTTTTACCACAACACTAATATCCTCTTGTTGGAGCAATAATTGCCCTTCTACAACGATTATTCCAACAAATTTGTACTTGTAATTTCCAGCCATCAAATTGATCCAGGAAGACAAAAGACAGATGAAGAACCTTAATTTTTCATTGATATTCTATGAATTTGGTAATATAAATAAATATGAGTTTTGAAATCTCTAAAAGTATAAGTAAATAAATTCATGGTATATTCATGGCTATAGCATTAGAATATGTTGACACAAGGGCATGCCATTCTAGCATCCATCTCTCAAAGAACTCCATTGTACACTTCTGGTGTTAGTTTTTGTGAGTCCTTCTTACAATGTTATGGGTTATTTCAAAACTTGTAATCATGAGTAGTTAAAACACAATTGCCACATCCAATTAACTGAGGCCTTGGTGTTTTTTCATTGAGACACAGGTTGAATGGTGGAGGAGGAAATAACTGGGAGAAAAGCCCAACCTTGGAAGTGTACATCATAAAAAGTGAGGACATATAACTTCAAATAATAATGAGAGAATGGAAATCGCTATTATAACTTCAAATATTATCTGGTTATTTTAAAAGTATGTCCATGAAGAGGTAAATACATAGCTCTTGACAAGTTAAAAAAACCCCTTGGCTATACATCTCTAACCATCCTGAAATTCTCCAACCCAAGAGGACTTAAAGTATGAATGACAGACAGAAATCTCTGGATGTTCCAACTTCTCTCTACATCTTTGGCTGGCTACTCCTATCTAATTGATCCAGGAGGATCTTGCTTCAGTGCAGTTCGACATTGAGGTCCAGTCAACTCCAGTTTGTCCGATGTCCAGTTCAGTCTTCAAATCGTCAAGTCCTCCAGTATTCCAGATGAAAGTTACTTCGTTATGGTTTAGTGTTAATATATGGTGTAATTTGGTTTCATGGTGCATGTGGGTTCATGGTGATGTAATGGTGTCATTATGTAATCTTCCTAGTTCTAAATCTATGGTCAAATCCTATGGTGAAACTCCTTACAAATGTACACCTAACACTATACCTAAGACCTAGCGCTATGCATCTAAAACTATGGTGTATTAAAAAAACCTAATCCTAAAATACCTAGTGCAACAAACCTATGGTGCAAAAACTTGCAATGTATTTAAACATATGTAAAAAAGGGTTTCAGACCATACGTTAAAACCAAATGTAATACATATCAGTACTAAACCGTGAACAATGACAGCGTTAGAGCTATCGATGCATGTGAACAGGTGGAGGACGTAACCGCAACAGTTAATTGCATGAGGAGTTAGATCGCAACAGAAACTGTGTCGGAGTCATGTGAGCGCAGCAGAGTTTAATGCACAGTTTGAGGGGCTAACCACAACCGTCGGGGATTTGACTACAGATGTATCCATCAGATGAGTTGTCACATGAAACCGTTATGCTCATCTGCATCGTTAGCTAGCTTTAAAAAATAAATTTATAACCAAAAGTCTATTTTGGGTTTTTTATTAATTGCACTAAGTTGTAAAGATATGCACCTTATCCTTTATCCGCTAGGTGTCACAATGTGACAAGACCGAGACCTATCACCACATTCATTGCTCAACCACTTTCCAAATTTGACCTTTATAAGTTCGATGATGAACTTAATTAAACCCTGACATTTTCTTCATGAAGGACACATGAGTGAATTTGTATTCATATTGTGAGCAAGAGAGGCAATTGTTGTTTTTAGTTTCTCTTGGTTGTTCAGAGGCAGAATTGAGCTCAGAGACAGGCATTGGAAAGCTATGAGGGAGAGATTTCTATTGTTAGTGACCAAAGGTCCCTGCAAGCACATTAATTCTAGTTTTTTTCTGTGTAAATACTTCCTCGGATCAATCCTAATAAAACGAAAGCCCATCTTGAAAGCGGACCCAAAGACGTAGTCCATCAAGGACAAACTTTGTAATAAATGTTTGTTGTCTCTTGTCTTTATTCTTTGATGTAATTTCATTCTAATATGTTGTTGGTTTAAGTCATAAATTCTTTAAATTTCCTTTATTCTTCCACATTAAGAAGCTCAGTTAACAATCAATTCACTGATCAAAATTAATCAATTCTACTTCAGCACTTAAATACGAGGAGAGTAGCATCAATGGCTCTCTACTCGTTGATGCTACTCTCCTCTCCTCGTATTAACTATGACTTTCTACCACACAAACTAAAATTTCAACCTACAGTGATACCAATATAACATTCATCAATATAGGAATATATATGTGAATACTAAATCATTAGTTGTAAATGTGCCACACTTAACCTTCAACCTGAGCGAGGGAAACCCTAAAAAAGGAGTGAACAGCCCTAATTGGAATGCTATAGTGGAAAATATACTTTAACGAATTCAATGGTTACAACAAGAGGAATGGTTATTTTCACCACAACACTAATAACCCTCAAAAAGGAGTGAAAAACCCTAATTGGAATGTTATAGCAGCAAATATCCTTCAACGAATTCAATGATTACAGCAAGAGGAAGGGAGGGTTTCACCACAATGTTAATATCCTCTTATTGGAGCAAGCATTTCACTTCTACAAATATTATTCCAACATATTTGTACTTGTAAATTTCAGCCATCAAATTGATCCAGGAAGATGAAAGATAGATGAAGAACCTTAAATGTTTCATTGATATTCTATGAATTTGGTAATATAAATAAATATGAGTTTTGAAATATCTGAAAGTATAAGTAAAGAAATGCATAGGATATGAAGATCATGGCTACAGCATTAGAATATATTGACACGAGGGCATACTATTTTAGCATCCATCTCTCGAAGAACTCCATTGTACACTTATGGTGTTAGGTCTTTGTGAGTCCTTATTCCAATGCTATGGGTTATTCCAAAACTTGTAATCATGAGAAAGTAAAACACAATTGACACATCCAATGCATTGAGGCCTTAGTGGTTTTTCATGAGACACAGATTGAATGGTGGAGGAGGAAATAACTGGGAGCAAAGCCCAGCCTTGGAAGCGTACATCATAAAAAATGAGGACATATAACTTTAATTAATAACGAGAGAATGTAAATCAGTATTATAACTTCAAATATTATATATACTAAAAATATTGAAAAGAGACAACACAAAGAAAAATTATCATATAAACATGTTATTTAGAAGCGCATAACATCATCTCTATATAAAAATGATACAAATAATGGAAGAAAGGAAAAAAGTTCTCTGAATTTCCACAAATGAGAAAATCAATTAATAGAACTAAAAAAAGGTACATCATACAACAATATGATTGCAAGAATGAAAAAAGCATATCATAAAAAGAACAGGAAAAAATATAATAAAAATTTTGAAATATAGTATCTTAAAGTGCATGAAAATAGGTCCAAAATAACACACCACATAAATTATTTAGAAACAACTAAAAAAATCATCAGCAAAACCACAACAAAAACCTTCATAAATCGGCATTTATGATAATAAAATCCTAGACACAATATCATCATACCATATAAAACTATGATAACTTGAAACTTACTTCAGAATCATGGCAACTGTGTCTCACGAATATACCTAAAAATCATCACGACGCAATATAGTTGTCAGTACATAATTCCACTAAAAAATGAAAATCCCCTCTCTACCCTACAAGATATTTAAATTTCATAACTAAAATACAGATAATGTCAAAAAAATTATAGGAACAGAAAACCTTCAAAAAGGTAAGATAAGTCTCTATTGAAAATGAGATATGATAAAGGTTATCCCAGTGTTGTAGCGACTACAACCACCCTCCAAAATTTTTCCATTACTTAGATTTTGAAGCCTAACTTCCCTTCACAGGAGCTTACCTTGCACTGCTATCAGGTATCCATGCTTAAATTTATGTTTTAATTTTCATTTATGCTTGTGTTTACTTGCTCTTCACTTAGAAAATTTTCCTACCTCACAAGCTTACCTCTTTTTAAGCCGTGTGCAGCAGTTATGGGCTTCCCTCTAGAAACTACGCAATTCATGGAGCTAAACTTGACCTTGATGTTCAGAATTGTGCAGTCATAACTGGAAGCCCAACCTGGAGCTCGGGAACAGTGCATTCATGACAGGAAGCCTAGCACTGAGCCCAGAAACTGCGCAATCCTTCACTGAGCTCAGAAATTGCGTAGTGCACTGAGCTGAGAGTTGCCAATTCTTTAGAGCTACGTAATCCTTGCCAGTGAGGTACATGGAAATTTTCCCCAAAGAAAGCAAAAAATAAAAATAAAAAAAATTGAAATGGCATCCCTAAAATTTAGGTATCTATTTTAGTAACTCGAAGGAAGTGCTTTTGTTATTTTCAGAAATTGTTGCCATGCATTGTTTTTACTTGATTTGTGGCATGCACATCATAAACCCTAATTTATAAAATCTATTTAATTGAAGCCCCTAAAGCTCATTCTTACATTCGATCTTCGAGTTCTAGAAACCTAAAGGAGATCAAGGAACCTTTGGTGCGATTGTCATCATTTTTCTGGGTGAGTTTTGTAATTATCGCTTTTAGTATTTTTTTTCATTTGGCTCTCATAAGTGGTATTTTTCTTGTTTATTTGCATGCATGTTGGATTTTTAACTTGATTTATCATGTAGAAGTATTGTTTCAAGTTTTCATTTGGCTTTCATAAGTGTTGCATTGGTTTCTGCATTTTTTCACCAATGGTATTGTTGCGGCAACTCTCCTCACCGATCTCGTTCACTTCTCATTTGTTTAGTTTCTGCATTTGATTTATATTGTTTCATCAAAACTTAGTCATTTATTCACTCATTCCTTCACTATATCTCATATATTCTTGTTTTTCACACTTTCCTTGGGCATATCTATCTTTCCCTTAGCCAGAACTCACTTTGCCCAGTTGGGCATTACACAATTTGGAGTCTCAAGTTCATATCTTGGCCTATGTAACTACGCAATGCACAGTATATGTTGGCCCCACTTCACATTGTATAGTGCTAGGCCTCAGCAAGCATCCTTGGCCACTTAGACTGCGTAATGCGTAGTCTCTCTTGGCTCACTGCCCAGGTTGGACTAGCAATTGTGCAGTCTCAAGCCACAAGCTTTGACCCTGACTGCTGAGACTGGGTAGTAGACAGTTTCCCCAGCCAGACAGACCCTCTTCCCATAAATAATTTTGCAATCCTTTCAGTCATTTTCCCATCGTGTCACATGAACTTGTCTTGAAAGTAGTTTTTCTTATAACTGATATTTTATTACCGTCAGTGTCTTTTTTGTCCCACAGGTACAACAATTTTTCAGCATCTCTCCAGCGGTCGCTTTCATAATGGCATCTAAGAGAGCTTCCGCAAATGAAACCATTGAAATAATTACTAGGGAATAAGTTGAGAAAGTTCTGGTGAACCTACCAGTTTACGTAGACACTCAATTGATCATAGAGAAGGGATCAAAACTGACATGGCAGCAAATCAAAGATGATTTTACAAACGAATTTTAGGCAGACTTAATGGACCAGTAGGTGTATCTAAGCATCATGCAGTCAGGGCTTTACAAGGTTTCATACAGGTATCCAGCCTTCTCGTGTGTTGATGTGATCAATTGGGTTGTCTCACACACGGATGCGGAAACCATAACATTGAGCAACACTAGTGGGAAAAAGCTTGCTACATTCCTGGAAGCATATTTCAAGTAGGTGTATCATCTTCTAGGGCCAGTGAAGAACATGGACTCATTGTTCTATGTCACTCACAGCTACACAACCACAAGATAAATCATCAATATATGGGTGAAGGAGCCAACAAAGTTTAGGCAGAAACCCACCCACATGTACAAGACAAAAGCACTCAGGAAAGCCTATCAACTTTTGGTCATACTAGCTTCCAGAATCTATGTCCAACCAGACACAGATACCTTTCCTGAGGGGTGGGTTATCTTGTTGAACCAGGTAGTTGTTACACAACATTTTGTCACCGTCCCTGCAATCCCTCGTCCCGTACATTGGAGGACTATTCCCATGACCTGTGAACAGTAAAATGTCTTAAAAACACCTTGATGGTATCCTTCTGCATAAGGGAAATAATTCTCATGAAGAACATTTCCTCTGGAAAACCCTAAAAACCCATGTTTTGGCATTGGTGCAGGTAGCTAGTTCATCCTTCGCACCAATGGAGAAAATTCACACTAGTGGGTGTGCCAGCTGGTGCTCTGTCCCTGTGTTTCACTCGCGCCAAGCCTATTAAGGAATGTTTTTTAAAAATAAATGGTAGAAGTTTTATTCTAACAACTTCAGAATGAATCATCAGAAAGAAGTTGGGTTGTTTGGCTCCGGATCTCCTTGTTTAGGAAGTGGTTTTCCACCTCTCACGGAACCTTAATAAGAGATAGGACTCTATCCCATGATTATAGGGATCCCAACTTCCCTTCCTCCCTCTATAAAATCCTGCCCTCTCTATTTGCTAGCTACCTGAACATTTGGGAAGAAAACTATAGTTGAGCGACTATTGAAAGCAGAGCTAAGGAGAACCCCATAAAAGAGAGAGCCTTGTCCAAATTCCTGACAAGCTTTGTGAGACACGCTCCGTTGGAAGCCCTGCCAAATAAAGAACACGACGTTGGAACTCGGTTGTAATATTTCTTTTACATTTTAATATATGTTTGACTACGTTATTGGTTCCACTGTTGTATTGCTTATCTGTGTAATGCAATTTAGTTCAATCCTTTCCGACTGATTGATAGTTACATGTTTAAATTATTACGTTGTATGTCGTCGTTTCTTCTCTGCATGTGTACAAGTGTCCGGACCCGGTGAGCGAAAGGATTGTGATCTGTCAAGCTAGGAACGAGAAGCAGCGCTTCTTCTTCGACGATAGTAGCGTAGGACTTGAGGTAGGTTGTCTATTATAGATTTATCTTTTGTAACTAGGAATCGATATCATAGCATGTTTTGTTTGTTGCTAGACCCACTCTTGGGCTAGTGGGATCGCCTCTATCCATAGAGGGGATTTACCTCTCCAAAAAATTGGCGACTCCACTAGGGATCAGTGGGAGTTGGTCATTCCTTCATTGGTTTGTTTTTTGGCTTTTCGTTTGATTAGTCTTCTTTTCTAGTTCATCTTCCTTGGTGTTAAACCCCTGTTCAGCCCCCAGAAGACCAGATCTAGCCTCTGTTTGTCCATTTTCATCATTTTTCTAGGGTAAACTCGATTGGAGCGCTTATCCCCCTGACAGTCGCACCAACTGGCACTTGTTGCTCGTTAGGCACCCGCGCCATTCCATGTTTGGCGCAAATTACAGTCAAACAGGCGTGCCAACCTTGCTTGGTTTTAGGGTTTGCCTATTCTTGGGCTCTCTGAGCTTGACTTTTGGTCTTGGTTCATTTTTTTCTGATTGATTGAGTGCTTTGAAGTCATTTTTTACTGTTTTTAGCCCTTTTCCTCCAGTTGTTTTCCCTTTTCTGTCAGTTTTTCATTTTAGCCCTAGGGCTTCTAGGTGCTTCAGTGTGCTGAGCCTCCCATGGGAGTTTTGGGTCTTTGATTTCCCGGTCAACTTTTTTTTTGCTTCTTTGCATTCATCTTGCTGGATCCCATTGAATCATTGCATTTATTGTGTGATTGTTTTCTCTTTCATTCAATTTCGCTTTGTGTTTCTCCAAGCCTAGATCACACGGTTTGTTTGAGTCTCTTTCAAAATTCTTCTTCGCTTTGAGGGATTTCGTCATCGGTTTGAGTCTTGATTGTGCTTGTTTGAGTTGCATGAATTTGTTTTGCTTCAGCTCTCTCTTTATCATTCTCAAATTGATGTTTTCATTAGTTTTTTCATTTATTTAGTGCATTTTCTCTAATATATTGAAAAATCCAAAAATGAAATCTTTTTAATTTGGATTGGCATAGTGAAAATTGAAAACTTCTTCGCATTACTAGCATTATATAATTCTAGAGAAAAGATTTCTAGTTTCATTAGCTTGCATTGAAAACAGAAGTGGATGTTTTTGTGTGTTCATTTTGTTGTCATTTGAAAGCTCTCAACTCTCCTGTAGATAGCTCTTCATTGAAAAAAATTATGTTTCGTGGCATGTAGTTTGCATCTAGAGGTTTTATGAGATCCAACATTCGATAGGGCCTTGAAATTGAAACATAAATTGAAGATCAACTTTAAAATTTACCGAATTAACCTAAGGCAGCATTGAAACTTAACAGAACATCTAGTAGTCTAAGGTAAAGATGTGTTCCGGCGTCTTTAAGCCTAGTAGTTGTCGCTCGCCATCTGGCTATAGACAGTGCTAGTACGGACTTGTGCTCCCCGTATCGTGACGTATATAAAGGGAGACCCCATTAGGTTGCAAATCCTTTATCCATAGAAAGCTGAGTCTGCCGCCTCTTACCCGTGATACACCGAACACAACATTCGGGGAGATTACTTGCACATACATTAAGTCCTTTATTGATTTCTCTTTCATTTTTACCAAGGTGTATATGGAAGTTCACGGATATCTGGTACACCCATTTACCTAGATTACCAAAGCAATCATTTTGATCTTTACTGACTCCCTAAATTTGAAAATATCATCGAGCTCTTGTCCTTTCAAGATTGTGTCCAACCTGAAAGAGATAGAGTCACTTTTTGCTTGTTTCTTGACTCTTAAAATATGAAACAGCAGAGTCTGGTTTCAGTGTCTTAAAAATTAATCACCCATGAAATATTCCTGGTTAGAATTTTTGTACTTAGTGTTTTATTTCAAGGTTGTTTTCGATGGCAGCTTTTCCGGAGTTTTCCAATCAAGGAGTTCCCTCTGAAGGGAGTCCTAGTCCTTTTCCTGCTTTAGGAAATATTGGTGCTCCTTATATGGCCACGTTATCCCTCCCTGGGTTAACTATTGGGTTTCCTGTTTGGTTGTTTTCAACCTCTGTGGTCTCCAATGTTCCAACTGTCGTACCATCCACTCCTCCGCCTGAGCAATGCCATGTTGATTCGAAGGTGGACCTCTCCCCTTCTTCACTTGTCTCTTCATCCTCATCTTCTACTTCACCTGGTGAAAGTTTGAATTCTAGTACCCAGGTGGCTAAGAAAAAGAATAAGTCAGATAAGCGAGAGGCTAATTCTACAATTTTTGCTTCTAAAAAACCTGCTCTCGATGAACCTTCCAACCCTTCGCAGAAATTTAAGTTCCCTTGCATGTTTTGCCAAGGAAACCATCTTCTTCGAGATTTCCCTAGCATTCCCAAGGTGCTCGAAGTATGGTCCAATGGTCGTCCGTCATTGTCTTTGGCTTCGGGGAGTCAGGTTGGGGGCACGTCTTCAGTTAATGCTGGTAAAGCTCCTAAGATTCAGGGTAAGCTCACCAATCCCTGTAATTTGTGTGAAGAGCATCATGCCAATCACCTTTGATAATATATGGATGAAGCCAAGAGATTTTTTGGACAACTCGACTGTTTCTACATTGTGCCTTCCGGCTGGTTACAAACAACTTTCTTTGAGTCCTTCACCAGTTGATTCAATGATCAGTCAAGATTCATCCTTGCTTGATCCCGCTCCCCTGGAAATTCACCATCATGAATCCATCCCTGACCAACCATTAGTCGTGGGATCAGTTGAGTTGGCCCCGTCTGCAGTGCACCAGGTCTTTTCCATTGAGATTGGATCTCACATCCCTCAGGTTCTTCTTGTTTCTTCAGATTCCTTGGACTTGGAGAAAGATTCTCCTGTCCCTATATCTTAGGAAGTTATTCCTTCGCCTCCCATGATGGAGGTCCCGGAGGATACTCCTTCTACCTCCATGATGGAGGTGGTGGAGGATGCTCCTTCTTCTACCGTAACACCAGGGGAAGACCATCTTGATTCGATGGTAGCCCCTCCAAGAAGTTTGGTCGCCTCCTTTGATTGGGGTCAATTCGTAGGTTATCGCCTTCCTTCTTATGTGCCCTTTGAGATCACGGTACAAGCCTCCCATCTAGTCGTACCCAACACCATTATAGATGAAGGCGTGTCTGTTAGTATTTTATCCTCGACTACTTGGAAAGATTTTTGTTCACCGCCGCTTGTGCCTGTTATGCAGAATATGTTGGCGTTTAACAGAAGAACTAGTCAACCATTAGGGATCCTTCCGAAGTTTTCTGTTACTTTGGGAGGGAAAACTATCCATATGGACGTGATTGTTGTTCCTGGCCCCTTGGACTTTAATTTACTCTTGGGCCGCAATTATACTTATGCCATGGGAGTGCTTGTCTCCTCCCTCTTTCGTGTGATGTGTTTTCCGCACCAAGGTCTGATCGTGACCATCGATTAGCTTGCGTTCTTTGGTCCGAATATGGCAGCTATTCCACCATCATCCCTGTCATATCTTTATCTTCCGGTTGTCTCATCCCCGCTGCATGTCAATTACGTGGCTACCTGTCCTGTGCCCGTATTTAGTGATAGTGTCGTTGTACATCGTGTGCTGGGGGCATTGGGTCCAGAATTCCAAGATGTTTTCCTTCCATCAGACGGGAAACCCTTGGAAGCTATGACTTCTTATTCATTATGATGAGGTATGTTGGAGCATAGTTCCTTTTCTTGTGTCAAGTTCCCTAAAAAATGAAGCAAGCTGGTCGGAGCATAGTTCCTTTTCTTGTGTCAAGCTCCCTAAAAAATGAAGCAAGTTGGTTGGAGCATGGTTCATTTGCTTGTGTCAAGCTCCCTAAAAATGAAACAAGGTCAATCCAAGGACAGTTCGTTTACTATGTCAACCTCGTTAAAAAATGAATTCGGATTTGAGGATGGTTTGTTTTCTATGTCAACCTCGTTAAAAAATGAATTCAGATTCGAGCACAGATCTTTTAAGTGTGTCAACCTCGTTAAAAAAATGAAACACGTTCCCATTCAATTCGATTTTCGTTATATATCGTGAAATTCAAGTCGAATCTCTCTTACTCTTGTGTTTTGAACCTTCACTCCATTTTTCATATGGACTCAAGCTTGGGGGGCATGTACACCTCGAATTGAGTCACCATGCTGGGGTCATGCCCAGTTTTCCTTGTCATTTCAAGCATACTTTACTTTGTGTTTCGAGCTTGTGTAAAAATGAAACCCATCTTCAAGCATAGTTTACATTTGTGTTTTAAGCTTGCATAAAACATAAAACTCATTTTCAAGCATAGTTTGCATTTGTGCTTTTAAGCTTGTGTAAAAATAAAATATGTTGGTTTGATGCATTTTGCGAACTTTTAAATTTTCCATTGGGTCGTTACTTATGCAGATTATTTAGCTGATACATTAGATAACATTGTATTAGACATTTTCATAACATATAAAACATCATCACATATGTAAAGCAAGATCCATGTAGAAAATAGATGTATATATATATGTCAAGTGTTTGCAGCGTGTGTGTAATATAAAACCAAAAAATATATATGTTTGTTTCAGTTACATCCGGAGACGACATGTCTCTCAAAAATATGCAAATAAAAGCCTAGGTGAATAATCGACATGGTGCTCATGGTAGCATGTCACTGCCCGCACCAACTGCCTCAATAAGCGGTGGAGACGACTCGGCACCCCTACGATGTGCCTATGATAATCCAAAGGGACATCAGCTAAACGAGCATAATCTGGAACCCCACGATCAATCCCCTCTAGGTTCTGTACAAGCTCATCCCCCTCGCCCCCCTCTCCTTGAGGGTCATAAGTGAGAGGGGTCCTCCTCGCTATCGGTGACATTCTGGTGGGCCTCTCTGGGCCAACATCTGCATACATATAGGATTAGCTGTTAGAACATGCATGTATACCAAAAAATCATAAAAATCATAAAATTAAATAGAGTCTTACCAAGCTCCTCGTCCTATTCCTCTTCCTCCGGGAGTGGGAGGTCCGGGTCTCCAGTAAAATCTGCGTCGGCATAGGGCCAGTCCTCCACGATGATGAGCTATCATCGGAGCCACCCAAAGAACTCAGGTCTCCAAGACATATGCTGGCCGCCCCCTGCCCTCGACATCAGTGCCGCCCAATGAGCCATCTGTGGCTCCCTCAGTGGTGGATCTAGGACTATGGCCTCCTGGCGCTGGAAGATAGGTAGTCATTTTGAGGAGAAAAACACCAAAATTGATCCATATCCAAACTGTTTCAATTTGTTCTGTTTGCATTTTGTGAGTTGTCGCTTGATATTCATTGTTACAGCCTCCGCCCATTTGAAAATTGTGGGGCTCATGCACTCTGAAGCAAGAAGTAGTTGTGTCTTGGTGGCTTCATGCGGTGCCTGCGACCCCGCAACTCGCATAATGGTATGTAGCACTACTCTGAGTGCTAGATCGGGGACATTCTGAATGTCCACCTTGCCACTTCCTGTTCCCTTTCGTGCCCCTGGGCACACCCTGTTCATGACCATTGTCATGTTCTCTCTAGAAGGCCGTGTACCGGTCAAAATAGGGACTACACCTCTGTGTGACAATCCAGTGATGAAATATATGTCTGACTCTTTGAGTTGAAGTTCTTGATCTCGAAGTCTGAAATTCTCTTGATCCTCATCCCAGATATTGATCAGATACTGCAGTAGTTCAGGCTAAGCCCGGAGATATGGTGTCATATATAATTTCTTGAGCCCCCAATTTTTGAGAGCACTCATACAATTTTCATTCTCCATTGTCTGCTCATCTTCTTCACTGTGCTCTCTTTCCTTCCATTCAATTACCATTTTTGCTTTGTACCTACATCAAATCAAACATAGGAGTGTTAGAAACCTCCTCAAGTATTCAAAATTGCTTTTCATTGGTTCATTTTTTAAAATTTTTAGCCAGAATTTGTGTTGCGTTGTTGGTGCAGCTGTCTGGCTAACATTCGCACGAGCTGGTGCGGCCTTTGTGTAAAACAGAGTGGATTGGCGCGGGTCCATGCCTGGTACCCGTGCCAACCGCAGAGCCCTAAACCTTGAAATTCCCTCCCTAAAAGACCTCAAAACATGATTAAATATAATGAAATGCAACTTAAAATATGGCTAATGGAAGCGGCTCTTACCTGTAGAAGATGGAATCCAGATTAGTCCACTGGATTGTTCACAATTTTCGCCTCAAGATCGCAAAGGAAATTGCTCACTATAGCTCTGCAAAGAGGTAAAAAGGTGAAAAGTGAATAATTTTTTACTATTTTTAATATTTATAACTTTTCAAAACAAAATTAGGTTTTAAGACTTGTTTTTCCGATATTTTATTATATTTTTGTCGAAAAATGGGTTTTACACTTGTTTTTTGTGTAGCGATAGGTTTTCACACGATTAGGACAAAGACACGAGTTGTATTTTATACTTTTTTGGACTCAGTAAAAACACGAAAAAGTCACTATTGGAGTCACCATTCAGCTCTTTTCTGACTCTCTAAAACTGAAAAGATTGCCGAGTCACTTGTCGTTTTGAGCTCTTTAAATTGGCTGCAAAACGACATCTACCCAATATACGTTTACCCCTTTTTGGGTTGGGATAGATTATTTACGAAAAAGGAATACCCTAGCCTATCATGACTAGGAGGTTCTCCCAGACATATTTTTCTACCTTTTCGAATATGTGGGACTATCTACGAAAAGGGACTGCTGGAGTTTTCTTTTCTGTTGTCTTTTAAAACTCTCTAAACATGAAAAGACGTCGAGTTCTTCCTTTGTCAAACTCGTTAAAAACTAATGACATCGGACTCCGTCGTGATGACGTTACTCGACTTTCTCCTTCCTAGGGCTCGTTAAATGTACTAGGTTGGATTTGTCCGAAGGACAAACTTATATCGCAAGCACATGCTATCCCCTTCAAGCTTGTTCAAAAAATAATTGGGGTACTCTCCAGAAATGGTGGGGGGAAAATGGAACCAGTATTATAGTCGTGTCGGTAGTATGTCGCTCTTGAACATGGCACTTGTCTGCATTCGTGTCGGGTTGGGGACATCTCATCTCATTATCTACTTGCCTTCATGGGTTTGGGTAATCTCTTTTGACCGCTCATTTTCTCTTTGCCACGTCACCATGACCTTAGATCCCTTGATGTCAAATACTACCAAATCCAGTGTCGTGCCGCCGATATGTTCGAGAGAAGTTGGCCTCTGTAGTTTTCAACCTCCCTCTGACTCTGTTAGTCTTGATTCACCAACTTTATATCCCTCTATCTCGTTTCGATGATGTGGGAAACATTATCGCCCACCTTCGATCAAGGTCACTTCCTGTCGACTTCAGCTCATTATCCAGGAATTTGGTCTAGAGACTCCCTTCAGGTGCCTTAGAGCCTGTATGCTTCAATGGTAGGTTCTTCGCATTCGATGCAAGGTTTTATTTATTGGCCTTCGATCGGATGATTCTACGAGTGTTCGATGCCAGCGCAATGTTCACATTCCATGGATTGTACCTCTTGTACCTTGAAAGCCATCATCATTATTGGTGGTTTCTCTCACGTCTGTTAACGGCTTGCATTATTGGCTGGTAATCAAATGATTTTCTTGCATGTTCGACTTCAGCTCACATATTCGCATGCTCGAACTTGTACTCTATTTGGGTCGAGATGGAGCGCAATACCCTAGATTTTTTCTGATAAACATCCAGGCTGCGGGTTTCTTTTGGATTATTATGATTTATTACATGACTCCTTTGATTGGATGGTTGCGACCATACCTGAGTCTACTTGTTGATCCTTATTTGCTGGATGGTTGCATCCATACCTTGGATCTCATTGTGTTAGTACTTTTTATGGATGGTTGTGCCCATACCACATATCATGTATCAGAGATATCAGTTGTATTTGTATTCGCAGGTCTTCCGATGCCAGTTTTCCAATGGCAGTGTTTTCAGTTGAACACGTTCTCATAAAGCATTTCACCCCTCCCTCTCTCTTGGACCTCATGCTTTAGGGGGCATCTATTACACAGCATTTTTTCACCGTCCCTGCAATCCCTCATCCCGTACATTGGAGGACTATTCCCGTGACCTGTGAACAGAAAAATGTCCTGAAAACACCTTGATGGTATCCTTCTACATAAGGGAAATAATTCTCATGAAGAAAATTTCCTCTGGAAAACCCTAAAAACCCATGTTTTGGCATTGGCACAAGTACCCAGTTCATCCCCCGCGCCAATGGGGAAAATGCACACTAGTGGCCGCGCCAGCTGGCGCTCTGTCCCTGTGTTTCACTCGTGCCAAGCCTATTAAGGAATTTTTTTGTTAAATAATTGGTAGAAGTTTGATTCTAACAACTTCAGAATGAATCATCAGAAAGAAGTTGGGTTGTTTGGCTCTGGATCTCCTTGTTTATGAAGTGGTTTTCCACCTCTCATGGAACCTTCCTAAGAGATAGGACTTTATCCCATAATTATAGGGATCCCAACTTCCTTTCCTCCCTCTATAAAAGCCTTCCCTCTCTATTTGCTAGCTAGCTGAACATTTGGGAAGAAAACTATAGCTGAGCGACTATTGAAAGCAGAGCTAAGGAGAACCCTGTAATAGAGAGAGCCTTGTCCAAATTCCTGACAAGATTTGTGAGACACGCTCCACTGGAAGCCCTGCCAAACAAAGAACGTGACATCGGAACCCGGTTGTAATCTTTCTTTTACATTTTAATATATGCTCGACTATGTTATTGGTTCCACAGTTGTATTTCTTATCTGTGTAATGAAATTTATTTCAATCCTTTCTGACTGATTGATAGTTACATGTTTAAATTATTACGTTGTATGCTGTAGTTTCTTCTCTGCATGTGTACAGGTGTCTGGACTCGATGAGCGAAAGGATTGTGATCTGTCAAGCTAGGAACGGGAAGCAATGCTTCTTCTTCGACGACAGTAGTGTAGGACTTGAGGTAGGCTATCTATCATAGCTTTATCTTTTGTAACTAGGAATCGATATTGTAGCATGTTTTGTTTGTTGCTAGACCCACTCTTGGGCTAGTGGGATCACCTCTGTCCGCAGAGGGGATTTACCTCTCTAACAGTAGTGAACGAGGGGAATTCACTCAAATGGTTAGATCTATTGGCTCATCAATTGAGAGACCATGTGACAAAATATCCCAATCCACCCAAGGGCGAGCAAGCACGCTTCTACATGTCTATATAATTACTGGAGGCAATTTGTGTGCAGAATCAGTTCCCTAGCATGAACTGGACATGGACAACAAGAGACACTTCCATGCATAACTATTGCAATCTAATCTCAGACTGTAGTCATCGTGGAGTCATGGAGCAGCTTATTGAGCACTTCATCATCCCACTTTACAGACTAGTCTTTCAAGAGGACCCACCTTACATATCACGGGAAGCTATGGAGGCGATATTAAATATTGTTGATTAGTTCACCTACTAGATGGCACATTGAACAAAGTATTCGATGGGAAGAATCTGCCACATCTTCTACCGATATATGTCACCAAAAAACTTGTCATGCAAGAGATATCTTATCATATCTCCACACGGTTGTCAATAGCACTACGTAGGACGAAGAAGGAACCATGTCCAACTCTTCCTTTGCAGGTTGGATTATACAAGATTAAGAATATCAAGGTCACAGATGTCGAAGGAAAATCCATAGTCAAATTTGAGTTCAGCGCAAGGAGTTACAATCCGTATGATCTTAGGGGAATTTGCAAATATCATTGTACGAGAGTTTACTTCAATTGGGTCAGTGAGATATATCAATGGCTGGATTAGGAACCAGGGAAGAAGTGTTATAACTCCTCCTCGCCTCATGAGATGGTTATTATGGTTGGGGCTTCTCCAGTTGTTCTGCAGGTGACAACAGTTCCAGAAGCAGCAACAACAATAGGCAGCGGTCCGGTGCGTGACAAAGGAAAGAATAAGGTAGATGACAATACAGAAGAGGAACAAATATGGAAAATGAAATAAGATCCTTTCACTGAGAAATTATCTTTGGAAACAAAATAAAAAAGCGGACAACAGCAGTAGAGCGTATATCGGAGAAAGAGAGAGAAGCAATCCTTAGAAGAAGCAGTGTAGAGAGCGCAGAGAGAACAACAAGAGTTGAAAGAATAATGATAGCTTAGAAGAAGAGAACAAGAGGAGAGACAGAAGAAAGAAGAGGAAGAAATTCAAGGTTCCATGAGAGAAGTGATGGCACCTACACAGGTTGAAGAATAGGTACAAGATCAGCTAACAGCAGAAGGACTGAGCGAACATATGCAGGAATAGGAATTTTCTTAAGAGCTAGAATAGTTGATTGAACTCACAAACATGGAAGTGGGACCTGAGCCACAAGATGAAGATGTGGACCTGATGCCCAACTCACCTCAGGCCACCTTTGATAATCCACCACCTTGAGCCACAAAGCAAGCCTTGAACAAGGGGAGGTATTTCCCCTGATGATGATCTAGTCATGGACGTTTAAAATCTAACATTTTATGAACTATAGAAGAAGATTGTAAAATTGTGAAGAAAGCACTTTCTGGATGATCATGCATCACCTGCGTTCATAAGAGAAAGGCTGATCATGGAAAATACCAGCAGGAATCCAAATTCCATTTCCAATGCCAATTGGACCTTCACAAGAGCAGCCAAATCTAACACCTAGTGCTTGGTAGCCGAGAACAAGCAGTTGGAACAGAACGTACAGGAACTTCGATAAGAGAATGAACAACTGCAGGCAATAGCGCAGAACGCACCTTCTGTACAGGTCTACCATGAGGAGATAAGAGAAAAAATACTTGCTGAAGTATCCACACTTGGAGACACTATGTAAGATCTCTATGAGGATTTGGTAACCGTAGATAAGGAATTTTTCCACCTGAATGACTTGTTATGGTAGAGCAGAGATTTTTTCAGGATCCCTAAGAATATATAGACTCCCATCAGCACCATGCATGAGTGGACAATGTGATACAAGGTTGCGTTGCTTACACTGGTAAAGAAGATGAAGCTGCAGGCAGAGTTAGAGAAAGCTAGAGTTTGGATGCTAATCCAGGACAACAAGTAGCTATCCTCATTCAACAAAAGCATTTAGGCCACATACGTACAAATATACAACAGTTTGGATTTCATGGTGAGAATCCACCGAATCCCATCAATTGGTATTCTCACCGAGACTAAATCTAAACATCAATTCTGGTAGGAGATTGATCTGTACCTGAAGAAACTGGAGCAGATGGCCACCCAGGAGGACATGGAGATCAACAGAAAAAAAATTGCAGACCTACATTGGTGGCTCAGTTCATATTAAAACAATTTTGCACCTGATTGAAGAATAATTAAATAATGGTTCCAAGAGATTGTACATAGATGCATTGGAGGAAACAGTTTGCTTCCAACCTAACACTATCTCGCAATTTTGGGAGACCATCCCAGAGTACCAAGCTTGGCTTAAGTATGTCACCGAGAGTCACCAAGTCTAGTATTCCCAGCTTTAGTTCACCCCAACACCAAAATCATAGTATTTTTTCATGTTAGGTTTTCAAGTTTTCTCTACCCTATTTTCTCTTATATGGGTACGAGTGGAAATTGTAATATTATTTGTAATTATTATGATCGAAATTCCATGTGCCCGTGATGGAATGTGAAGAGTCATATGCAATGTGAGGAATCATGAGGGGAGTCCAAGAGTCATAAAGGGGGCATGTCAAGAGTCACCCCCCGTTGTTATAAATGCATCCTCATAACTCTTGTAAAGGGCTTTTGGGAGCCAAGCTTTTGGCTAGGCTTACGCTTAGAAAAGGCTTGGGATTTTTGTGCCAGCCTTGGATTCTACCTAGCATAGAGGGAGTATACCTCTTTAGGAGGAGCTAGTGTTGTTGGCTTCATGTTCCACTATTGGGGCAAGTGGTTCATCATGTTGTATATATGAATGCAAATTTCACTTATAATAAAATCAGATTCGATACGTCTTCATGCATATATTGTAAATGTATTTGGACTATTCTGGTTATGTTTGCGATGTATGTTTTTTAACTTATGCATATTCTTATGAACTATTTAATTTTCATTTGTACAAATCTTGTTGAATGTGTGCTCATGTTTTAATTAATCACCTTTAACTTGTGGACTTTTCTCCTTATTAGTTTGTGTTTTTCAACTCGTGTGTTCCTTTCAAGTTGCGTACTATTACAGGATTCCAAGGAGCACACTTCCTTTCCCCTTTGCTAACAGAATCACTCATGCATCACATTTTCTTTCCATAGGGTCATGCACATGCTTTAACCAAAGACACCATACACCACTCTATTTGTTTTTCGGTCCAATGCATATCATTAAACACCCCATTGTTGGGACTCCTACTCCAAATGGTGTGAGGTCTAGTTGAGACTTCATATCAGGGAGATCCCCTAAATTTTGGTGGGTCCAACACCATCAATATTTCTAGCGCTAGAAGGAGGGCCATATGACAATATGACCACTTGAAGTCTGTTTTTAATTTCCACACTCATTTTATGACTTCTTTACAAATCATACACCTGACATGTTTTTCCAGAAAATTCAATTTTCAAGTGTCAGCGGATCATTAGGGGAATTTTGAGGTCTAAAATGGGCCTCCTAAGAAAAATGTACAACAAAAATAAACTTTATAAGAACCAATAAGATTCAAGATGATGATGTCAACCATGGGGGATGATTCACCATTTTTTAAGTAAAAGGGTAAAAGATTAAAAAATAATAAAATAATAAAACTGCTTTTTCAACTCGTATTTTCAACTTATCTCCCAAATTTTTTACTAAAATTTCGAGTAGGAGTACTATTTGGATGCAAAATTTAATTCCTCATCCAAGGAGTACCCATGTTGCATATTTTCGATGGACCTTGCTACACGAAAAATGAGAAATACATAAAAAAACGTGATTACAATCATGTTTTTCATGTATTTCTCATTTTTCTTGTAGCAAGACCCATCGAAATTATGCAACATGGGTACTCCTTGGATGAAGAATTAAATTTCACATCTAACGAGTACTCCCGCTTGAAATTTGAGTAAAAATGTTGGGAGATAAGTTGAAAATATGAGTTGAAAAAGTAGTTTTTTTCTTTTTTCCCTCTAAAATTTGATGATGTCATCAAATCTTATTTTATTATTTCCACTATTATTTTATAATTTCTTTAGGTGGATTATTTTAGACCTCAAAATTCCCCTAATGATCATTGATGACTTGTAACATATTAAATTTAATGGCGAGGGTAAAACAACCATCTGTGAGCATACTAAATGTTTTCTTCCATTTTTCACAGAAAGTGACATCCCCCTTGAGGATGTTGGTTGTTGGATATTCATTATCATGTTTGAAGTGTGTGTAAGGAAATGGTGTTATACGTTGACTAATGCCTCTATTCACTCTTCCGAACATCTGGTCACAGAACTGTTTCGCACTTTTGACGAATTCGATTATAAAATTTTGTACAATAAAATTTCAGAATTGAAAAAATCACCTAATGAATCACTACATCATTTTCTTAATCATTTTTTTCATCTCTATTTTTAATTTCTAGAAGATTAAGTTGCTAGGATTTCTTAATCGGAAGATTTCTATATCTTGTTCATATTTAAATTAATCCACACGAGTTAAGATCTCTTAAATCACACCCAACAAACCTCGCTCGTAAACCCTTCATCCGTTTTTCATCTAACATCTTTACTTCCCCAGATGGTAGTGGGAAAGATTCAAAATTCACCTGTTCATGAACTACCATCTCCTCCCACCCCACATACTTAGAATTCCTGCGCAATTTTGGACTGCAAGCCCAATGGTTGTAATGAAGTGTTATCTCCTCATCCTCCACCCTTTGGTTACAATGGTCCTCTGTATTATGAGTCTTTGTGTTTACTTGTTTCAAATATTTATCTTGATGTTCACAAGGATCAAGTGTTGGATGGAGTTTGTGTTAAGCATCCAACTTGCAATGTCATTTACAATGATTATGTGTCAGAGCCCATTATCAAACAAGGATTTGTGATGGAGGATTACCTCCCTCCTTCCATATCTCTTCCACATCACTGTGAGATTGTCCATGATTTTGTCATTCTGGTTGAATCATCTGAGAATTTTTCTTATGATATTTTTAATACTTCCAGTCATTCGTAGAATTCGTGTAATTTCAGTTTTTCATTTAAATATAGAGAGGACGAATCTTATATCTCTAATCTTCCCAATCTCTCATCTTACCTTTCTAGAAACATAGAGGGTGAAATTTCTCATTTTCCATCTTCCCCTCTATACGATTCATTAGATCATGAGGATACCTCTATTTGAAATCTTGAAATTTCTTATCATGGCTGTTGTGATCTTTTTATTGATTCAGCTGGTCACGATTCTAATTTTCTTGTTATTGATTTTTCCAAGCCATCAAACTTTGATGATCTATCTTCCAATGAGTTGGATCTTCCTCAAGTTTTTGAGGCATTTCATCCCGATTTGATGGATATGTAAGGTTCTCGTAGCTTTGAGGTCAGTTCCAAATCTGATCATAAGAGTTTTGGGAATATATAATCCTTGTCACTCTAGTCTAGTATAGTAAGGAGGGGAAGAAAAACTTTAACAAGTATGTCATAGGTGTACATAAACATAATTCTCTGAAGGAACAACCTCTTGTGCTCTCAATAAGTTGGGATCACTCTTCTACCCCATGAAATAAATAAGTGCCTATGCACAGTTCTTTTAACACAGGAAAAAAATAAAAAATGAAATAAAGCGTAAAAGAAGAGAAAGGATTCATGCACAGAGAGGTGAAGAAAACAACTATGTCGAGTTACTGTCCAGACTCACTGGCAGCGAAGCGATGTCTATGTTTTTATGGTGACTCCCTTGAGGTATTATCCAGGCCTGCTAGAAACAGAGCAACACCAGATATGAAAATAAAACTGACATTTTTCTTTTTCTTGTGCATCTAAATACTCCTCATCTCCAATCGGAAAAAATCAGTTCAACTTGGCTTGGTTAGTGTTCCGGTAATGAAGAGGATGGAAGGGGCTATATATTTAACTCAAACTAAGTAAGGGAGTTGTGATAATCAATGAATTTAACAATACTTCTAGAAGGGTGAGACTGGTTTTACACAAGATAAGATTCATTCAAAGAGTTGGAGTTCTACCAGTGTGTTGCCAATGTTGTAGCGGCTACAACCACCCTCCAAAATTTTTCCATTGCTTATATTTTTGAGCTTAAAATCCCTTCATAGGAGCTTACCTTGCACTAATATCAGGTATCCTTGCTTTAACTGATGTTTTACCTTTCATTTATTCTTTTTTTTTCTTTCTCTTCACTTCGAAAATTTTCCTAATCCACAAGATGACCTCCTGTCCAAGCCTTGTACATAAATTCTGATCTTGCCTCCAAAAACTACGCAATTCATGGAGCCATACTTGACCTTGATGTTAAAAATTTCACAGTCATGACTAGAACTCCAGCCTTGAGCTCGAGAACTTCCCATTCATGAAATACATCCCAGCACTAAGCCCAGAAACTGCACAATAGTTCACTAAGCTCAGAAATTGCGCACTTCAGTGAGCTCAGAAATTATGCAGTACATTGAGCTGAGAGTTTCCAGTTCTCTGGTACTGCACAATCCTTCTCAATGAGGTGCATGGAAGTTTCCCTACAGAAATAATACAATCAAAAAATCAAAAAAAAATCCATAAAATTTATGGATCTATTTTTTGTAACCTGAAGGAAGTGCACTTGTTATTTTGGAAACTTTCGCCATGTGTTGTTTTTTTCTTGATTTGTGGCATGCGAGTCATAAACCCTAATTTCTAAAATCTATTTAATCGATGCCACTAGAGATTATTCTCACATTTGATCTTGTAGATATAGCATTCCCGAGGAGATCAAGGAACCTTCAATACGATCGTTGTCGCTTTTCCGGGTGAGTTTTGCATTTATCGCCTTTAGTCAGTTTTTCTGGTATTTATCGCTTTTAGTCAGTTTTTCTGTCAAATTTTTTTGTTTGGCTTGCATGAGTGTTGTTTTGATTGTTTCTTTTCATGCATTCAATAATTTTAAATTTCTTTATCCTGTAGAAGTGTTGTTTCAATTTTTTATTTTCATTTCACAAGTATCACATCTGTTTTTTGCATTTTTGCACTAATGATCATCATTGCGATGACTCTCCTCACTGATCTCATTCACTTCTTGTTTTTTCAGTTTCTGCACTTGATTTATCTTTTTTAATCAACACTTAGTCATATCTACACTCATGTCTTTACCATCTCACATATCTTCTCATTTTTCACACTTCCCTTCGGCAGATCTGACTTTCCCTTATCCAGAACTCACTTTTCCCAACTGAGCATTGCACACTCTGGAGACTCAAGCTCAGATATTGGCCTCTAAAAATATGCAATATGCATTATAGGCTAGCCCCACTATGCATTGTGCAGTACCAGGCCTTAGCTAGCACCTTGGCCACTAAGACTGTGGAATGTGGAGTCTCTCCCAGCTCACTGCCTAGGCTTAACTATGCATTCTGTAATCTCAAGCCATAAGCTTCAACCCTAACTACTGGGATTGTGTAGTGCACAGTTTCCCTAGCCATTCAAACCCTCTTCCCATCAAGAATTATGAAATCCTTCCAGTCAGTTTCCCGGTGTGTTGCATGAACATGTCTTGAAATTATTTTTTCTTATAATTGATATTTGCTTGTCATTAATGTATTTTATGTCCCACAAGTACAACAGTTGTTGAGAATATCTCTAGAATTCACTTTCAGAATGGAATCTAAGAGATATTCCTCAAAGGAAATCATTGAAATAAGTACTGGGAAGTAGTTGAGAAATTTTTGTTGAACCTACCAGTTTACTTCGACACTCAATTTTTCATAGAGAAGGGATCAAAACTAACATGGCAACAGATCAAAAATGATTTTACAAAGGAATTTCAGGTAGACTTGGAGGACCTACAGGTGTATCTCAGCATCATGTAGTGATGGCTTTACAAGGCTTCATGAAAGTATCCATCCTTCCCATGTGCGGATGTGATCAGTTGGATTGTCTAACACATTGATGTGGAAACATTGTCTCACACATTAAGGTAGTTTTCGACCTAAATGAATAGCTACGACAGAGTAGAGAGTTTGTCAAGATCCTTAATAATATAAAGAATTCCATCATCACCATGGATGAGTCGACAATGTGATACAAGGTTGCACCTCTTACACTGGTAAAGAAGATGAAGTTGCAGGAAGAGTTAAAGAAAGCTAGAGTTTGGATGCTAATCTAGAACAAAAAGAAGCTTGCCTCATTCATCAAAATAATTCAAGCTGTATATGTATAGATATACAGTATTTTAGATTTCATGGTGAGAACCCACTAGATCCCATCAATTGGTACACTCACTGATACAAAATGAAAATAATAAGTCTGATAGGATATTGATCAGTACCTGAAGCAGCTGGAGCATATGGCCACCCAGGAGGGCATGGAGATCAAAAAAAAAAATTCATAGACCTACATCGGTGGCCTAGTTCATATTAAAACAATATTACACCTTACTGAAGAAGAATTGAAGACCGGTTCCAAGAGATTGTACCCATATGCATTGGAGGCAAGGTTATGCTTACACCTGAAACTATATTTTTGTTTTGGGAGACCATCGTGCAATACCAAGCTTGGAATGAGTATGTCACCAAGAGACACCAAGTCCAAGATGCCTGATTTGAGTTCACCCCAACACCAGCATCATAGTCTTTTGTCTTGTTAGGCTATCAAGTTGTCTCTACCCTATTTTTTCTTATATGGGTACGAGTGGAAATTGTAATATTATTTGTAATTATTATATAAGTGAAATTACATGTGTCCATGATGGAATGTGGAGAGTCATGAGAATATTCCAAGAGTCACAAAGGGGGAATGCCAAGAGTCACCCCCCTTTGTTATAAATTGGGAGTTTTGTGTCAGCCTTGGCTTCTTCATAGCATAGAGTGAGTATACTTATTTGGGAGTAACAGGTGTTGCTGACTTCACGTTCCACAATTGGCGCAAGTGGTTCATCGTGTTGTATGTATGAATGGAACCTTCACTTATAATAAAATCAGATCAGGCACATCTTCATGCATATATTGTAAATGTAGTCGAACTATTTTGGTTATGTTTTTGATGTATGTTGTTTAACTTACACATATTCTTATGAACTATTTTGTTTACATTTGCATGAATCTTGTTGAATGTATGCTCATGTTTTAATTCATCACCTTTAACTTCTGGACCATTCTGCTTTTTAGATTGTGTGATGTATTTTCATCTCGTGTGTTCCTTTCAAGCTGCGTACTATTACAAGCCTCCAAGGATTGCACTTCCTTTCCCATTTATTGTTAGAACCACTCATGCATCATATTGAATTTCTGCAAGGTCACACACTTTCTTTAACCAAATACACCATACACCACTCGATACATTTTCCAATCCAAGGCATATCATTAAACACCCCACTGTTGGGACTCCTACTCCAAATGGTGTGAGGTCTAGTTGGGACTTCATATTGGGGATATCCCCTGAATGTTGGCGGGTCTAGCACCGTCAACACCCATGAATACTAAGAGCTGAGAGATAAAAAAAATTATGTTATAGACACGCAACTGAAAATACCAAATACCCTAGTTAAAATCAAATTTGATAAATGCACTCCATCAAAAGTTGAGAAACTAAAATATTAATGGTAATAATGAACTGTCTCATGAATATTTGTATTCAACAACCAAAATCCATTTATTAAAATCCCAAACATGACAAATAACTTTAAATTTTTAAAACCTCACATAGTTGCTAAACATGAAACAACTAAAGCTAAATATAAAAAAAATAGATCTACAAAGGACAAAACTCTTGTAGAGCCCAAATAATACACAAAATTGTTCAAAATCTCTTCAACATGTCATTCCTTTCAAACAAAATTTCTCTCTGAAACTCTAATTTGTCTTAATGGTTTAATAAGTGCACATTAAATACTTAGACATTACATGTTGTTTTACTTCAGGAATTATGTGTAATGTTTTAAAGTTTTGTTTCTCTTTATTTTTATTTTTTTAATGTCAAATCCAACCATAGGTAATTAGTCCAATCAAAATTTTTAAATAATCAGAAAAAAGTTTACTAATTTTCAAATATTTAAAAAAAATATTTTTAAATTATAAAACAAAAACTTTAATAAAGAAATATTACAAAACATTTAAAAACATTAGACAATTTTTTTGTGAGCAATAAAAGTGAAAACATTTTGACTAAAAAGAATTTTATATGCTCCATGCTATGGGAGTGACTAATAAACTGGTGTAGTTAGATAAAATACACATTTTCAAGCTAAACATTTTATAGTTTTTGGATTAAAAGTTGGCTAATTTAATCGTTCTATGTTTTGGTTTCTTTTTTATTCTATATTTTAGTGTTATAATTTTTTGTAAGATTGCAATGTTTCTTAGTTTAAATTGTATTTTTGAATGTATAAATAGATGCATTGCTCTAATAAACTTCTTGGATTGTGTAAACTCATACTTTAAATTTAGAACAGTAAATCCTTAGAAAATTTTGGGAAAAATTAACTTGAAGAGATATACTCGGGGAAATGGCCAAGACATTAAACAATTAAACCACATTCTAAAATTATTTTCAAGATCCTCTAATTATGGGTGAAGGCTCATTCAATCATACATTGTAAGGTGTAATTTAATGAGGAAAATTTTCTAATTTTTTGTAGAAATTTAGGAGCTAATTATTGGTGAAAATAGCAATGTTCTATTGTTTAAATTACATTTTTTAATGGAAAAAGGAATATATTCCTTGTGCAATTAACTTTATACTATTTTTTCTTAGCATTACACAGAGATATTAAGCATCACAATGGATATGTGGCCTCTCTTCTTATTGTAGTTTTGAGTGCAACTACTTTACAACATTATTCAAAATTAATGATATGGCGTGTTCTTCAACATAACTTGCACACAAGAAATTGGTTGACAATGTCATAATATTCAATACTTTGTAATCACTCATGGCTATCAATCATCAAAATGGATACATGGCCTCTCTTCTCATTGTGGTTTTTAGTGCAACTAATTTGAAACATTATTCATTATTAGTGATATGGCTTGTTCTTAGGCATAACTTGCACATAAGAAATTGGTTGACAATGCCATTAATATTCAATATTTTGCAATCTGAACTCTATAATTGAGAATCTCTTAAGATGCTTAAGATTGAAGCAATGACATGGTTAAGTGTGTGTATCTAGTTCTGATTATAGTATTAATTTTATAGGGAAATTTCCCCACATACACCTTATATTGTGAAATGCAACCGACACAAATCAAATTGTCAATCAGAATGAAAAAGTCAAACATTTAATATAGTCAATGTTGTTTGTAGGTAATACCAAACCTTTTTTTCAACAGGGATCTAGAGGAACAATTTTATGTAGCTCTATGCCCAATGGAACCCACTTGAGCATAGAAATAGCATCCCCATTGCAACACAACATGTAATCTAAGCTCTACTTTTCAAATGTGCAACCCAACACTTTAACCTTGTTTAAAGTTGACAAATTTTATTGTGGAATTTAACTCACAACAGTAATTTCCTCCCTTGTGACCAAAACAAACAAGTTACAACATAAATTTTTGAAAATGATTGCTCCAACAAATATAAGGGACTATGCTACTTAACTAAATATAAGCTTTAAAAAAAAAATCTCACTTTTAAGTTTCCATATGTACAAACTCAAGCTCTTATTTAGATATTAATACTTAACAATTCCCATATGTGTTTTTGGTATCCTAGAGGAACCCAGTAGCACGCCTGACATGTAAATTATATAAAACCTCTAGGTGTCTACAACTTGTCCACCTCTTTGTAAACTAAGTTAAAACTAAGGGGATTTGAACCTTGGATCTCTCAATTTTCGCATATTTCCCATTACTTTGATCACCAATCAATCTTCCCCTCTAGGACTAACAATTCTCGTAATAATCCCTTCACTAGTATTATATTTTTGTACATATATCAAAATACCTTATCAAGACATGATGGATAAAATAACAACAATGACGTCAAAGGATTAGAAAAATGACTTGAGTTATAAGTTACAATATAACTAAGGTGATGATTTATAAGGTGATGTCTTATAAAACAATTACAAATAATGTGAAAGATGTCGAAGCATGGTAGGTCCAAATAACTTACATCATAAAATAAAGCACTGAGAGGACCATAATAATCATACAAGTTCACTATTCACTCAACTATTAGATTCCACATTTAGCACATAAACCAACACCGTATAAATTCCCAACCACCATTGCATATAAACCATGAAGATGAGGAAAATGTTTCAATGGATATGTACAAACTCGTACAAGTCTATCAACAAGGTATAAATATGTGGAATGAATAATTATAGAATTTCACCCTCTTATAAGGTTATTCACAATGTAAGACCCTCCCTCAATCATTGTATGACCCATTTGAATTTCAATTCAATCCTCTTAACTTGAATTGTTAATATTGAAAGACAAAATTAGAAACTTGGTTACACAATTACAACAAACGTTTTCTTAGATCCTTATATTTCAATGCTTTGAGTGTAATGGATAATAGGTATTTTTTACTTAAAATATCCTTCAAAATATTAATATAGAATGAAATTCTAAATAAAATCCATAAAACTCTCATTTGAATAGATTCACACACCACTAAAAGAAATATATGCCACAATTAACTACACATAACAAAAATATATGAAACACATAAAATATATTTATTATATCTAAACCAATCTTATGATAAACACAATGGTTTACCTTAGAAATCTAAACAAGACAAACTAATATTAAAATGGGTTTTTAGTTATCATTTTAGTAATATTTGGTTGCAATGCAACGTTATCTCTCTATGCATCCTCTTATCTAGTTTGCCTAAACGTAAAATCCCTTTGAAAATCAAGGTAAAAAACGATATAGGAAATTTAGGGGGTAATGGGAAGGTAATATGTTTTTAGAAATTAAATAATAGAGCAATGAAACATAGAAAAGCATAAAATAAGAGATACACATGTATACACGGTTCACCCAATATGGGCTACTTCCACAGAAAAACATCCAGTCCTTCCTTTAATATTATCTAGCAAGTTGAAGGGATGCATCCTACAACACATATGTGGTAACTTCCTCTTCGCTCTCACACAGTATCCTTTATTTTTCTCACAAACTAACACATAGTTGGAATACAATTCCCTCATATAAATTGAGGGTTTCCTTCTAGGGAAAAAAAACCTAATTTAAAATAACTTGTATCGTTAGATCTTCTGCCTAATGAACGGTCCATATTGACTATGATCCAAACGTGTCAAGGACTAAGATCCAACTTTCTCTAAAACCACACTGAAACAAGTCCTTTGAATTAGGAATATAATCAGGATCTATACCCAATATATTTTTCTCTCTTTTCATGTTGAAAATGGCAACAATAAATCTTGAAAACGACATTAAGAAGTATTTTAATTTAATTTTACCTTAAATTAAATTAGAATAAAATTGTAATTCCACATCACATGACAGCTTGTACGAGTTAAATAAGTTAGGATGACTTAGTTTTTTCAGATAATTCGAGTTGAGGGTAAAACTAGAGGCATGTAGAGTGTCTCCTACATTATAAGAGCCCTGGTTGAGTTTATTTTAAATTATAATTAATTAACTCAAATTATAATATTTAAATTCAGTTAAACTAGTTCTAATTGGTGGAGGAACTAGTAGGAGGTTAGACAGTAGGGTGTCCCTTCATGTGTTCAACCAGTGAACTAATAATTAACTCAGAAATAACTCATGCATGTCAGTTCTGAGAAAGACCTAGTTGATATTGGAGTTCAAGGGAAGTGTATTATTATTTGTGTAATTATCTGAATTGTACAGGTGGTGCATGCAATCAAGTGAAGGACCCTAATGTATTGCACAGTATGGATTGATAATTTCCATAATTAATAGGGCCTAATTACCCAAGCAAATTGTGCAAGGAAATAAGGATCCTGGAGGGTAGAAAATTGGTTAAGTGTTGAACCAGGCTTGTCTAGGAACCATTGAGACAGATAGATATAGCGCAAAGGTTTCTCTGCTTAGAGAAAAGCATTGTAATCTTCTCATATTCTTTGGCTTATGAAATATACAGATAGCAGGGTTTTTAGCTGAGGCTTTCCCTAGATAAATCTTTGTGTTGTGTGATTGAAATTCTTTCTCTTTCATGTTTTGTGATTTCAAGATCTAAATTGGTTTCCAAAATTGGTAGAGTAGATTCAAGTATATTTTTTTAGCATATTACAATTATCATTTGAATCTACGTGCATTTTCTACATGGTATCAGAGTAGGAATCACTATGGAAGAGAAGAATAGGATTTTGTTATGTGCAGGTGACTCGAATTTGCAGATCTATTCTTCAAGACCAGCGGCAGGATCAGGATGTCTATATTGAGACTTGAATCTGCCCTTGAGGGTAGTTCCAATTACATAAAGTGGAGAGATAGGATGGAAGCAGTGTTGGAAGACAACAGGCTGAAGGAATTCATATATTCCTAAGCCTGTAATAATAGATGCCCAAGATCTAGCGACATGGAAGAAGAATGTAGCAAAGGCAAGAAGGATTTTGTTGGAAGGTGTTCGAGATCATATTGTCTTGAACCTCCATGGAAAGGAAATTCCATATGCTATGTGGAAGGCCTTAACATATTTGTTTCATAACAGTAGTGACCACAGGATAAGGAAAAGCTCAGAAAAATCAAGATGGATGAGGGCGACACAATACCAAAGTACTTAACCAAGTTCATCCAATGTCGAGATGATATTGGAAGTGTTGGTGTTCCCATTTCTAATGATGATAAAGTTCTTTCATTTTCATGAAATCAGGCACTATGCCATGAAATGTCCATAGAAGAAGGCAAGCAAGAAGGAGCCTGCAATAGCAACATCAGGTGAAGCTCTAGCTTCATAATTCAAGCTTGATTTTACTCTCATTACATGCATGGAAAGCATAGTAATAGGAAGCATGTGGTTTCTCAACATCGATGCCTCATTCCACATGACAGGGAATAGAGATTTCTTCAGTGACTTGGAATAGAAAGACCCTAAGCATAACATAGTGTTTGGAGATTATGGGAGGTATCACATGACCACTATTGGTATAGTTACTTTTAATAAATATTTTGGCTCCCCTCTCATACTCAAGGATATGATGTTTGTACCGAGACTAAATAAGAACTTGGTTTCCTTCGTGGTATTGGAATATTATGGCTATGATGTGATATTCAACAAAGGAAAGGAATTCCTAAGACACATCACCATGGTACAGGTTAAGCAGATCAGTGTGTGAGTCAAGAACCTGTATGAACTTGAGGTCGAAGATGCATGCAAAGCCTTGGGTACCAAGGCAAAGGATAGATACTTGGTGATTGAGAGGGAGTATGATTTACCTCCTAAAATGTAGCTTCGGAAGCATCCTCGAAAAGCTGTAAAGAAGCCACAATTGGAGAAGTAGAGAGAAGACCGAGCGGAGGCATCCACTCAAGCAGAGACCTCCAGTAGGGGTAAATTTCGATCCAAGTGGGTAGAGGGATCACATGCATCCATACCTCTAGGTGAGAGGTGGGGTGATGTGAATTCATAGTCCCAAGAGTGCAAAAATTTGGGGAGGGTCCATTGAGGTGGTTTTTACCTCATGGATCATTACCCTTGCTACAGGGGCTCGCAATAATCAATAGTAGGAGGATCAGTGTCATTTAGATACTTAGGAGTGCAGAGAAGTTTTGACAGCAAAGCAAGAGGTTCAATAGCAAAGTCAGTAGCAGCACAATTTTTCCTAGTAGACAGTTGGAGACACAGTTTATTGAGTTTATTTTATTTATTTTTGGATAATTTTCGGTTGCAGATGTTGCATTCGTAACAGGAATAGAGAGAATTTTTTCATGCAAAACATTCCAAAGTAGCGGATCAGGATAGAGTTGAATTCCTTTCTTGTTGAGCGGGAGTGTTGAAAATGGAAACAAAAAATATTGAAAATGACATCGAGAAGGATTTTAAATTAATTTTCCCTTGAATTAAATTAGAATAGAATTGTAATTACACATCACATGATAGCTTGTATGAGTTAAATAAGTTAGGATGACTTAGTTGGTTCAGTTAATTCAAGTTGAGGGTCAAACTAGAGGCATGTAGAGTGTCTCCTTCAATATAGGAGCCTTGGTTGAGTTTATTTTGAGTTGTAATTAATTAACTCAGATTATCTGAGTTAAATTCAGTTAAACTAGTTCTAACTTATGGAGGAACTAGTTGTAGGTTAGATAGTGGGGTGTCGCTTCATGTGTTCAACTAGTTAACTGATAATTCACTCATAAATAACTTGTGCATGTCAGTTCTGAGAAATACCTAGTTGATATTGGAGTTCAAGGGTAGTGTACTATCAGTTGTATAATTATTTGAATTGTACAAGTGGTGCATGTAGTCAGAGGAAGGCCCCTAATGGACTGTGTCATATCGATTGGGAATTTTCCTAATTAATAGGTCCTAATTGCCTAAGGAAATTTTGGAAGGAAATAGGGATCCTGGAGGGAAGAAAATTGGTTAAGTATTGAACCGGGCTTGTCTAGGAATCATTGAGACGAATAGAGATAGTGCAGAGGTTTCTCATATTGGATAAAACCATTGTATTTTTCTCATATTCTTTGGCATATGTGATATACAAATAGCAGAGTTTTTAGCTGAGGCTTTCCCCAGATAAATCTTTGTGTTGTGCGATTGAAATTCTTTCTCTTTCATATTTTGTGATTTTGAGATCTAAATTGGTTTTTGTAATTGGTATAGTAGATTCAAGTACAATTTTTTAACATATTATAATTATCAGTTAAATCTACATGGATTTTCTACATTTCATTTTCCATTATACAATTTTCTCTCCTTTTTTTATTCAATTTTTCTTTATTTTTTCTCTTTTAATTTTACATTTTTTAATTGTGTTTTATTATTTCCATCTTCATTAATTATAAAACTACACTTTCAAGTATTGAAATTAGAATATGTTGACTTGTGTTTAAATCCATTTTGAAAAAAAATTAAACTTACAAGTTGAAATCTTTATTTATCTTAACCTAAATTGAAAGAATTGTTTCATTACATTATATTTACATTATTGTTGATTTTCATATGTCCTTCTTTAGAAATTAAACGATATTACTTTCATCAGTTTTAAGCCTCTCCCTCAAAATCTTTTGAATATTTATAGTTGTGGCATCTTTACACAATAATGTTAATCGAGAAGGATTTAGGTTGTGACCCTTAAATGCCATATTTCCAAAAAATAAAAGAGAAATCCTTATATTGAGGATCATAATTAAAAAAAAAATGTATTAAGGTGAATAATTAAAATGCAATGAAATTAAAGTAGCATGGATTAAAAATTTTGTTGCAATAAAATTTATTTGATTAGATTTAAACATAATCATATACAATGTGCCAATGACATAGATTTTCATAACATAAAATATTAACATTATTTTGTTGACGATGATAAGTAACTTATTATCGAATAGAAGAAAGTGTATGAAAATAGTTGTATATGAGAATTTTGCACCCAATATTAGATGTCCAATTTGGATACCACCCTTGCATTAGGTCGGTTATGAAATTATCGAGATGAATAAACCAGACTATAGGTTTCTAGATTACTCAACCTAACTCATTTGCTCTAACACTTAGATAGTCTATTCATGAAAATAGTTATGGGCATCTCATCTAACCATTAACACACTCTTTTATTATCCCACGCAACAAGAAGATGATATTCCCTTTCTCCATGCAACAAATCCTTAAAAATATTCTTTCCTCCGATGATCTTTAAAAAAACCCAAACATGAAATCAACGTTTTAAGATATTACTATACTATAACATAACAAATAGAAGATTATTACACTTTCCAAATTATTTGAAACCCTTACCCATGCAATTCCCATATGCATTTAATGAATGATTTTATAAGTGAATAGAAATAGATAATTTCATCTAAACCAAATAATGGAAAATAAATAAAATTTCAAAATTACAAGAAATTATTTATTTTCTCATAAATTTCATATATATATTTTATAATCATTTTAAATCATTATATATTATATTTCTAAAATATTTATAGAGTTAAAATTCAAATAAATTATAAATAATTTATATTTCCATAAACTATTTACATGGTATGTTTCTCTATCTTTTCACATAAAAGAATCTAATTTCATTTGAAAACCAGTTTTTACCAATCACCGCAATAAAATAAAAAACGTAGAGTAGAGGTATTCTTCTCAATATTCAAAATCAGTTAGATAGAATTACATAGAAGACATCAATAATAAATACTTGTAGTGAGACTAAACCACAACTTAACCGAACTGGACTGAACTCTAACTGACTATGACACTTGGATGGACAATTATGACACCTAGCAGGTGGTTGGAATTAGATTCTCCAACAATCCCCCTTAATTACAACCATGTGAAAATTTAAACTAAAATGCATGTTGGTCTATGTCTCAACTAGGCTTGCAATTTAAAATAAATGACATCAAATAGATTGTTTCTTCTTTTTATTTTCTTCCAAATCATGTATCCTCTAAATTGCTTTAACTTTTTCTTTTTTTTGTATGCTACAAATTTTAAATTCTTGATTTTTTGGTTTAGCTCTTACATTTCTCCAAGTTGTCTAAACATGTCCTCGACTTCTTCAAAAAACGTCTTGTATGTGGACTGCTACCATATGTAATCTTTTGTTGTGTGCTTTTCATCATCAATATTTTGTTGCAACATAAGTTTATAGTAAAAATTTATCACTTAAGGACTCCAATACCTGAAAATTTCATCATCCAAGTTGTATTCAAGGTTCATTGATGCAACCTCTATGAAAACTTTATCGAGACATGCTGTTGCAATCCATGCTTCAAGGAAGTTTAATTCTTCTTCATAATCGTCCTCTTTACTTGCACACTAGAAATCAATGTTAGGATTACAAATATTTGCAAAGCCATATTTGTTATGTTCTTTCTTCTCTGTAATGAAATATTTCTCTTGTTGTGCTTCCTTCTCTGCCTCTATTTATTCAGTTGTTTAAAAGAGGTTTTCTTCCACTTGGTTTGCAGACTCAAGTGGGATTCTTTCACCAAATAACATCATGTCGATATCATGTTTTTGTTGCATCATTTGCAATCATTCATCATGAGGCAACAAGTCTTCATCAAAATTAACATGATCGAATTGAATTGTTGGATTCACCATAACATTTGTTGCTCTAATGGCAGCTTAACTGTCATCAGCAAGCTCTGTTGTTATATTCACCAAATCCTCATCCACTTGCAGCTATGCATACTGGGATTCACAAGCATATATGTGCTCCTTCTATGGTTTTTCTTAAATTCTTCACAGTCATCATCCACTTGTGGCTGAGCACAATGGGATTCACAAAACTCTTCATCTTCAACTTGATTACTCCCCCTTACACCAAAACTCCTCTCTAGGGTGTCCCATGCCTCCTTGGTTGTCTTTGCATCTACAATGAGGGGAAGAATGTTGTCATCAACACATTCCCTTATGCATTTCAATGTGACAGCATTCTTTTTCCTTTTCACTTCCTAGTGTTTCAAATAGATTTCAAACTTATCTTGTTGTTCCCTTGACTTTCTTAGCCTCTTGGCTTTCCCATTTGTTGATTGATAGTTGACTATGGCTCAACAAGAAAATTGACTTGTAAACATAGAGACAACCTTAAAAAAAAAAAAAATACACCTCAATAAACCCTTCAAAATTTACGGTTTGTTTTCTATGTTACATAACTTAAAATAACACTCTAAACAACATGGCTTTTTTTCATTTATAAAATTCAAATAAATACATTTTAAAGAAAAGAAATAAATAAAACCATTTTTTAAATTTTTAAATAGGGAAAAAAGTTTTTAAATATTACAACACCACTTTTAAAAAATGTTTGAAAAATTCAACCAGGCCCCCTTTTTAAAGACAACCAATATTTTCAAGGCTATATGTTATTTAATTCACCCATTAAGACACCCCTCGCCCATACAGCATACACAACATATTTACATGAGCATCCACGTTTGTTTTTATCAGCAAACTTGACTTGACTTCTTCAGTGCCTGACAAATCGGGGAAAGAGCTTTCTGTGACTGTACCTTCCGTGCATACAGGGTGTCTGAATTATGAATTTAAGCGGAGTAGATGCCTTCCAACCCTGACAGCATCCTGTTTCAATTTGAATTCCAATATGAATTTTGAATATAAGCGGGATTAGATGCCAGCTCGTTGTTTTGAATATACGCTAGAGTAGATTACAGTTCATTACCCAGGAAGACGCTTTCTCTAACGAAAATCATTATTTTTCAGGCTATAAGTTATTTAATGTTGATGGGAAGTATATGTTCACCGTTAGATTTTAAAAAATTTAAATCTAACCATAGGAATATACTGTCCATCAGCATTAAATTACCTATAGCCTGAGAATAAGCCAATGTTGTTGCTGTGAACTTTTATGCACTCCAAGCCTATAGTCCATGTGAGAGGAGGGGCTTCATGAGCGATGAAGTCAAAACGTTCAATTTTCTTAGCAACAATCTCGGTTCTACGGCTCTACTACAAACCCCAACGCAAAATATCTTCCAAGGTCACACTTCCTCTCCCATATTGTGTCATTGATGGAAGAACACATTTTATTATTGACAAAAATATTTTTGTCAAATCCCCTCCCCATTTTTTTGAGAAAATCACTTCCGAGGTAGTAAAAATGATCTTATTAACTTTATCCCTCATGTTTCCCCTCTCTCAAGAAGAATATCCAAGAATATCCGCTTGGAGTGCAAAACAATTGGCTCTTTTGAAATTTCTAGCACTGCAATGTTGCAGCTGAGAATAAGATGGAGAAAGTCCAAAGGGTTGCAACAACCAGCCCATTGTGCCTTGTATCAACGTCCCAAAGGGTGTGAGCTTTGTGAACTTCCATAAGCCAAAGTTAATTTCATTAGGTTGGTTGATTTATTTTCTCTGGCAATGGCACACCTAGTTCAATTCGAAAATGGTTCACTTCCTTCTCCTTAGATAGTTGCAAATATTTCTCTTCTTTTTAACAACTTTCATCATTTTTGTTTTTAAGCAAGTAATGGATTCTTTTTTCCTTCAATTATTTTGTGGCTATATTTTTCTTATTTTTGGATCTTAATATATATGCCTTCCATCACCTGTCCATGTTCAAATTCGTCATGTGACATTATCTTATTCAAAGTCGTTGAAGTTCTTATGATGCCATATTTGTTCAAAGTCGTTGAAGCTCATGTGATGATATCTTATTCAATGTCGTTGAAGTTCTTATGATGATATATTTTCTTTTAGTGCATGTCCCATATTTTGTTATTATCCATGTATCGTTGTCTTGTGTGTCAATTTATAAGGTTTGATGCTAATGTCTTACGCTTATCAGAATTACTTAGCGACACCAACATTTCTTCGGAGTTACCCGTTTTGTAACGAAGAAAGAAAAAAGCTTTAAAGATAAGTTGAAAAGATCCATTCGGAAATTAAGAGAGGATTCTTTTGAGGAAATCATGAAGAAGGTAGCTAGAAAATGTAAATTGAGTGACAAAGGCCATTATGGACAACCATAACTAGAAATTGAAGCAGTGTATGAATCTATGGCTTGTTGTTTGTTTTAAGCCCTCTTTCAGCCTGGATAAATGACATGTTATGATATTTTCTTGAAGATATTTCATGGTATGTACCTTTCTTACACTACTTCCCTCGTGTTTTTCTGTAATATTTCACCAAGTAGAGGATATGAGAAGTTTAAGGTCAAATTTGAAGCGTGCAATGGTGGTACCAAATTTGAGGCGTTTGAAACCGTCGGTGGAGATGCAGAAGACAGTTTAATTTCTCATGTGAAAACAAGGCTATAAATTTTTGTGAACGAATCATTGAAAGGAGTTGAGATACCTTGAATAAAGTCATTTTTAATGGATCCATCCTAGTTTTCCAACCTTTTCAAATTTTTAATTAATATTATAGTGAAGATAATGCGTTGTTGTTTTTCTATAGCAGTTTCATTTTCCATTTTCTCATGTGCGTCACAATTATAATTGTATTTTGTTATTTATTATAATTTTTATACATTATATATATTATTTATATTATAAATAATTTTAATGTGTAATAAGGAAACAAAGTTGTGGATTTTAAAACTTGTAATTGAGAACATTTTTTATAATGTTATAGTATATATATTGGTGTTATTTTTTATTATATTAAGGTTTGAGTAGTTTCATCTAATAATTTGCATTATTTTTAACTAAAACTAATACACCAAATTAATTGATATTATTTCTTGAATTAATGAATTGCATAATTTTTCATTGTATTATCATTAAAAGTAATGCACCTTATTGTTTTATGTTTTGTTATTATTAAAATGAATGAAGCTTCATGATTTCACTAATTCAATTTAAATTGTATCATTATGCACTCTATTGTTTTGTGTTATGTCATTGCTAAAATCAATGCAGTCACATGATTTATTCTAAATAATTTTGCATTATATTAGCTAAAATTATTGAATTGTATTGTTTTGTGTCATATGATTGTCAAAATCAATGCAACTACTTAGATATGTGTGTATTTTATAATTTTAAGTGGAATTATCGTATTTCTCTAAATCATTTTTCATTATATCACCACTAAAGTGAATGCACCTTAATTTCAATATAGCTCTAAAGATGAACATTGTACATGACATATTCCTCTAAATCATTTTTCATTATATCATCATCTTAATTTTCATGTATCTCTAACGATGAACATATGTCCGTGGCATATTAGAAATTAAAGAAGTGTCTTGTTGTATTGTTTTTTGTTATGTCATTGCTAAAATCAATGCAGTCACATGATTTGTTCTAAATAATTTTGCATTATATTAGCTAAAATTATTGCGTTGTATTGTTTTGTGTTATATGATTGTCAAAATCAATGCAACTACTTAGATATGTGTGTATTTTATAATTTTAAGTGGAATTATCGTATTTCTCTAAATCATTTTTAATTATATCACCACTAAAGTGAATGCACCTAAATTTCAATGTAGCTCTAAAGATGAACATTGTACATGACATATTCCTCTAAATCATTTTTCATTATATCATCATCTTAATTTTCATGTATCTCTAAATATGAACATATGTCCGTGGCATATTAGAAATTAAAGAAGTGTCTTGTTGTATTCTTCATTTCTATTATGTGAGATAATGATAATTTTAAGTGACTTTTCACTACTATTATTCTAAAACTTTTATTTAGTGTCAAGAACCTACATTTTGAGCATCTATTATATTAAATTATCCATATATTGAGCTCATGTATCTACATGTGATTGCATTTTCCTTTCATGTTGGCATCATATGGAAGGTATTTAATGTAAGTTACATTGTTCTTAAATGGACATTTTTATATATACATTATAATGTGAAAAATGTTGTCTTGTAATATCAATATGGTTCATGTTTTTCTCAAGTAAGTTGTACAACTAGTTTACCACCAAAAATATTAGTCTTAAGGTAACTCATTTCACAAGTTCTAACCTAAAATAACTTCTAATGATAAGAAAAATTTCATTGATTCTAATTTTTCTCTAGGGTGAGTGCAAGTTAGTGATGGTCTCTCATGATGCATTAATGGAAATGCAAACATGGAAGAACAACAATTAACTTGGAGGGATGGTTTGAAGTACTTTTACAATGAATTTGAATGTGGTGTGAAAATATGAAATGTAGAAAATTTGAGTTTTTCTAATAGTAATATGTTATATTTTATTCAAAATATGATTCATATGGTTAAGGTGAAAAGATTTTATATTAGGAATACAAGATTGTGTGTTTTAATATTTTGATATATGTCAAAACCAAAAAAAAATATTTTTTTCTTTGCTTGTTAGTTTGTGGCCTATGGGACTAGCCTATGACTAAGGACTTGTGACCCAAAGGTATCTAAGTCATCAAAATCACTTGGAAATTCCACCCAAGATGGACCACATTAACCCTTAACACAGTTGGATTTATGCCCATGAAATTCGATCCTAGGACCTTAACATAAGGAGTGTCTTAATAATTCACCCTATCACCATACAATCTACACCTCGTGGGCATCAAAACAAAAATCTATTAAAATTAGTAAACAATATTTTTTTTAAACTATATATTTAAAATGTGTAATGTCGACTTTATGTGTGTAGTTTCATTGATGATGGATTTGTGTAGTCTATACAAAAATAATGTGAAAATAGAGATAGTGGGAGTCCATTAGAGAAAACAAAGGTTTTGGTTTATTTTTAACCCAAACCATTAGGTTTGTATTCTGAAAAAAAAACCTAAAATAAACAAGTTGGAAAACATGTATGTTAAATTTTTCAATGTTTCCCAAAAAAATGAAAGAAATATGCATGAAATCTAGAGTGCGATTGTGTCCTTATGTATGTGCATGCACATTCCTATAACATGCACACACTATTGTGACTAAGATTACTTGTGCATAATGCATGTGTCTAGAGGTCTAAATTTGGTCATGTGAGGAATATAATGGGTGTTGTTCCATAAATGATGCTTGCCAAGCTCAGTATCCATGACCAACACCAACTACCCACAAATATTCTATAGCTATAATGTTAAAGACATCCTAGAATGACCATATAAGAATTTGTTATTATATCTTTGGCCTACGAGAGGGACACATGCACCATGAATAAGAAAAAACAAATGACCTAAATGTCCCAAAACCACCTTTGGAATTATTTGTGTGGCAAAGGTTAGTTTTCTTTAGCATTCAAGTGGTAAAAAAGTTTCCATGATTAGGTTTTGTACACTAGAAATAATATTCGAAATAAAAAAATGGTACAAAGGGGAATAAGTAGATTAGTCCCTAAATAATCATTTTGGAGCTTATGAGTTCTGGTTAGGAGAGTAAAAATCTTGGGTCTGAGGCCCTAAACACTGCTACTTAGGCTCACTCACCATGAAAGCACCTTCAACCACAATATAAACCCCCACTAATGGATTGTTGGCATCTAATTTGTATATGGATTCCATTAGAATATTTTTCACAATAATGATGGGTCAAAAGGCTTGAAACATGGTCAAGGAAGGGGAAAAAACCTTAGGATATTGCTAAATATTCTTAGGTTCAAGAGGCTTAAGTAAATCCTTGAAGCAACGCATGAGCCCTTTTTATGGTTTTTCTTGTAGGCCTTTGAGTGGGACATGAGTTTTGTGAGTATATTTTGTGCATTAGAAATGGGTTCACAAATTTAATCATTGTCAAAGGGGTGAATAAGGGCTTTAAGTGCTCCCCAGATGCGGGTGCAAGCCAGTAAGAAGGCGGGCCACAAGGCTACCATGTGGCGGGACACTTGGCCTCCCTACGTGACCACACATGGAGGCCAACCCAGCGTTAACTGCTCAAGTGAGGTGGTCTTAAATTCGACCTCTGCCACCTTCACTTCGACGTACTCTATTCACAGAGCATTAAGGTCGCTCGTCTCGGACTCCATGGCTATTAAGCAAGCCTCCTTTGCTCATTCGCCCTCCATTTGGCCCCCTCTCTTGTTCTCTGTGCACGTCTCTGTTTCATCCCCTCTGCCTCAAGTGTTTGGTCCCTTCTCAGCCAGCCCTAGCCTTCCCTTCGGTGATAACTCCTCTCTTGTGTTGTCAAAAGCTCCCTCCGGGTCCTGCACTTATGCTCCTCTGACAATTATGCCTCGGCGTCATCGTATGAGATGCAGGAAAGCAGGAGGGTGTGGCCTCCCATCCAGAACTCCCTTGATGCACTCCCTGGACCGAGATTTGAATCTTTCGGTGGGGTGGGAAGAGAAAAACAGGAATTCCCCCGTTAATATATCATCCCAGCTATCCTTGCAGCTCCCCTCTCCCCCTCTATCATCTTCCAGCTCCCGTAACAAGAAGCAGTCGTGCCATTCGACCATTCCACCCGAGCCTGCCTTCATCCCCCGCAAGATGAAGGCTCTCCCGGTGCAGAGTGCCTCCAGTGGCAACACAAGCAACAGTGATGGAAGTAGATCTGGTTATGAGGCAGAAGACAAGAATGAGCACTCTGGTCTGCCAGTTGTCTCCTCTGAGAAGCTCGACTCCCCTGCGTCGCCACAGCCCCAGACCTCATGCCACACGGTGAGCAGGGAGAACAATGACACGTTCTATGTCTACAGGATTGAAGAAGATGACCCCAACTCTGGAAAAAAGAATGAAGGTCCTCCCTAGTTTTATTTGTAGGGTGTCCTCCTGTCATTTCGGATTTTTAGCATTCTCTAGTTTGTTCATGTATTGGAAGTTTCTTCTATATGAATTCAATTTAATTTTGGCTACTATGCTTGTTGGTTTCCCTCTACGGGTAGCATGTTCACTGTGATTTTTATGGACTGGTTTCCCTAGCTGGGGTAGTCCAATTTATGTTTTCAAACTGATGATACTTCACTCTGGATTTGGCTTGCCAAGTCTGGAGGAAGAGAACTGTAATTTTTTGTTTTGTAAGATATAATAGACGTAGTCAAACTTAGAAAAAAAAAAGGCTTTAAGTGCTAGTTGAGCCTTCTTGAGCTTAAGTACTATGAATAAAACCTACACATACTGATGTGAGCCCTCGTTATGGGGACTTTGTCATTATAGTTAGATATGGTTTCCATTAAGATGTCTCAAGAAACATAGCTGGATATGAGGGCCTTAACCATAATCATGATGGTAAAATAACATATTAAGGTCCTTGACATTAGTTGTGGGAGGAAAATAATAAAATTCAAACTTAAACATAGTTTCTTAGGTTGAAGTTCCATGAACAACACTGACAAAGGTGAAGTGGCTTGATATTGTCAACTTAAAAACTCATTTCATAGTTTAATTACACAACTTCTAGGCATATAGGGCCAAACACAACACCTCAAAACCCAATGTTTTACCTCTAAGATGGTAAAATAGCATATTAAGGCCCTTGACAATATTTTGGGGAGGAAAATAATAACCTTCAACCCTAAACATAGCTTCTTAGGTTGAAGTGCCATGAACAACACAAACAAAGGTGAAGTGCCTTGATATGTTCAACTTAAAAACCCATTTCCTAGTTGAAGTACAAATCTTCTAGTCATCTAGTGCCAAATACAACACCTCAAAACCCCATTTTTTACCTCTAAGATGGTAAAATAACATACTAAGGCCCTTGACAATAGTTGGAGGAGGAAAATAATAACCTTCAACCCTAAGCATATCTTCTTAGGTTGAAGTGCCATGAACAACACCAACAAAGGTGAAGTGCCTTGATAAGGTCAACTTAAAAACCCATTTCCTAGTTGAAGTACAAAGCTTCTAGTCATCTAGGGCCAAACACAACACCTCAAAACCCCATGTTTTACCTCTTAGGATTTTAGGTAGCTTAGGGATTAAGGTTCATCAATGACACATACAATGACCATTTATGACCTATTGAGGGGATATTTAACCTTCAAGTGGGGATATGGGAATGGCTAAGAAATTTTCAAGAAATAGGCATGAGCCTTGGGTCCTTGCACACAATTAAGAGAGGAAACACAAGCCTAAAGGAAACTTATAATTATATATTGCCTCCAACTACCAGCTGAACCACAAATTTATGCATATAATTGAGCCTTTTTCTCCCTCTCCCATATCCGAACCCGACTCTTGAGTGCAGAAATATTTCAAGAGATGTTGTCCATAGTTGATTCACCTTGTCCACCCAGAGGAATTCCAAACTTCAGTCACCATTTTTTTGAAGTCATCATCATCCAACCAAGTCTTTTTGAATTTAAATGGGATACCCTTTTGCACCCTTTCTTCCCGCCAATGTAACATAATAGGACAATGATCTAAAACGTACATTTCCACAACCTGCGACCTTAAATTTCCAAGACTTCAACCAAATTCTAGTGTACCATGGAGCGATCAAGTCTCTTACCAATATAGTCCTCCCCACATCTACAATTGTGCCACATGGGTCAAGGGGATAGAACATACATCAACCAAGTGATTTTCTCCAAAGAGAGCGTTGAGATGTTCAGATAGCGAGTCTATGTGTCCAGTTGAACCCCAATATTCATCCCTGGATAAAATCACATTAAAATCAAACAATGATATTATATGAGTAGATGAAAATATACATCAAACAATGATTTTATATATATATATATATATATATATATATATATATCCAAATTTCTTATGCCATATATATAGAGTTCTGAATAGCTTATGCCATGTATTTCAACACTCAATTTCAAATGTATGTGTGATTATAGTTTCCTTTTATAGTACTCACATACATTATAAATGAATAATTTCATCTATATATAGAGTTCCAAATTTCTTATGCCATATATTTCAACACTCAATTTCAAATGTATGTGTGATTATAGTTTCCTTTTGCAATACCCACATAAACTTATTATAAGTTGTAAAATACAACTTCAAATTTGTAAAATAAGTTATTGATTAATGTGTTGTTTTTATTTTAATGTTTTTAAGACTTTCCAAAATGTGATAATTACAAAATAATTAATCTCTATATTGGAATTTTAAGAATAACATTTTAACATTATATATTTCAATTTTAAGAACCAATTTAAAAGGTTATGTAAGTATATGAAAACAAAATCTCAAACAGAGTCGAATTACTTCTTGGAGGGAGCTAAGACAAGATAAAAGTCATGTTAAACCTTATTTCTAGTTGGGTGTTAACCTTATCAGCATGAATGAATACACCAGTGAAAAACTCGACCTGTGGCAGCAATAAGTGACCAAACCTCTGATATTTATTATGGGCTGTATTCCTGTAGCTAAGAACAGAATGTGAGTCTCCTGGTTGATATCACCAGAAAAAAAGGGGATGAACCAGAGACCAAAGAAGCACAAGTTTCATCTTCTCTTGGACTGTGTGTAGCTAAAATATTGGTGCCATATAATCGTCTAGCTTGCTTTCATTTCCTGTAAAAGGCATAGCATTATCCAACAAATAAAAAGGAGTCAACCCGTGGAGGTTCCAACATAAATTGGTAAGTCTATGCGTTACAAGCCTATCAACGAATGTCAATTTAAATTATATGGTGCGAAATTGATCTTTGTGAAATTAATCTGTCCAACAAATTTCATGCATAAATTGACTGGTGTTGGGTGCTTTTATATGCATAAAGTGTTTTATTAAATTGCTCTCGGATAGATAAGGAGTATTTGTAATTCTTTATGTAATGGAGTGATAGTGTATATTTAGTAATTTTTTGGAGTGATAAGTGTAAAAAAAATTGTAATTTTGGAGCGATTTGTAAAATGGAGGGATAAGTGAATTTTATTTTAAGGGAAGGTCATTGTTGTAATCTGAAGTAATGTTTTACTTTGAGAGAGGGTGAGTTGGATCATTAAATTCAAGATTGTAATCAAACTTTGGGGTGCATTATCGATGATACTTCACACCCTAAGATGACATAAAATCAAGCGAGTGTGATAATCAAGTGAGCGTGAAATTCAAGAAAGCAAGTTTAAGAAAACAAGTTCAAGCGAGTGAGTTCGAAAAATCAAGCAAGTGTTAAAAGAAAGCGAGCATGATAATCAAGGGAGCGTGTTAAAGACCAAAATGGGGAAAGGAGGAAAACGTCTTCAAAATGTAGAGCTAGAAATTAAATAATTGCAAGAGTGCCATCATGAATTGCACAATAAAATTGAATTACTTTAGTGGAAGTTAAAGCAAAATCAAAACATAATTAGTCAAATCTAGCACATTACAAGCAACATAATATCTTCAAAATGAACTAGATATGAAATAACAACTCATTCATGCACTCTAGATAAAATTGAGGAAAAAAAAATATCTACTTGATGCAAGATGTACATAAAAGATAGATGCAGTATGTGACATAGATGACCTCATCCAAACAACAAATGCAATTTGTGAAACATATGACCTCATTCAACGTATTGATGAAAGTTGTGATACAAATGATCTAATCCACCAGGTTGATGAAAGTCGTGACACAAATTATCTAATCCACCAGGTTAATGAAATTTGTGACACATATGATCTCATCCAGCAAGTTGTACTATTAAATGAAAATGATGCAATTATTTGTACAGAAGATCTAATTGAAAAGTTTGATGCAGAATGTGATACAGATGAATTGTTAATAGAGATGATTGATGCTCAGTGTCATACAAATGACTTAATGAACCAAGCGCATAATACCAGCAGCAGTAGGAGGTGTGAAGAACAACGAGAAAATGGTTTTTCCAAGATGGTGATCAGACCTTGGGAATAAATTTCATTCAAAAAATATCGACATAGCTTGGGATACAACATAGAAAAAAAAAATTATGTTCCAATTTTCTCAATACCAATTCTATTTGTAAGTGCAGGTTTTTTTAAAAATACCCAAAATCTTGTTAAGCGTACCCATTGTAAAATAAATGTCCATATGGAGATTAAATGTTTCGACCTCCATCCTTGTCTTCATTGTGGGAAGACAAATCATCTATCAGAGAAATTTCGAATGCAGAAGAAGACTAAAATGACAATTAATTATGGATTTATAAACCCTTGGAGATGGAATCTTGAAGTGAAGAAACTGCATAAGTCTTGCAATCTACTCAAGGCAGAGGTAAAGATAAAATTTCCCGAAGAATTGAACATGAGAAACTCTCCTACATCTAAAGGGGGGGAGTTCAAAAAAATGCAGATAGTTATGGTATCTCCTCTCAGCTGATAAAGGGGGGAATTGATGGTAATCATACTGAAATTTTTAACACAATTTGATGGTGGGAATCAAAATTTTCCAGTGCGAAAGCAATTGGGATGTTGATTGAGAGCATTTGTGGAAATTATTTTGTTCACTTGGGTGGTCATTGGACCAAGCGAAGGATATATGGATCATTTTTCATTGCAACTTGGCATTAGATTGAGTTGTCAAACATTTTCATATTTGTATCAGACTTGTAGATGATTCACTTCTCTTGGTATGTTCTCTTTATATTGGAGTTTTCGGCATCCAATTTTGGTGGTTTTTCAGGTAGTTCTTCATTAAGGATCATCTCAGCAGTTTTAGCATGAATACTTGGATATGGTACTAGGTTCTTAATTTGGGCTTATGATTGAGAGAGGGATGTTAGCCTCACACTCTCATAAAACAATAAATAAGTCCAAAATAAGAAATTGTTAATAATTCCTACTTTTCTATTCTATAATGAGAAGGTTCCTCAAAGTTGGTATTTTGTTTAGGTATAGTTGGTTGAGAGATTTTTTCCAACTAGTTATGCTCCTAGATTGGTGTGTGGTTGAGATATTCACTCAACCAAAGTGATTGTGTGTCCAAGATAGACGAACTATCTTGATGTTAAAATTATGAAACTGCAGTCAAATTCCACTTTGAACAGCTCAGATGGTTGAGATCATAATTGCATTAGATTCCTATTTTCAAGAGGACCAAAATCGACTTATAGATCGCCCCAATCGGTTAAGCGGAAGTTAAATTTTGAATTATTTTAATTAATAAAGTGAAATGGAATGGGTCGGCCTAAGCACATGTGGAATTAGTTAAGTCGACCTTAACTCGAAGTGGACCCACTCGAAATCTATAAATAGAAGCGACCTAAAGCTCATTCTTACACTTACTCAAGTGATCTTCTATTTTCATTATTTTTCTTGGTTCGTCTATTTTGTTTTGGCTCGCACAGGTTTGACCGAAAGAGTTCATGCACGTCTGAAATCACAGGTCTGAAACCCACACAAAAATTAGGGTTTTTTGTTCTAGGCACAGGCACAGAACTAGCAAAAATGGGCTCTAGCCGCAATCACAAAATGGAAAGGTAGTGGCTAGGGTGCCATAGCCGTAGGCACAAAATGGTGAGGTAGCGACTAGGGCTTTAGGGTCAGATCAGGCTTATCTGGGCCATAACTACGGGCACAGTGTGTTATGCCTGTGGCCAGGGACCCATAGTCGTAGGAACAGAGTGCTATGGGTGCGACTAAGATATTTCTGAGCAGATCTAGGCTTGATCAAACCCAGTTACTCACGCAATGTTTCATCCGCACAGTCACAAATGCTTGCAACCAATTTTTTATAGCTTCCTGGATTTAGATCTAGGATTTGACAGTTGATTTCAGTTGGCTTTAGTGATCTATTGGATCTGTGTTTCCTACCGATGTAGATCTGCATATATGTAGATATGTTCAGCATATTTCCACTGCAGATCGAGCCTTCAAAGATGCATCTACAGTTCTCCAAAGTTTCCACTCAGTGACAGCAGTGTTCAACAGTATGATACAAGCAATGACAGTGCTTTATAGTTCTTAGAATCAGAATCCTTCAGCAGAAGTATGTTTATGGTTCTATTATGCATGTGCTAGTTGTTTTACTGCATTATGAAGATATGGATCAATGGATAATTATACTCTTGTTTGTTGAATCATTTGATGACAATCTAAGAAGAAAAATTTGCAAGGTTTTTCCCCATAGTGGGTTTTTCCCCAGTCTCAGACCAATCTTGGTGTCTATATGTGTGCATGTTTTTCTTCCTATGTTTCTTTATGTTCCGTTGTATAGATGATGATGATGATGTTACTGTTCTTTCTACATAGTTACATATGTTGATGGTTAATAATGTAAATCTGAATAATGATATAATGATATGGGGTGAACTTAATGTGTTAATGAATAAATGAAACTATCAAAGCAAAGATCAATGTAGCCTTATGAAAAATTAACACTTGAGACATAATCTTGATGTATTTATATTGTATCATTCTCATTATTTGGATATACAAAATACATTAAGGCTAAAGGCCTTTTCGTCATGTCTCTTTCTCATAATTGTAGTTTTTATTCTCTTTATCTCCCTCTCCTCTCCTCTCTCCCTTCACTCTCCTTTCCTCTCTCCCTCACTTTATCTCCATCTCTTCCTTGTCACTCCCTCTATGTCTCCACCTGTATCACTCTATGTATTTGTTCTTCTCTCCCATACATATATATAGAGTTAATATATATCCTAATATATTAATATATATTATAATATAACAAATTTAATACTATATTAATCCAAAAATATTAAATTTAATAATATTAATATTAGTTTTTTAGTATTAATATTTTAAAATAATAATATTAATATTATTTTTTTAATATTAATATTATATTTAATGATCTTTTTACATAATATGATAATAAAAATTACATTATGTATTACAACTTTTATTACAATTTTGACTTTGGCAAAACTTTATATCATTAAAAGTTTTAATATATTCATTAAAAAAAATGTTTTTCCTTTCAAATATTTATCTTACAAATCCCAAACTTTATTTCATTAAAAATTTTAATATATTCATTAAAATATTTAAAATATTCATAAGAGATGGTTTTTCCTTTCAAATATTCATCTTGCAAAAATTTAATATAAAAAATATTAAAAGATTTTGGATTCATTTTATACGCAACTTAAAATATTTTCAATTGGATCCACAGGAAATGCGAAGTGTACAGTCTAGTTGAGGTCGAAGTTTCCAGAACATCTGCCAATAACCCGCACGAGAGATAACTCGGGTGAGGGTTAAGGTTCATGGTTAGGTCATGTACATAGAGAGTGGGTCGTAACATTAATCCAATGCTATGTAAACTATTATGCATATATGCGTCTCGAATCATCAATTGGAACCCTAACCTAGCATAGTTAATACTTCAGATTTAATAATTGATGAGCCGGGACAATGTAATATATATCAACATTAAGTTTAATGTAATGTGACAATTATCAAATCCCATTATTAATGAAATCTAGTGTAGTACTAATGGTTAATTCTAGGACTAGTATTATGAAATTAAAGAACTGTAATGTATTATGTTTAGGAGTTGTTTACGGACACAACAAAATAGTTTGGACGACAGTTTTTCTCAGAATCCGGTAAAAAAAAATTCAAAAAATCAGATAGTTGGAGTGTTTGAATTGCATTTTTTATGGTGGAAATGGATTCAGCATCATCAAAAACCCTTAGAGCACCCAAAATATTGAAGTTTAACTACTGTAACCCCGATTTTCAAAAATCTTTGCCATAATTTTTCATAATCTTACCCAAATTTCTGGATTATTCTATGAGTTTTTTAGACTACGGCTTATGTTTATATCTACTGTTGAACGAGTTAAATAATGCAAAGTGCATAGTGGGTGTATGTGTGAAAATTTGCTAGAAGTTGATTTTTTTATGTCAGTAAATTTATGGTAAGGGGATGTGATAAGTTGGATTAACTTTTTCATTTAATTTATGAAAGGGTTTTGGTTTTAGTAAAGAGTAAAATTGTTTTAATTTTTATTTAATGTGGAATTTTGATATGGTAAAAAAAATTGTTGGAGGTAAATTTATGATTCATTTAAATTCAAGTTCAAGGTATATGATAAAAAAATTCTTGAACTTATGATTTTTGTTTACACTGGCATTAATTTGTTTGGAGAAAATTACTTTTATTATTTTTATTTTTAGGGATAGACATACTTACACATCACCCTGTACTAAATTGTAGAATACACTTATACAACATACATCACCCTATACTAAGTTATAGAATGCACCCCTCAAAGCAACGAAAATACATATAAATAGAAACCTCAAAGAGATATGATCCCATAGAAGAATCTAGAAGAATATTTGTGTGTGAAATCGCAAGGTGACTCTCTATGTCTGATAGGCTTCTCAGCCTGCCAGCAACACAAAAAATAAGACAAGACATCCTGGATCATTGGAATTTACACCCAGTTGAGTTGTCCTTTTGCAATATTATAGTTTAGGTTGGAGGCATGGTGCACTCTGATACGCTTATGCGTCCCCAAAATCTAGATATGGCCACCATGATTCTGGGAAGAAATTTTGTCATATTTTAGAGCGTTTTTTTGTGACAGTGTGGATTGGGCATATATTCGGCACGTGCTTCACAGGATCAGACTGACTCCGCAGAATGTAATATGGGTCTTGGCATGTATTACTCCGGCGTGGTTTTATTTCATCGTAAATGGCTTGCCTTTGGATTTCTTCAAACCTGGTCGGGGCCTTCGCCAGGGCTTCTCACTCTCGCCCGTTATCTTCATCCTTATCATGGATGGGCTTAGTACCCACATCAAGGATTTGCATGACATAGATATATTTGTTGGCATTCATATCAGGATTACACACTCTTTTTTCGTTGATGACATCCTCTTTTTTGGCATTATTTCGTGCGCACAGTGGATTGACATGCACTACGTATTCCTCAGATATGGGGCCGTGTCTCGTTTGGTGATTAATGGACACAAATCCCTACTCATTTCAACCTCTGTGAACAAGGTGGACCTTCACATCATTGTTGGCATTTTTCATTTAGTATAGGCTCCTCTATCTGGGGGTTTTACATATCTTGGTTTTCGCTTTAAGCCTTTTAATTACTACAACAAAGATTGGTTTTGGCTGGTGAATAAATTTCATAAAAGGCTGAATTCATGGTCACAAAGGTGGATTTCTTTGGGCGGTCGCTTTATTCTCATCCAAGTTTTGCTACAATAGCTAGAGGTTTATTGGGCACATCTTGTTTTCATTCCTTCCTTTACCATCTCACGTATCAAGGCTATTATTTCTAGCTTCCTTTGGTCTGGTGTGTGTGGATCCAAAAAATTCCACCTTTGTAGATTGGATCTGATCACACTTCCCAAACGGCTCATTGGTTCGGGTTTATTGGATATCCAGACTTTCTCTCAAGCACTTTTCATTAAATCACTATGGTAGGCACTCACTGGGCTTGGTCTTTGGCCCTCAAAATTCTGGGCTAAGTATAAGATCCAGAATGACTTGCAGTTGTATTACAGGTATGGATTCCTCTCCTCTTGCGGTGGATCATACATATGGTTACGCTTCATGCGCATAGATGATCTCTTCCATTGTCGGCTTGAAAGGGACTTCGGGAATGGACAGAACATTATCTTGCACGTTGACTACATCAGGGGCCTCTCCTCTAATTTTAATCTGCTTCTTCTTCTCTGTCATATACTTGCGCAGAAAAGTATTTTTTTTTTCCTTAGCCAAATTATTTCATATTGGAAACAGGGGTGTCCAATTTGGAGGACTGCTACATAGCTTGGTTTTCCTGGCCGCTCTTTCGAGGAGTGGCAATTTGTGGTGAATTGGTTAAAACAGACTAGTTTTTTCCTCAACTCTTCTGGGGACAGGGTTGTTTGGTGTGGCAAGTCGAATGGGGATTACATCGAGGTGGAAAACTTATATGCCAGCCTCATATCCACTCACTCACGAGACGCGGATCAGCGTTTCCTTTTGAATTCTGGAAGTGAAACATCCCCTTGAAGATCATTCTGTCTGTCTGGCACACGTAGAAGAACCGGATTCTCGCCTGGGACAGCCTGACTAAGCGAGGCTTTTAGGGGTCGGGGATTTTCTCTTTTCATAGAAACGCAACTGAAACTGTTTCTCACCTCTTTCTCCAATGCTCTGTTGTTCTAGATATTTGGACTTTGTTCTCTAATCTTTTGCAGGATCGCAACTGGCAGCCCCTTGGAATATTACAGTGTATACTCACATGGGCACAAAAGGAACAGATTTATAACTCTCTCCCTTTTTTCTTTTTTTGGGAGATTTGGTTGGCCATAAACAAACACATCTAATAAGGTACCTAGATAGCTCCACATAGGATCTATCTCTATATTTTAGCTTGGTTGATTACACAAGTAGCTCCTTTTATTCTTCCCATAGATTTTTCTCATCAACTTCTCCCTCATCCGGTGAACCTTTCGGCTGGTTATTTTGATGGGGCCGAGCAACAGGTTGTGGGGCCTCAATCAAACTGGTGAACAGGGAATATTACTCATTTTTTTGGAATGGTGGCCATGGTACGAATACTAGGGCATATCTCCTTGCTCTCTAGAGTCTGATATGTGTTTCCTACAACTTGCAGCTTTCCACTTTTCACATTTATGGAGACGCCAAAATTGTTATCGATGGGGTAAATGGCCTCAACAATTTTCAGCCTCTAGGTTTACAGAGATGGATCAATCGGGTCAAATATCTGCTATAGTGCCTTCATTTCCCCCCTATTCATCACATCTTCAAAGAGGAAAACACTCAGGCAGATTTTCTTGGGCTCGCTAAAACCTTTTGGTCACGTGCAGATTCAACACTTTCGTGGTGGAAAAAACATAAAACCCAAGAATGGGAAAAAACATGCAAGGCAGGTCAACAACCACCCCAAAAAAGGAGGGGTAAAGGCACAAAACCACTAACCAAGATGGAGACATCAGCAGCCCCAAAATCTAGTGCATCCCCAAATGCCAGAACAACAAGCATACCTACGAACCCCAATTTCTAGTGCCAGTGAATGCCAAGAATTCCTGCGAACAAAGGCCCCAAACCAGTGGCAACAAACGGTCATTAGTAGCAAAGGCCCTGACCTAGTGGCAACAAACAGGAATCGGCAGCATCTGCGCATACCCACTGACCGCATCCACAAAATAACAGCCCCTATAACAAACGGAAACCACCCCAATGCCAAAAAATTGGATATCGGCCGCAGGAAAGAAGAGGGGCTGCAGCGGCGAGAAAACCCACTGAAAAATAAGTAAGCCAGAGCCGCAATAAATAAGAGGGGCCGCAGCAGCGAGAAAACCCAATGCAAAATAGGTGAGCTGGTCTACCGACTGCCACTGCGATAAAAAAAACCCTCCGTGCCATCGAAATATAGCCACCCGTAGGGGAAAGGTTATAGAGAGCCCTCCATGTGATCGAAATATTGCTACTAGATCCTCGCAAATGAAACCCAAAAATTCGGTCCTCCCACGGCCTCAGAAAGTAGCAGCCCTCTGCGCCATTCAAAACATTGCAGAGGATGTTGAGGGGGCCGCAACGGCGGCCACTGGACCCCCTCGCAGAGGAAACCCTATGCGTTCAGCAGGAGTTTCACTCCAGAGATCCTATTTCCCCTTCCAACAGAGAAAAATCTTGCTCCAAATTTTATTTTCATAGTTCAGTTCATTGTTTTGAATATACGTTGGAGTAGATTACAGTTCGTAGCCTAGGAAGACACGTTCTCTAATCCAATGGTTTTTTTGTGAATTGTTATGCACTCCAATCCAATATTCCATGTGAGAGGGGGGGCTTCATGAGAAAATGATCAATTTTCTTGGCGTCAATCTCAGTTTTACAGCGCTACTACGAATCCCAATGCAAAATATCTTCCAAAGTCACACTTCCTCTCCCAGATTGTGTCATTTATGGATGAACACATTTTATTATTGAAAAAAAAAAATTATGTCAAATCCCCTCCCCATGTTGTTGAGAAAATCACTTCCGAAGTAGGAAATTTGATCTTATTAACTTTATCCCTCATGTTTCCCCTCTCTCTACTTGGAGCGCAAAACAATTCACTCTTCTGAAATTTCTAGCACCGTGTTGCAGTCAAGAATAAGATGGAGAAATTCCAAAGGGTCGCAAAAACCAGCCCATTGTGCCTTGTATCAGCATCCCAAAGGGTGTGAGATTTGTGAACTGCCATAAGCCAAAATTAATTTCATTATGTTGGTTGACTTACTTCCTCTGTAAATGGCACGCCCAGTTCAATTCGAAAATGGTTCACTTCCTCCTCCTTAGATAGCTGCAAATATCTCTCTTATTTTTAATAACCTTCATCATTTTTGTTTTTAAGCGGGTAATGGATTCTTTTTTCCTTCAATTATTTTGTGGGTATATTTTTCTTATTTTTGGATCTTAATATGTATGCCTTCCATCACCTGTCCATTTTCAAATTCTTCATGTGATGTTATCTTATTAAAATTTGTTGAAGTTCTTATGATGCCATATTTTTTCAAAACCGATGAAGCTCATGTGATGCCATCTTATTCAAATTCATTGAAGTTCTTATTATGGCATATTTTCTTTTAGTGCAGGTCCCATATTTTGTTATTATCCATGTATTGTTGCCTTGCATGTCAATTTATAAGGTTTGATGCTAATGTCTTATGTTTATCAGAATTACTTAGCGACAACAACATTTCTTCCGAGTTACCCGTTTTGTAACGAAGAAAGAAGAAAGCTTTAAAGATAATTTGAAAAGGTCCATTCGGAAATTAAGAGAGGATTCTTTTGAGGAAATAATGAAGAAGGTAGCTATAAATGTAAAGAGAACGACAAAAGCCATTATGGACAACCATAACTAGAAATTGAAGCAGTGTATGAATCTATGGTTTGTTGTTTGTTTTAAGCCCTCTTTCAGCCTAGATAAATGACATGTTATGATATTTTCCTGAAGATATTTCATGGTATGTGACTTTCTTACACTTCTTCCCTCATGTTTCTTTGTAATATTTCACCAGGTAGAGGATATGAGAAGCTTAAGGTCAAATTTGAAGCGTGCAATAGTGGTACCAAATCTGAGGTGTTGGAAACCACCGGTGGAGACGAAGAAGACAGTTTAATGTTGCATTTGTATATGTGGACACACGACTCCAAATTATTTAGAGATGAAGATTATTTCTAGAACGAGGTCATCATTTACAAAGATGGTGATTTCAAAAATGGAAAAAGGGGATGTATATTGACGTTTGCAAGGGAAAACAAGGTTATAAATGTTTGTAAAGAAATCATTGAAAGGAGTTGGGATACCTTGAATAAATTCATCCTTAATGTATTAATCCTAGTTTTCCAACCTTTTCAAATTTTTAATTAATATTATAGTGAAGATAATACGTTGTTGTTTTTCTGTAGCAGTTGCGTTTTCCAATTTCTCATGTGTGTCACAATTATATTTATATTTTTTTATTTATTATAATTTTCATACATTATATATATTAATATATTTTTATATTATAAATCATTTTAATGTGTAATAAGGAAACAAAGTTGTGGATTTTAAAACTTGTAATTGAGAATTTTTTATAATGTTATAGTATATATATTGACACTATTTTGTATTATATTAAGGTTTGAGTAGTTTCATCTAATAATTTTCACTCTTTTTAACCAAAACCAATACACCAAATAAATTGATATTATTTTTTGAATTAATGAATTGCATAATTGTTCATTGTATTATCATTAAAATTAATGCACCTTCATGCTTTATGTTATGTTATGATTAAAATGAATGAAGCTTCGTGATTTCACTAATTCAATTTAAATCGTATCATTATGCACTCTATATTTTTTTGTTATGTCATTGTTAAAATCAATGCAGTCACATGATCTTTTCTAAATAATTTGCATTATATTAGCTAAAATTATTGCATTGTATTGTGTTGTGTGATATGATTGTCAAAATCAATGCAACTGCTTATATATGTGTGTATTTTATAATTTTAAGTGGAATTATCATATTGCTCTAAATCATTTTTCATTATATCACCACTAAAGTGAATGCACCTTAATTTCAATGTAGCTCTAAATATGAACATATGTACATGACATATTCCTATAAATCATTTTTCATTATATCATCATCTTAATTTTCATGTATCTCTAAAGATGAACATATGTTTGTGTCATTTTAGAAATTAAAGAAGTGTATTGATGTATTCTTCATTTTTGTTATGTGAGATAATGATAATTTCATGTGACTTTTCACTACTATTATTCTAAAACTTTTATTTCGTGTCAAGAACCTATATTTTGAGCATTTATTATTTTAAATTATCCATATTATTGAGCTCATGTATCTACATGTGATTTCACTTCCCTTTCGTGTTTCCATCATATGGCAGGTCTTTAATGTAAGTTACATTGTTCTTAAATTGAAATTTTTATATATACATTATAATGTGGAAAATGTTGTCTTGTAATAGCAATATGGTTCATGTTTTTTCTCAAGTAAGTTGTACAACTAGTTTACCACCAAAAATATTCATCTTAAGGTAACTCATTCCATAAGTGCTAACCTAAAATCACTAGTACATATGGTCAATTTTCCGACACTTGAGTTCCGACAGTTTTGACGTATTGTCGGAAAGTTCCCAACTTTTTCTCAATTTTTTTAATCTCACCAAAAAGCGTCGGAACTAAAGTGTCGGACTTGTGATGAAACTCACCAAATGTCGAAATAGTGACAAAATCGCTCCAAACGTAGGAATAACGACGAAACACTCCAACATCGAACTTGCGACAAAATTGTCTAAACGTCGGAATAGCGACGAAATCGCTTCAAACGTCATAATAGTGACAAAACGCTCTGGCATCGAACTTGCGATGAAATTGTATAAACGTTAGAATAGCGACAAAATCACTCCAAATTTCAGAATAGCGACGAAACTCTCTGGCATCAGACTTGCAACGAAACTATCTAAGCGTCAGAAACGTCAGAATAGCGAAAAAACCATGTGAGGGTCAGTCGAGTTGGGTCAGGTCGGGTTAGGTCAGGTCGAGTCTTGTGAGATCAGGTCGTGTGGAGGAACCCAAGGAAATGTGTTCGGGCGGGTCGGGTCAGTTCGAGTCATGTGAGGGTACCGAAGGAAATGTGTTTGGGTGGGTCGGGTCGGGTCGGGTCGTGTCATACCATGTGAGGGTGCCCGAGGAAACGCGTTCAGGCGTATTGGGTCGGATCAGGTCGTGTGAGGGTGCCCAAGGAAATGTGTTCGAGAAGGTGGGGTCGGTTCGGGCCAGTTAACATGAGGGCGCCCAAGGAAACGTGTTCGTGCAGGTCGAGTGATCGAGTCGTGTGAGGGCACCTTATAAGGAAACCCGTTTGGGCAGGTCAGTTCAGGTCATGTTGTGTGAGGGCACCCAAGGAAACGCGTTCGGGCTGGTCGGGGTGGGTCAGGTCGGGTCGTGTGAGGGCACCCAGGGAAATGTGTTCAGGCGAGTCAAGTTGGGTCGGGTCGTGTGAGGGCGCCCAGGGAAATGCATTCGGGCAGGTCAAGTCGTGTCTGGTCATGTGAGGGTGCCCAGGGAAATGCGTTTGGGTGGTTCAGGTCGTGTGAGGGTGGTCGTATCAAAAATATACGTTGTCATTGCACGTGTGCCTTGTGCACATTTGTGCGATCCTTTTTTCCATTTTCTCCCTTGTGCCTTTGTTCGGGCGGGTCAGGTCATGTCGTGTGAGGGCGCCACAGGAAATGCGTTCAGGTTTGATCGTGTGCGGGAGGTTGTATCAAAAATTATAAGTTGTGACCGCCTGTGGGCCTTGTACACGTTTATATGACCTGTTTTTCATTTTCTCCCTCGTGCCTTCGACGTTTAGGTGAGTCGGGTTGGGTTGGGTCGTGTGATATGCCCAAGGAAACGCATTTGGATCAGGACGGGTCATGCCGTACTGTGAGGGTGCCCAAGGAAACACGTTCGGGCGGGTCAGGTTATGTGAGCACGCCCAAGGAACGCGTCTGGGTCGGGTCGTGTCGAGTCGGGTGAGGGCGCACAAGGAAACGCGTTCGGGCGGGTCCAGTCTGGTCCGGTCCGGTTAGGTCATGTCATATGAGGCTACCCAAGGAAACACGTTTGAGTGGGTCGGATCAGGTCATTATAAGGAAAAGACCCTCTAGCAGAGGTTATAAAGGAGGTTTTTAGTGTTATAAAATTGGCCAAAATTGTCAATAAAACATTTTCTACAACATATGTTTATGGTTACGGAGGTTTTGGTGGAGCTTTTAACGGAAATTCAACACAATTAAAAAAATATGGGTGGTCGGAGGTTATTACGGATGTTTTTTTCATCAGTGCGCTACTCAGGATTTAACGCACCGGTGTGTATATGTAGCAGGTGCCCCAGGGTGGTCGAAGGAGAATGCAGTGGGTTGTTAAGGTATAAAACTGCACCGGGCGTAGTGTTGGTGATACAACACACGGAGTCGTTCTAATTGGTCTTGGGATTTATGCGGTGCCCATAGGTCGTATCAATGCACCGATGCATAGACTTATAGAAACGCACCGGTGCGCAATATCACACAAATGCACCGAGATTTATAATTGGTATCGGTATTCATGCTATGCCCATAGGTCGTACAAATGCACCGGTGTGTATAGACACATAAACTCCCCGGTGTGCAGTATCACACAAATGCACCAAGATTTATAATTGGTATTGGTATTCGTGCGGTGCCCATAGGTCATACAAATGCACCGGTGTGTATAGAGACATAAACGCCCCAGTGCATAGTATCACACAATGGCACTGAGATTTATAATTGGTATCAGTATTCGTGTGGTGCCCATAGGTCATACAACGGCACCGGTGCGTATAGACACATAAACACATCAGTGTGTTGTACCGCACAAACGCCTCGATATTTTTAATTGGTTTTGGTATTTGTTTAGTGCCCATAGGTCGTAAAAACGCATTGGTGCTCTTAAGAATACAAACGCACCGGTGTACAGTAACTGACACGCACCAGTTTTCATTTTGTATTTTTTAGAAACATCGACCTGTGACAGTGCAATTATTGTGATTGTTTTAAATTCATTATTCATCAAAAGTCGACACATATTATAACAATATTCATATTAATTAAATTTTTATTAATGCATTTGAATGTGATGTTTGGATTAATTTGTTATATCATATCATAATTATTGTGGTTTTTTAAAATTCATTATTCACCAAAAGTCGACACATATATATCTTATAACAATATTCATATGAATTAATTTTTTATTAGTGCATTTGAGAACGACAATGGAGAACGCAATTGCGACAATGAAGAACGCAATAGAATAAATTAAAACATATTTTATTATATATATATATATATGAATAAGACATTCTTTGTCATACAAAATGGGATAGTTAATGGTATCCCTTTGTCTTTCAATTGGGACACTATGTCCATTACATTAAAGAAAATGTCTGATTTCACAGACATATTTCAAAAAATACAACGCCTTGCTTTGATATCCAAACATAGTGATCATCATTCTTCGCTTGAACTTTTGTCACTGATAGAGCTACTTCCATGACTTGGTTATTTTCAGGAATGTTTTGCTCACGGTGTTGATTGTTTTCTTCTTCTTCACCTTCCATTTACAAACATAAAAATAAACTGTAATGAGTGTATATACATTGGTGAGAATAATGAAAATTGCAATATTAAATAATATACATCAATGTAAATCGAAAAGAAATAACGTACCATTGCAACAATTGACTCATAAACTATACACATTCTTTCAAAACCATGTAACATGCCATCTTTCAAGATTTCATCTGTTGGCGCAGTTCCATACTTTGTTTCATGCAAGTTTTATACCCCATAATAAATCATATATTTAATATAAAAGATTTTTTTCTATTAATTATAGACAGAGCTAAGTAAAACAAGATCGATAGATGCTTACAAATTCCACAATTAAGTTCTGATATGCCAACATATACTCACAACCCATATTTAACCCAATTTCAATCAATTCCTTTGATGGTTCTTCTTTGTATGTTAGCACATGTTTGAAGACATTCAATGATGATTTTTGTAAAACAACTTAAAAAATAAAAAAATTAAATCTAGTTAATTTGTTATAAGGAATTAACAATTACTCACAAACTTAGATATCAACCATTTTCTTCCTTGACGTCCTGTTTTATGTGTTGAATGGGTTCCATTTTCTTTTCTTTTCTACAAGGAAATACTTGAAAATTAATATTTAATGCTAAATTGTTTATTTATTGTACCTAATGATCGAAAAATTCAATGATTACAAAAATTCAATGATCGAAAAATTCAATGAGATGGCTCCTCCCGCAATGCAATTTTGTCCATTTCTTTGACCATCTCCTTATACACCTTTTTGGACATTCCTACTGGCATATTTCTGATATCAACTCGTTCATCTTTTGAGATTTTCATAATCTTACTAAAAATGTAACATGACAATAAACTATTTAATTTTTATATTGATATATGAAAAGTAAATATAACAAAAGTGATATTTATAAATAATTCTAAACAAACATTTAAAGGAATATTACTTTTTCATTCCTTCTTTTTTGTTGTTGTACATTTTTGCTATTAAAAGTCTGACATGTCTCATTGACCAATTCTCTGGAAACTCTTCCTGTAGTTTAGATAAAATTTGGTTCTTGGAACCATTGGATTGGTTTTTGTATTGTAAGTGGAAAGAGTGTCTATTCATTAGTTCCACTAGATCCCTCAAACTTTTGTAAAATATTTCCCCCCTTTCGTTAACCTCCAGCACCACTCCGGATGAGCTAAGGAGCAATTGATTTTCATTTGCATGTTCTAATTATTTTCTTTTCTTATAAAAATATTCCTTTTCTAAGTTGTTGGTCCCTCTAGAACATTAAACATATGTGAATTAATAGACTGTTTGACACGTGTTATCTAATAATTTTAATTATATTATTGCTGAAAATTAAAAAAAGAAACTCATATTGGATCGATAGTATTTTTTCATTCACCTAATTCATCCTTTTGCAATTTTTCCATCAATCTTTTACGTTCTTCTAGTCCTAGATCGGAAATAATCTTATCGAGCTTCGTCATTTTATGGCTCTGCATGATACACAGTAAACAATACATATTAGTTAAACTTGCATATAGTTCAAAAATAATATTTTTTGTAAATAATTTACAAAGAACTTGCCTTTTTTGCTTTTCTTGATATGTTATCAGTATTTTTGTTACTTGATCTCTTGTCAGTCATTTCTTTATCAATCTCAAACCTATACCATATCATTCATTAATATATTTATAAATAAATTGTCAACTTTTCAAGTAAAAAAAAATCTCAAGAAACCGGTGTGCCATTCATGGTTTACGCACCGACGCCGGTGCGTGGGTGTCTTAGAAATGCACCACACAAAGAGTATAATAGACCGTACAATGCTCTATTTCAACAAAGAGCACCGGCGTGTTACATATCAATCACCCCACCGATTAACCATGATAAAATAATAAAAATCGTCCAGTGTTATTTTTTGTAGCATAAACCAGTGCCATATTTTACATATGGCGCACTGATAAAAAAAAAATGTTTTTTAATTTTTTATCACATTACTTTCGTGATGCGCTTGTAAAATGCAGATCACCGATGTGCTAGGTTACGTCAGACGCACTGACGAAAAAAAAATCTATTTTTTTTTTTTTTAAATTAACGCAAGGGCCGACATGCATTGGGATCCGACTATGCAAATCATCCCGTCGATTGGATGTTTTAAGTCTATATTTAGCAATACAAACACTATAAATCTAAATTGAAAATCCCTAACTGTGAAATCACAAAAATAGGGAGAAGAAAGGGTAGAAACAAAAACAATGTAGGGTTTGTATTTTTTGAAAGTTTTTTTTTTTTTTAAACAGAACGTTCGCGATGCGCCATAATGAAATAGCGCACCAACTGCATATTTTACAAATGGCGCACTGAGAAAAAAATAAATAAATAAATAAATTATTTTTTATCACAGTAATTTCGCAGTGTGTTGGGATAATAGAGCGCACTGGAGTGCTCAAGTACATAGGGCGCACCGATAAAAAAAATAAAAAAATAAAAATAAAAATAAAAAAATTTAATTTGTGCAAGGGCCGACATGGATTGGGATCCAACTATGCAAGTCATTCCATGGGTTGGGTGTCTTAGGCTTATATTTAGCAATACAAACCCTATAAATATAAATTGAAAAGTGCTAATTTTGAAATTACAGAAAGAGTGAGAAGAAAGAGCAGAAACAAAAAGAATGTAGGGTTTGTTTCTAAAATGGATTTTTTTTGCCAAAACAGCACATTCGCGGTGCGCCATAATAAAATAGTGCACTGGTGTCATATGTTACATATGGCGCCTTGTCCTTTATGTTACATTTTTTTATTTTTATCATTGTACTTTTCGCGATGTCTTAGTATAACAGTACTTAGGTGTAACTATGTTACATAGGCGCACGGAAAAAAAAATACATTTTTTTAATTCACGCAGGCCAGGCATGGTTTAGGATCCAGGCCCCATACAAAGTCATCCCGTGGGTTGGATGTCTTATGATTGTACAAACCCTATAAATCTAAATTGAAAAGCCCTCATTCTGAAATTATAGAAAGAGGGAGAAGAAAGGGCAGAAACAAAAATAATCTAGGGTTTTTGTTTCTAAAAATGGATTTTTTTAAATTTTGTTTCTGACAACTGTAGAAAAAGTAAAAAAAACAATAAACTTTGATTTTTTCTTTTACTACATAAAAAAACTACAGAAAAAGTTTTTAAAAAAATAATAAACTTTTATTTTTTCTTTTACTGCATAAAAAAAACTGTAGAAAAAAGTGAAAAAAAAAACAATAAACTTTACTCACATCCTTTGAAATTTTGTGGTACAGGGTTTGAATCACCAGAGGTTTGGAATTATGATTGTCTGAATACTTCTATTCGAACGTATTTCCCTGCTCCACAGTGCTCTCATATGTATCCTACAAATATTTGGCTGATATTTTTGCAAAAATAGTGAAATAATTAAAAGTGTTTAGTATTTAAAGAAATGTTTTATGAAATTAGATTTTCGAAAACATTTTGCTGTCAATTTTTCAATTTACCGCTTTTTTTCACTTAAAGAAAATAGATTTGCGCTTATTTTTATTTGCGGTTATTCGTCACTGGTGCGTCCCTTAATCGAACTGCACCGGTGCGTCTAGGTGTAAAACGGTACCGGTACGCATTACCAAAAACGCACCGGTGCGGTGATCTATACATTATGCACCAAAATTACATTTAGGTGTGTCCACCAAAATTTATTGTTGTTTTGCTCAAATGTGGGGAGAAAATATCATAATTATATGGAATTGAAAATTCTTCAAAATCCATCTCGTTCCATAATATTTCTCAAAGTCCATCACGGATTTCTCCCTATCCATCTCGAGACGTAATATTTACTTCAGATTTTATTTATATTTTCACTATCTAATTGAATTTATGTTTTTTATCCATGCAGTCAATTATGCACAGCCTAATTAAATTTATAATGTATACAAATTTGCAGGTTCATCTAGATTCAGCATCGAGTTCAGATGCACAAGATATTCAAACTATTACAAAACGTCAGAAGTTCTTATCAGGAGTTGCATACCGCAAGGTGCTTGATAAAGAGTAAGCAACTTATAATTTTTCAAATTTACAAAAAGTAACTAATATTCATGTTGAACTTCAATATAATGTATATTTTGATCTCTAAGTACTATATAATGTTGGTTTGATTTCATTAGCGAATGCAGAAATTGAAGCAATCAATAAATTCGTTCTTTACAATTCTAAAGCGACACAATTGTGGGTCGCATTGTACGAACAAAATAGGATGAAATGGGATAGAGACAGGAAATAATTCATATGGTTTAATGGTAGAAGTGTGCCTTATCTCGACCATTTAAAAGAAAATATGCCCCAATAGTTGGGTTGTTAACCAAGTTAGAGAGAAATATGGTGCTACCGGTCATTACCCACGTGCTGAAGAGGATGCGCTAAACGTAGGGATTAGGTGCAGCAACTCAGTAATAATATTTTTTAATTTATATGTAAATTTGAAACTTATATTAAGACATATGCATTTCATATTTTAACTGTTGGTTTATTATAAGACACATGACACTATGATTTTTTTTAATTTTTTATAATAGGTGCATTTGTTCCCATCTATGTGGGCATATGGACACCATTTTCGCATAGAAAATGCCGATGCTGGAAACATCACACAATACTATGGAGTGGAAGTCGAGTTCGATCAATCTAGTCGATCTAGCCACCGTGATCAAAACCTAGTATGAGGGATGTTAGGTTACGTCGAAAAGATACAAGAGATCATTGAAGTGGATTTCTCTTATTTCCAATGTGTTATTTTTAGGCGCAAGTGGTGGGACACCTTTGATCGGAATAATGTAAAGGAAGATCGCGATAGTAGGTTGTTACACAGCATTTTGTCACTGTCCCTGCAATCCCCAACTCGCACATTGGAGGGTCATTTCTGTGACCAATAAGCAGTGTCATGCTTTGTAAATACCATCCTTGCATCCCTTTTGATGAAAGCAACATTCTTCTTGTTGAAATTTCCCTAAGCAGAGCTATGAAAATCCCTATTTTTACCTTGGCGCAAATAGCCCATTACACCCTTGTGCCGACCAGGAAATTTAATACTAAGCCTGTGCCACTTGGCGCTCTGTGCCAGTGAGACACCCACACCAAGTTTTTTATGGAATGTTTTTTAAAAATAGAGGCGTAGGTTCCACTCCAACCACCTTGGGGATGAGTCATTGGCAGTGGTTGAACTTAAAAAACCACGGAATCCTTCCTTTAGTTAGTAGTTTCCACCTCCCTTGGAACTCTCCTAAAGGATAGGACTCCCTCCCACCTTTGTAGGGATCCCAACCTCCTCCCTTTCCTCTATATAAGAAACTCTCTCTTTTAGTAGAAGCTAGCTGAATGGCTGAATAGCTAAACTAGGAGAATTATACTATAGCTAAGCTACTAGAGAAGATATAGTGAGAAATATTGTGTTGAGAGAGCTCGAGTCGATGACTTCTAAGAGAGCTTGAGTCTGAATTCCCTGACCAACATTTGAGACGCGCTTCGTCTGAACCCCGCTAGAGGAGACTGCGATGTCAAAGCATCGATTGTACTCTTCCTTCTACTCATTAATATACATGACTACTGTTTGGTTCCACTATTGTGTTATGATGTTTATTTGATGCGATATGTTTAGCCCTCTTTGACTGGCTAATAGTTATGAGTGAAACTATTCTGTTGTATGTTGTTCTTGTTATTTGTCCTATGTGCAGGTATTTGAGCATGACATCGAATGGATCGTGATTTTCTAAGGCAGGAGCGAGAGGCCACTACTCTTTATGCAACATTGACAGCGTTGGATTCAAGGTAGGTCAATCTACCATGTCTTTTGTTCATTCATTAACTAGGAAGAAACACTTTAGCATTTCCTTTTGTTACTAGACCCACCCTAGAGCTAGAGGGATCGTCTCTATCCACAGAGAGGATTTACCTTCATAATAAACTGGTGAATCCACTGGGGATCAATGCCAGTTTGTCGTGTCATCCTGTTGGGTCGGTTTCAATTATTGGTTTAGTTATCTATCTTTTTTGGTTTGTTTGCTAAGTTTCCATCCTCTGTTTAGCTCCAGCGTGTCAAGGTTGACCTCTGCTCATTAGGTTAGGGTTTTTCCTCTTTTTCCCATAGGTATCCAGCTTGGCACGTTTTTTGACTGGAAATTCGTGCTGATTAGCGCAGGTTTCTCTTTTAGCACTCGCGCCAACCTCTGTATGGCATGGATTACATCCTTACAGTCGCGCCAACCCCTGTAGGTTTTGGTTTGATCTCCCTAATGCATATTTTGGTCATTTTTGCTTACTTTTGGGTTATTTTTTAGTGTGTTTAAGCCTTTGCAGACTGTGTTGACTACTGTAGACTTGTTTCCCTCAGTTTTTTGTTTGTTTTCCTGTCGGTGTCATTTAAGACCTTAGGTTTTCTGAGTGTCTTGCACACCGAGCCTTATGTTTGAGAACAAGTCTCTTTGATTGTTATCAGTCTCGTTTTAGGTCATTAGACTAAGTTTTTCTTGATCCTTTTGTTTTGTTGATTGAATGGTCTCTTCGTTTTTTTATTAGTCCTTCTTCTTCAATACTTTGAGCATCGATTACTTTGCTTGTTTGGGTCGCTTTGGGAAATTCTCTTTTTCGATTGAAAGTTTGCTCCATTAGCTTGCATGATTTTGTGTCTGTTTCGCTTTGGTTGAGTCATTCAATTTCAAAACCTTACATTTGCAAAACTCAAACTAGTGTTTATTTTGTTTTCCATTGAATTAGTACAATGTGTGCTTTATTTCATTGAAAATTCAAAAATCAAAAAATATCTTTGCATTCTTTTTTTGCATCGAAAGTGAAACGTTCCTTTACATAACTAGCATTTGTCAATCTAAGAAGGAATTTCGTTTTCAATTGATTGCATTAAGGGCATTAGAAGTTTCTTCGCATGTTGTCTTTGCTTGCTTGTTTGAAATATTTCTACCCTTCTTATAACTAGCATTCATCGAATTGAAATTATGTTCATTTGCATATAGTTTGCATCTAGGAATTTGAGCTCCACATTCGATAGGGCATGGAAATTGAAACATAATCCAAGATTAATTTTAAAATTTACTCAATGAACCTAAGGCAACATGGAACCTAACGAAACATTTCTAGTGGTCTAGGCTAGAGACGTGTTCCGGCGTCTTAAAACCTAGTAGTTTTCGCTCGCCTTTTGGCTTCAGACAGCGCTAGTACGGACTTGTGCTCCCCGTACCATCGCGTATATAAAGGGAGACCCCTCTAGGTTATAATCCTTTTATCTATAGGAAGCTGATTATGTCGCCTTGTAACTGTGACACACCGAACACAGCATTTGGGGAGACTACCTACACGTACGTCAAGTCCTTGGTCATTTCTGTTTCATTTGGTCACCAAGGTGTATATGGAAATTCACGGAAACCTGGTACACCCTCTTGCTTAGGATTCCTAAGAAGTCATTTCGATATTTTCGTGACTCTTTAAACAAGAGAAGAGATCATCGAGCACTTTTCCTTTCACGCTCGTTTCAAATTTAAAGCGACTAGAGTCATCTTTTTCCTATTTCTCGACTCTTAAAACATGAAACAGTGAATTTTGGTTTCAGTGTTATAAAATTAATCACCTACAATTACACGCCCATTAAAAGTTTGTTACTTGGTATGATTGATTTCCTTGGTTCCTGATTTTGGTACCTTCGATTGGTTATCTCTTTTCCTTCCTGTTCTGATTTACAGTCAAAGTGGCGGAACATCCAGTTTCGTCATCCTCACTGCCTCATAGTGGTGGTTCTTTTTCGGACGCTTCTTTCGAAACCCCTCAATCCACTAGATCTATTGAGTTCTTGTAGCCTATTCTTCCATCTATCCAAGCCCTTGCTACTCGATCTCTACTTGATGAACTGGTTGAATTCAATTGGCCTCCTTCAAGTTCCTGGCTCGGTTTTGGGGAAGAAAGGGAATCTCCTCCTCTTACGTCTAGATCACCTTTTGTTGCTACTGCGGTACCTCCTTGTCCCCGTAGTCTTTTCAAAGATCTTACATTGGACTCAGATATGGATTGCTCCAGTCCTGTTGGCAGTGAAGGAATACATGTTTCCACAGCAGAATATCAACTCTTTCTTGAAGATCTCTCTCATACCTCTATGCAATATTCTCCGCCTTCGGTGTCACTTCCGACTGGCTATAGGTCTCTGAGTCAGATTATGTCTAGTGTTGCATCCATAGCACAATCCAGCACAGTAACTCCCCCTCCGAGTTTTATCCTTCCTTCGTTAGGACTATCGCCTTCGGCATCAGATCTGTCGGTTGTTCTTACATCTGTCCTATTTCGACCTACCATCTATGTGGCTTCGTCTACGTCTTTGGTTTCTACTTATGAATTTGACGAGAAGATGTTGGATATGCACCGACGTTATGCTCCTTCGACGGAAGCCTCATCTACTTCTAGTTTAGTTTCCACTACTCCTGTGATTCCTGGCAGTCTGAATTTTGAAGAATATCTATTGGTTGTGCAGTAGCAGAATGCTCAGGGTTCTCAACAGTCTCAGGCTCCTGCTAACCCTCTGTTCCATCACTATGATGCGGTTGGTAATCTTGTTTATTCATATCCACTTTATTATGATGAGCATGGTATTCTGGTTTATTTTCCTCCTATTGATCCTCATTAAGTCGTTTCTCAGTTTAGACCTACTTTACCTGTGCAACCCTCTAGCTTACAAGGACAAACCTCCCAGGGACAACCTTTAGTTCAGCAGGGCCCTGCTTACGGTCCACAGGGACAACCATATGGTCCACAAGGCCAACCTTTACAAGGACAACCTTTGGTCCAACATGGACAACCCTTTGGTCCCTCGGGTCAACCTCTGAATCAACCCGGATCATCTTTTGGTCCTGGGGGGGGAATTTATCCGTCACAAGGACAACCTGTTGCACCTCAATCACAGTCGCACATTTAGCATGGCCCAAATATTGTGCAACCAGGACAACCCTTTGGTCCTTCTCTGGGTCAACTTGGTCATCAGGGACAACCTGGTCCATCGCAACCATCAGGCCAACCTTTCCAACAAGGTCAACCTGGTGTCCCTCAACAACCATTTCAACAGCCAGTTCAACCATCTCGGCAACCGTTGCAACCTCCCCACCAGCAGATTCCTTTGTTCCGCAACCAGTTTTACCTGTTTACCCTGCTCAGCAACCTGCTCAACCTGCTCCACAAGGTCAACCTGCGCAGCCGTAGGGTGCCTATTACCCTCAAGTTTCCTATCAATCGGTATATGGTGCACCTCAAATTCCTTACCCTCAAAATCAACCTGTGTATTAGCAACCTCAAAGTCATACTTACATCCCGCAGTAGAATCCTTATGCTACTCAGCAAGGACCTCAGTGGTCTGCTTCGACTCAATATCCTGGTCCTCAATCCCAGTATCAACCAAATTATCCTGTTTTTAATCCCTATGATCCGAATCCTTCGGGATAGAATATATGGGGACAGAATCCCACTCAGACTAGGTGGAATGTACATACAAGTCCTTATCAAAGACCTCCGATGACTTTCAATACTCAGTGACCATTTCTTGCTACGTTGGAATTACCCGATGTGTCGAAGTTGACAAATGATCCTATTCTTCATAATCCATATTGGCCTTCGGTTCCGACCAAGATTCCTGGTGATTGTCCTAAATTTGAGGGTAAACCTGGTGAAGACCCCCAAACGCATGTGATGACTTACCACTTGTGGTGTTCTTCTAACTCTTGGCTTGATGTTTCTATTCGTCTCCGTCTTTTCCAACGGACTCTTACTGGTGTCGATGCAAATTGGTACATTGAGCTGTCTTGTGGAGTTTTCCAAGATTTCAATTCTTTGGCCATGGAATTCCTTACACATTTTCAGTTACCGATCCACTATGAGACCGACACACATCTCCTCACTTCATTGAAACAGGACCGAGCTACTCATATCTCGGATCATATTCATGAGTGGTGGTGTCGTCGTCGCATGATAAAATTTTAGATACCTGATCAGCTTCTGACCCATTGGTTCACTACCTCCTTTGTCAATCAGATTTCCAAAGACATTGCTATGGGGGCATGTGTAACCAAGGAACAAGCCATTGCTTACGCCCAGTACCTTGATCTCGTGTACTCTCAGTCTGGTGCATTATATGATATCTTGCCTGATGCTCCTCGACCTAGAACTTCTAAACCACCAGCAACTCCATCTGTTGATGGTATTATTGGTTCCGTATCGTAGACTTATCAGAAGTCTCCTTCATCTAACTCTGGGAAGCAGAAGTCTACTTCTTCCAATAATGTATCTTCTCAGTCAACTTCAAGTTCTGGCACACCCGCAGAAGCAAATGTTTTTCAGGCCAATCCTACATATAACACTTCCAAAGGTAAGAAGAAGGGTAAAGGTAAGGCCAAAGCCGATGTCCCAAAACAGGATTCTCTGAAACCTCGTTCTACTGATAGTTCTCAACGCAAACTGAAGTATCCTTGTTTGATTTGTGATGATCAGCACTTCACCAAGGACTGTCCTCGATAGTCTGAAGTGAGTCGATTGCTCAAAGGCCCCTAAAGAGCTCCGGTCGTTCTTAAATAACCTTTCCCTCAACAGACTGATATGTTAGAGCACCCTCAGTCCTCTGCTCCATCTGGTTCCCAAGTGTTCATGATGAATGGTTCTGCACCCGTTTCTATTGCTACTCGATCAAAAGATTATTCTGGTTTGCATCAGGCAGTGGGGAAAGATATTGTTGATGGTCCTCCTCCTCCTCCTATTTCTGGCCCTCTTGAGATTGAACGGCCTAGCACCGAATCTATTGTTCGACCACCTTCCAAAGGTGTACTCCGCAAGTCTTCGTACAATCCCAACGCCCGTGCCGCTCAACATTACAGTATTGCTGAGGATTTGGCTCAGGTGCCATCCACAATGTCTGTGTTAGAAGTACTTCAGATTTGTCCAAGGCTCTGCTATCTGCGATAGGTGGGATTGATCCTGCCGATACTAGCTTGCTTATTTTCGATTTAGAGAATTTCGTCCAGTGACTCCCGCACCAAATTGCGCTCATCATTCAAGTTGGTATAAATGGTTTGAATATTCACCAGGCCATCGTGGATGAGGGTGCATCTACCTGTGTTATGTCATCTACTTGTTGGAAAGTCATTAGTTCTCCAGCTCTTACCTCATCACCCAATGCCCTTGAATCATTTGATGGAATAGAATCTAAACCTCTTGGTGTTCTCGCTATTTTACCGATCACATTAGAAGGGAAGATAGTCAATGTCGAGGTCGAAGTCGTTGATGCAAAACTAAATTAAAATCTTCTCTTCGGTCACAGTTGGATTCACACCATGTTGTGCATTCCGTCCACTCTCTTTCGTGTTTTGAAGTTCCCACACGAAGGAAATATTATTACTATTGATTAATTGTCTTTTTTCACTTCTTCTTTCGAGAACAACGTTCCATATGTGGACAAGATTCCTACTCCCTACGAGAGCGTAGGACCAGGAATTTTCAAGGATCCTGACCTCATGGGTGTTTTCCCTCTTCCACAGCTGAATACTGTTCAGGTCAACATGATTTCTCGAACCGATGACCCCTGGGTTATCCCTTCTCCTGAACAGATCAATTCGTTCGGGGATTCGATGTCGTTTAGTCCGATTGAAATTTATTATTGTGAACTCATTGTTGCATCGGACACTTCGTCCTTTGATTATGCTCCTTTGAGCATGACTCTTGAAATCTATTCTCAATCCCCTTGGCTTGGTGATTTTGATTCACCAAATCCTTTTAAAGTAGTTTTTCCTTCCGATGAGGCTATCACGGAAACCCTGTCTCTCGACGATCTGTCGTGGGATGATGGTAATCATCGTTCCTCATTTCGACCAAGCCTCATAGCCATGTCTACCTGTCTTCAGCATTTTCCTCTCAGATTCTTTCTCCTCCGCTTCAAACACCTGCTCAAGTCCATGAGGTTTTTTCGGAAGGTAACTTGAGTAAAATCACTCAAATGATGCCTATCGACATTTCCATTAAACCGGGAATCGTCGAGAACATCCATATTGAAGTTACTTGTTCTTCAGATGAAGTACAAGTTTATACTAGCCTTTTTCGCGAATTCCATGATGTCTTTGCATGGTCCTATGAATAAATTCCCAGCATTTATCCTAGCATCGTGGTACATGAGATTCCTACTTACCCTAGTTTGAAACCTGTTCGTCAGCATCTTCATCTGGTGCATCCTAGGAAAGTTGCTGCCATTAAGGCCGAAGTGGAAAAACTTCTCAAAGCTGGTTTCATTTATTTGATTCCCTTGACAGAATGGGTTTCTAATATTTTTCTATAGACAAGAAATAGGGCAGTATTCATGTCTATGTTGACTATCGTGATATCAATCGAGCTTGTCCTAAGGATAATTATCCTACTCCTTTCATTGATCAAATCATTGACGACTATGCCGGGAGTGAGATCTTTTCCCTTATGGACGATTTTTCGGGTTATAATCAGATCAACATTCTCTTGACTGATCAACACAAGACTGCCTTCTTTTTTCCTTGGTTTACCTTTGCATATAAGAAGCTTCCCTTTGGTTTGAAGAATGTTGGGGCCACATTTCATCGTACGTTGTCTTATGCCTTTCATGATATTCATCACATCATTCAAACTTATCTGGATAACCTTTCAACTCATTCAACTAAGCGTAGGGATCATCCTAACCATCTTCGTCAAATTTTTCTTCGTTGTAGGCACTACAACATTCAGCTTAATCCGCACAAGTGTGTCTTCTGCGTCGATTTCGGTAGACTCTTGGGGTTTATCATTTCCAAATACGGGATTCGCATGGATCCTCTCAAGGTTGAGGCTATTATCAATCTCCCCTCTCCTTCCTCATTTCGTCAGTTGCATAATTTACAAGGGAAAGCTAATTTTCTTCGTCGTTTTATACCTAACTATGCCGAAGTAGCTAAAGGATTCACATGATTGTTAAAGCAGGGCGTTCCTTTTTACTGGGATGAGATCTCTCACAAATATTTCGATGCGTTGAAAACATTGTTGGTCAATGCTCCTATCCTCTACCCTCCAGATTATCATCTTGATTTTTCCCTTTATTTGGTTGTCGATTTCAGCACGATTGCCATGGTTTTGGTACAAGATGATAATGACGGTCATGAGCATGTTATTTATTACTTGTCTCATAACCTTCTCGACCCAGAAACGCGTTATGCCCACGTTGAGAAGTTAGCGTTGGTTTTTGTTCAAGCTGTTCAACGTCTTTGTCATTATATTCTTTTGCTGTACAGTGACAGTGATTTCTGAATGCAACCCCATGACCTACATATTGTCTTGACAATTGCTGGGGGGAAAATACTCAAAGTGGATTGTCATCCTCCAAGAGTTTGATTTGGAATTTACTGCTGCCAAATCTAAGAAATCATTGGTATTTTCTGATTTACTTTGTTCTCTCCCTTATGACTCCGCTCCTTCTCATTCTGAGGACGTCATTCCAGATGCTTCTCTTTTCTTGATTAGCACCCTCAATCCATGGTACGATGATATCATCGTCTATCTCCAAACTTCATTTTTTAGATCTGATTTGACGAAGGATGCCTGCCGACGCATCCGCCATCATTCGCAACCTTATCATATAGTTGGAGATACTCTCTATCATATTGGAGTCAATTCCATACTCCGGTGATTGTTGACTCTTGAGGAAGCCGAGAAAGCTCTGAATTATTGTCACAGTGATGCCTGTGGTGGTCACATGTCTGGTTATGCTAGTGCACAGAATATTCTTCGTGCTAGTTATTTTTGGCCTTCTATTTTCAAAGACTGTATTGTCGCAGTTCGTAAATGCCATGATTGCCAAATTTATCAACGCAAGTTGCGTGCGCCACCCGTCCTCTTCATCCTGTCATTACCGTTGGTCCCTTTTCAAAGTGGGGCATCGATTTTATGACGTGTAACCCTCACTCAGTCGGGGGGCATGGTTATATTATCGTAGCCGTGGACTACTTCACCAAATGGGCCGCAGCAATGCCTACACTTGCCGCTGACGATAATATAGCTTCTCAGTTCATGTTCAATCACATTATTGCTAGGTTTTGTGTCCCTCAAGCCATAATTACCGATCATGGTTCCTATTTTCGGCATTATATGGTGGCAGAGTTGACTTCTAAGTTGGGTCTGCGTCACGACAGCTCAACGCCATACTACCCTCAAGCCAATGGCTAGGTTGAAGTTGTGAAAAAAGTTCTTGTCACGATGCTTCAACGTACGATTGGGATCCACAAATCAAATTGGCATCTCATGTTATTTTCAACTCTTTGGGAATACCGAACCTCAGTTAAGAACGCAACTGGGTTCACTCCTTTCCAGTTGTTTTATGGCCTGGAGGCTACTCTTCCGATTGAATGTGAAATACCTTTTCTCAAGTTGGATGTTGAATTACTGTCGAATACTTCGCCAGAAGAAGAGCATCTCCTTTATTTAGAAAGGTTGGATGAAACCTGCTGCTTTGCTACTCTCATTATTGAAGCACAGAAAAAGCGGGTCAAAGCTCATTTTGATCAGTCAGTTTCCCCTCGTTCTTTCGTTGAAGGAGATCTTGTCCTCCTGTATGACCAAGCTCGTGATAAACTGGGGGCAAGAAAATTTCAACCTATGTGGCATGGACCCTACATCGTTAAACGTGTGTTGCAGAATGGGGCCTATGAACTAATTGACTACGAAGTTCATCCTCTTGAACAACCCAAAAATGGGTTGTATCTCAAAAAATATTATGCGTGACTCATTCATGCGTAATAGGTTTACATAGGTGTTGTTTTCATTTTTGTACATGTTTTCTGGTTTGGTGTGCTTTGTGAGCGTTTTCCTACTTATTGGGTCTTGCTCATTGTGCAGATGTCTATTACCCCTTATGTCGGTTTCACGGATGGTGCTTCCCGCAGTACCAGGAATTTGTCTTCGGCAGCCTGGGTAATTTATGATCCTGCTAGTGAGCTGATATATCTGCAAGGTATTTTTCTAGGACGGACTACAAACAATGTCGCTAAATATAGCGCTGTCATTGAGCTATTAACCGAGGCGATCAACCTTAGCATACGCTCATTGCTTGTAAATCTAGATTCACAGCTTGTCGTTCTACAATCAATAATCATTATTCAGTTAGAAATCCGCACATTCTGAGATTGTATTTACGTATTCGTTTGTTGGAAAGACATTTTTATTTTATTACCTATCAACATATTCCTAGACGAATGAACACAATAACTGATACAATGGTTAACATTGTATTAGATAGACATTTGCATAATTTGTAAAAGCATCATCATATGTAAAAGATCCATAAAAAAATATATATATATATATATATATATATATATATATATATATATATATATATATATATATATATATATATATATATATATATATATATCGCATGTTTGCAACCATGTGCATCATAAATTCAAAAAATACATGTGTGTTTCTGTTACATCTCAAGACATCATGTCTCTCAAAATATGCATATAAAATAAAACCTAGGTGTCTAATCAGCATGGTGCTCATGATAACATGTCACGGCCCGTACTAGCTGCCTCAGTAAGCAGTGAATTCGGCTGGGCACAACTACGGTATGTCTCTAGTAGGCGTGAGGAACATCATCAAAACGTGCATAATCCAGGACTCCATGTGTGATCCCCTCCAGGTTGCGCACTATCTCATATTCCTCGCCTCCCTCGCCTTGAGGGTCGAAATTGCGAGGGATTCGCCTCGCTATCGGTGACATGCCAGCAGGTCTCTCTGGGCCAACGTCTGCAATTACATGGATTTAATGTCAGAACATGCATAAATAAAAAAATCATAATACTCATAAAACTTAAAAAATGAGTCTCACCTAAATATTCATCCCAATCTTCTCCCTCTGGGAGTGGGAGGTTCGAATCATTAGTGAAATCTATACCATAGTAGGGCCAATCCTCCATGACAATCAATTGTTGTCGGATCCAATCGAAGAATTTCGGTCTCCAGGACATCTATTGATTGCCCCTTGCCCTTGGCATCAAAGTTGCCCATCGATCCATCTATGGTTCTCTCGCTGGTGGTGTCGGGACTATAACCTCCTGTTGCTGAAAAATGGGTAGTCGTTCCAAGAAGAACGATACCAAATTGTTTCAGTTTGGTCTTCTTGCATTTGGTTAGTTGGTGCTTCATGTTTATGGTCACGGCCTCTGCCTAGTTGTAGATGGTCGGTGCCATGCAATCTACAGCAAGAAGAAATTGTGTCTTTGTTGCTTCGTGTGGTTCTTGTGATCCCGCAGCCCGTGTGATGGTATGCAGCACCACACTTAGCGTCAAATCTGGGATAGTTTGTATATCAACTTTCCCACTGCCTGATCCCTTCCGTGCTCCTGGACATACCCTATCTATCACCATGGTCATGTTTTCCATGCAGGGTCGGGTGTCAGTTAGGATTGGTGCTGCTCCCCTCCGCGATAATCCTGTGATGAAATACACGTTAGAGACATCAATCTCAAGTTCTTGATCCTGAAGGATGAACTTCTCTTGATTTTCGTCCCAAATGTTGACCAGATACTGTAATAACTCTGGTTGGGCTAGGATACATGGCATTAGGAAGAATTTTTTCAGACCACAGTTTCTGAGAGCTTCCATGACTCTCTCATTTTCCATGGCTAGCTCATCTTCTTCGCTATTTTCCCGTTCTTTCCAATCAATGACCATTTTGCCTCTTTCTACCTGCAAACACATTCATATGAGTGGTATTAGTCAATTTTGAACCTTAAATCTGTAAAAAATTGGGGTATTTGATCCACATTCTGCCTAGATATGGTTTACGTTGTTGGCGCGACTGTTTCCCAAACAGTCACCCCAATGGGCGAGCCCTAGTGTAAAAAATCGGGCGATTGGCGCGACTCCGTGCTTGAAACCCACACCAACCGCGAAGCCCTAATTTTTATATTTCGTCCCCCAAAATTAAAAATTGACAATTGCAAGAAGAAATAAATGACTTAAAATAACGAGAGGGATCTCGGCTCTTACCTGGAGTTGAGGGATTTGTGATTGATCTGCTGGATTGGCCGCTATCGTCGCCACAAGATTGCAAAGTGAAATGGGTAACTATTGCTCCACAAGAGGTAAAAAGTGAAAAGTAATTATTTTTACCATTTTTGGCATTTTATAACTTTTTCACAACCCTAATTAGGTTTTAAGGCATGTTTTTCGAATATTTTACTATATTATTATCGAGAAATGGGTTTTACACATGTCTCTTGTACAGCAACAGGTTTTTCAGGTGACAATGATGAAGTAACGAGTTATATTTTATACTTTTTCGAACTCGGTAAAAACATGAAAAAGTCACTACTGGAGTCATCTTTCAGCTCTTTTCTGACTCTCTAAAATTGAAAAGATTGTCGAGATTCTTGTCGTTTTGAACTCGTTAAATGGTTGCGAAACGATATCTACCTAGTATACGTTTAAACCTTTTTCAGGCTGAAATGGATTATTTACGAAAAAGTAATACCTTAGCCTATCGTGACTAAGAGGTTCTCTCAGACACAGTTTTCTACCTTTTTGGATCTGTGAGACTACCTACGAAAAGGGACTGCTGGAGTTTTCTTCTCTACCTTCTTTTCAAACTCTCTAAAACATGAAAAGATGTCGAGTTCTTCCTTTGTCAGACTTTTTAAACCCTGATGACATTGGACTTCATCACCATGACGTTATTCGAGTTCCTCCTTTTGAGTTCCTCCTTCCTAGGGCTCGTAAAATGTACTAGGTTGGATTTTTCCGAAGGACAAACTTACAGTGCAAGCATATGTTATCCCCTTCAAGCTTGTTCTAAAAAAATAATTGGGGTACTCACCAGAAATGGTGGGGGGAAATGGAACCAAGTTTTAGTTATGTTGGCAGTATTTCGCTCTTGAACATGGCACTTGTCTTCATTTTTGTTGGGTTGGGGACATCTCATTTCGTCATTTTTGCCTTCATGTGTTTGGGTAATCTATTTTGACCTCTCATCTTCTCTTTTCCACGTCATCATGACCTCAAATCCTTTGATGTCAAATACTTCCAAATCCAGTGTCATGTTGTTGATATGTTCAAGAGAAGTTTTCCTCTGCAGTTGTCAACCTTCCTCTGATCTCCTATTGGTCCTGATCCACTTTCATCATGTTCCTCTGTCTCGTGTCGATGATGTAGGAAACATTATGGCCCTCCTTCGACCAGGTCACTTCCTGTCGACTTCAGCTCATTATCCAGGAATTAGATCTAGAGACTCCCTTTTGGTACCTTGGAGCCTGCATGCCTCAATGGCAGGTTTTTCGCATTCGACGCAAGGTTCACATCGTTGGCCTTCTATCGAGTGATTCTGCAGATGTTCGACGTCAGATCATTTTTCACATTCTGTAGATTGTACCATTTTGTACCTTGAGGGCCATTGTCATCATTGGTGGTTTCTCTCACATTTATTAATAGCTTTCATCATTGGCTGGTAATTAGACGATTTTCCTGCATGTTCGACTTCAACTCATATATTCGCATGCTTGAAATTGTACTTGTTCGGGTCGAGATGGAGCGTAAGACTCTGGGTTTTGTCTAATAAACCCCAGGATGCGGATTTTTGTGGATTATTATGACTTATTGCATGACTATCTTGATTGGATGGTTGTGACCATACCTGGGTCTATTTATTGATCCTTCCTGTTGGATGGTTGTGTCCATACCTCGGATCTCAATTTTTATATACTCTATTATGGATGGCTGCACCCATGCCACATGATTCATGTATCACATATATCAGTTGTATTTGCAATTACAGGTCTTCTGACAGTGGTGTTTGGTTCGAACACGTTCTCATAAAGCATTTCACCCCTCCCTCTCTCTCGGACTTCATGCTTTAGGGGGCATCTGTTACACAGCATTTTGTCACTGTCCCTAGAATCCTCAACTCACACATTGGAGGGTCATTTTTGTGACCAATAATCATTTTCATGCTTTGCAAATACAATCCTTGCATCCATTTTGATGAAAGCAACATTCTTCTTATTGACATTTTCCTAAGCAGAGCTGTGAAAATCCTTATTTTTGCCTTGGCGCAAGTATCCCGTTACACCCTCGCGCTGACCAAGAAATTTAACACTGAGCCCGCGCCACTTGGCCCTTTGTGCCAGTTAGACACCCATGCCAAGCTTTTTATGGAATGTTTTTTTAAAATAGAGGCGGAGATTCCATTCCAACCACCTCGAGGATGAGTCAGTGGGAGTGGTTGAACTGAAACAACCATGGACTCCTTCCTTTAGTTAGTAGTTTCCACCTCCCTTGGAACTCTCCTAAAGGACAGGACTCCCTCCCACCTTTTTAGGGACCCCAACCTCCTCCCTTTCCTCTATATAAGAAACTATCTCTTTTAGTAGAAGCTAGCGCAACGGCTGAATAGCTAAACTAGGAGAATTATACTATAGCTAAGTTGCTAGAGAAGATAGAGTAAGAAAGATTGTGTTGAGAGAGCTCGAGTTGATGACTTCTAAGAGAGCTTGAGTCTGAATTCCCTGACCAACATTTGAGACGCACTTCATCTAAACCCCGCTGCAAGAGACTGCAACGTCAAAGCATCGATTGTACTCTTCCTTCTACTCATTAATATACATAACTAATGTTTGGTTCCACTATTGTGTTATGATGTTTATTTGATGCGATATTTTTAGCCCTCTTTGACTGGCTCGTAGTTTTGAGTGAAACTATTTTGTCGTATGTTGTTCTTGTTTTTTTCCTATGTGCAAGTATCTGAACGTGACAGCGAACGGATCGTGATTTTCCAAGGCAGGAGTGAGAGGCCACTACTCTTTATGCAACATCGACAATGTTGGATTCAAGGTAGGTCAATCTACCATGTCTTTTGTTCATTCATTAACTAGGAAGCAACACTTTAGTGTGTCCCTTTGTTACTAGACCCACCCTAGGGTAGAGGGATCATCTCTGTCCGCAGAGAGGATTTACCTTCATAACATAGGCTGATATGTATCAACTCTAGAAAGATGTGGGATGAAGCTAAGGAGCCCTATGTTTTCCCTAAACATTGCAACCAAGTGTTTTTTACCTAGATGTGTTGGATAGGGATTGGTGGTTCGTATTGACGCATGACCCTAGATCAAAACATATTTTTGAGAACAATAGTGTTATCATGCCATGCGAGCTGGAAGATAATGAGGGTGATCATGAGAACCGAGAGTGATATGGTACATGTGTTATTTCATCAATTTTTATACTTTTTAAGATGGGTTTTTCGAAACATTATAATATGTATTTTGAATTAATTGGTAATTTGCATTGTGTTAATGTTAAAATCAATAACTCACTTGATAATTTGCTATTATGTTGATCTCAAAAACAATGGCGTGCTGTATAAATTAGTTCTTTTTTTTGTATCTAAGATCATAATAAAATAATGATAATTCTAAAGTAAATGAATTTATTTGCATTATTTTCTAAACTTTATTATGTTACAATAAATCATATTATTCTAGATTTATTATTTTAAAATTATTTAAAATTTACAAATTTACAAATTTAAAGATTTTAATAAATTCATTTCACATTAATACAATTAAAATTTTACAAATATTTTATACACAATTACAATCACAATTTTAGAATTTTACATACAATTACAATCAATTCAGAGTAATACAATTAAAATTTTACAAATATTTTACATATAATTACAATTACAATATTACAATTTACAATTTCACGTACAATTACAATTACAATTTTACAATTTCACATACAATTACAATTACAATTTTAGAATTTTACATACAATTACAATCAATTCACAGTAATACAATTAAAATTTTACAAATATTTTACATACAATTATAATTACAATTACAATTACAATTACAAATCTACAATTTCACTTACAATTACAATTACAATTTTACAATTTCACATACAATTACAATTACAATTTTAGAATTTTACATACAATTACAATTAAAATTTTACAAATATTTTACATAAAATTAGAATTACAATTACAATTACAGTTTTACAATTTCACGTACAATTACAATTTTAGAATTTTACATATATACAATTACAATTTTACAAATTAAAAAATTACAATTAAAATTAAGAATTTACAAATTTACATATATACCATTACAATTACAATTTTAGAATTTTACATACAATTAGAATTACAAATATTACAATTTAACAATATCATGATCATTTAGTATTAAATTAATTAATAAACATCATGTTCATGACAACCATCGTACAAACAACATATTTGACTAAAAAACACATTCAAAATCGCTAACATCATCGTGATCATGATCATCTAACAAAAACACAATTAACATTATATATTAACATCATCACAACACAAACATCAAATATACATCTCATGTCAAATAACTCATGCTATCATCTACACATCTTCTACAAGTTACACATTAAATTAACATATCTAACATGACCTAACAATATACACATCATGATGATCACCAACATGTAAATTAAGTACAACTACAACATGAACATAAAACACATGGACCATATATATGTAATTGAATAATGTTAAAAATATACAACTGTAATATAAATGTCATGGATAAATTGGTGGTAGTACAACATCAATATCAGTACTAGTGGAGGCATGCTCAGTCAATGGTGCAGCCTTGACGGTTGATGGTCCAGCCTGCTCATGATCATGAGTACTGATGGATGCTGCAGGCTGCTGACTAGACGTGGCCGATGGTCCAGCCTCATCTCCATGATGACTGCTACTAGATGTTAGTGGAGGCTCATGCTCATCTGACGCGGCGCGAGGTGAACAATCATGAGATGAAGAGTCATTGCTCGTGGACTATCCATCACCTTCTACTTCTCGACCATGCCTATAACATTCAACAATCCTCGTCAGTCGCGTAAAATCTGTCATAACTCCTACTACATGTCGCATCAGGATATACATGTCCTGCGGCATGCCTCTCCACATCTGCAATAGCCTATCATCGGCCTCTATGTCTCTGTAATGAGCGGGCTTGATGCCCGCCTAAACAATAAATGCACTGAGTTGGTCGTCGAACTCCATCCGGTATCTAGCATCAAGTCGACCATGCCTAGCACTGGCCTCCTGATGATCCTCGGCATCTGGCATGCCCTGATCATCATCAAAATCCACACCTGGATCATGTGGTACTGGTGTCGGCATCTCTTCGCTGTCAAAAGAGCCAATGTATGCAAAATATATACAAGTACACAACAATAATTTAACAATTTCATTACACAATTTAATAAAAACAAGTTAAATAGCATGCTAGAATAAATTTAAATATATAAAGTAGTAATATTACCTCTATCATCTGGTGGCTCATCAGTTGTGAAGAGGATTTTGGCACATCCTCGCCAATCTAAACCCACGTAAGGACAGGGGACCATAACGAAGGGATGCTCATCAACACTGGCTAGCAAATCTAGTGCATCCTGCAATATCGTCGCAAAAAACTCAGTGTCGCCCCTCTTGGGCATCATCTGCCCCCACATGTGAATACGTGCCTCAAACGTCATCCTATGAGGCTGCCGAAGAAAATCAGGCCTCATCTCTGGAAACCTCTCAAAAAATAAACAAAAAATCTCTGAAGAAAAAGGTAATTTCACCCTCCCTTGTGCATGAGCATGACATCTATCTAAGGTTGTACAGAACTGCCGCAAACAAATGGTAGACCACCTGACAAGTCGTGGTTGATGTACTAAAGAATCAACATAATATAGAAGCTGGTAACTAATGTGTTTCCTATCACTGGTGTTGTGCGAAATGGTCGAAATGATAAGTGAGAGACACTGCACCTCCTCCCTACCAAATGCACCAATACGTAATTGACCTCCAGCAACCCGAAACTTTGCAGGAGACGGTACATTTTCTCCAATGTATCTTTGGGAGTAAACCAACTGACTCCCTGCTACACAGCCAGCCGAAACCTCTAGGAACGAGGGAAAATCCACCCCTCTCCTCGATATCCCTATAATGAAGTATATATCCTCCTCAGTCGGCATGTACCACTGGTTGATACCAACCTGGAAAGCCTGTTGTTGGGTATTCCACTTTCGGATAATATGTCTCAAAAAAAAACTATGGCCCTTTAGGGAAGTAGCCTCCTCATAGAACTTGAGGAGGCCTACCTACCTTAGGAGCCCCTGCGTAGCTGTTTTAATAGGGTGAGGGTATGCATCTCTCTCGCTCTCTCGTGCATCCCACCGGCGAACCATGTTATACTGCTCCGCCTATTGTTGTTGTTGTTCCCCCTCTTCTCTTCTTTCACGTCTCTGAATTATTTACATATTAAACACAATTTTTTTATTAATTGAGACATCTATTTAGAAATATACATATATAATTTTTTTTTTAAAACAAAATAAAAAAACAGTCGGTGTGCCAAAAACATACACGCACCGGTCTCGGTGCGTCTTTCTATGGAGCGCACCAGCCTCGGTGCACCTAATAATATTAAGCGCCCCAAGGATGGTGCTCCAAAATAATTTATATCGCACTGTTGACTATGTACGGTGCCGGGAGGGCGGTGCGCTGACGAAACTCTACGCCCCGGGGTGTATAGTTAAGTTAGCGGACCGACCTCCTACCCTCGTGACATAGTGAATGTTGCGGCCTTTTACAAGGCCGCACCGTTGACCTGGGCGAAATACGGAAAGTCATGCGCTGATAAAAATAGGCATCCTGGGGCTTCTATTTTGGTCAACGCACTGCATCGCACCTATTCCACTAGGTCAACGGTGCGACCGGATAACCGACTGCACATCACTTTTTAAAAAAATTAAAATAACACAGTGCGCCTTCTGTACCGCCCTGGAATCGGTGCGAATACCATTAGCACCAGTTTACCAAGCCGCACCATTGACAATGTAGAATAGCGGCAACACGGTGCGTTGATAACATTACTAGCCTTGGGGCGGTAATTTAGTCAACGCACCGTGTTGCCGCTATTCCACATTGTCAACGGTGTGGCCTAGCAAAACGACCGCACCGCACTTTTAAAAAAAATTAAAAATAACACAGTGAGCCTATCGGTACCGCCCTAGAACCAATGTAGATACCATTAGCACTGGCTGCAGTGTGCATTGTAAATTTACAGGCAGCACCACAAACCAGTGCGAGCCGAACGACACGAGCGCACCGCGCAACAACAACAAAAAAATAAATAAATAAATAAATAAATAAAATATATATATATATATATATATATATATATATATATATATATATATATATATATATATATATATATATATATATATATCCTTTTAAATGGCTAATTTTAAGGTTATTTAAAATTATAATCCACTAACAGGCTTAATTATGGAAAAACAAGAAAAATACCTGTGCATTTGCTCGTCGAGGAGGCATATTGGCTGTAGAATTTGCAAAAGAAAATTTGTCCACCATTTTGAAAAATTCAAGATGGAGATTGGTGAGCAATGCACAGCAGAAGTGTGTTGAATGAGTGTAATGGGAGTACCGATGTCAGGGTGGCTCAAAAAAGGATAAATTGCATCGGTGCTTGAGAGCTCTTTAGCACTGAAAAAAAAGTGAAAAATGTGGTTTTTTGGCCGTAATTTTTTTTTTCTTTAACCTTGTTCCGGTGCACGAGATTTTATAGGCACACCGGAGAAATTGCTTCATTCCGCACTGGGCAGTTTCTATTTTCGAGCGCTTTTTATGAGGCACTGGTGTGGATGGTTTGTAAACGGCGCACTACAATAATACAACGCACTGGGAGGGTGTGTACGGAACGCACTGTGTCCTGTGTGCCAATGTTTTGTGCGGTTTTTTTGCCGTAATTTTTTTTATTTAACCCCCTTCCGGTGTGGGGGGTTTTATGGATGTACCGGTGCGTTTTTGTCATTCCGCACTGGGCGGTTTCTGTTTTCGCACTCTTTTTATGAGGCAATGTTGGGATTCTCTGTAACACACCGGGGTGCTACAGTAATAAAACGCATCGGACAGGTGTGTACAGAGCGCACCGTGTCCGATGTGCTAATGTTTTGTGCGGTTTTTTGGCCGTAATTTATTTTTTATTTAACCTTGTTTCGATGCATGGGGTTTATGGGCGCACTGGTGCGTTTTCGTCATTCCGTGCCAGGAAATTTCTGTTTTCGTGCGCTTTTTGTGAGGCACCGGTGCAGATGATCTGTAAAGCACCATAGTGCTATAGTAATAAAATGCACCGGGAGGGTGTGTACGGAGCACACGATGTCTGGTGTGCCAATTTTTTGTGCGGTTTTTTGGCCGTAATTTTTTTTTTATTTAACCTCGTTCTGGTGCGCGGGGTTTATGGGCGCACCGGTGCATTTTCTTCATTTCGCACCGAGCGGTTTCTATTTTCGCGTGTTTTTATGAGGCACCAGTGTGAATGTGTTGTAAAGTACTGGTGCGCTACAAAAATGAAACGCACTGGGCGGGTGTGTACGAAGCGCGCGGTTTCCGGTGTGAAGGACCATATTGTGTCCAGCCTTCATGGGAAAGCCACTCCATTATTAATGTGGAAGGCTTTGACAGATTTTTTCCAAAGCAGAAGTGACCAGAGGAAGTTGGCACTTAAATACAAGCTCAGAAAAATAAAAATGGAGAAAGGCGACAATATTCCAAAATACCTCACGAAGTTTGTCCACTGCAAGGATGAGCTGGGAAGTGTGGGGGTTACTGTTGATGAAGAAGACTTGGTGAGCTTGGCTCTCCTTGGGATTTTGAAGATTTGGCATAGCTACGAAGACTCTATCAATGGATGGGAGAAACTGCCAGGATGGGAGCGACTTTGGTCGGATCTTGTGTAGGAGGAGATAAGGCGAGGTACCAGGGATGGATCTTCATCGAAGAATGAAGATGAAGAAAATTTCGCTTTGGCTTCCAAAGCAAGGAAATGGAAGGGAAAGAAAAATCCTTCAAAATCTGGTGCTAAAGGCAAGAAGCAGGATTTGTCCAAAGTGAAGTGTTTTCACTGTCACGAGCATGGACATTTCGCCACTAACTGTCCACAGAAGAAGAAGAATAAGTAGGTTGTTGGATCTGCAGCTGGAGAGGCCTTAGCCTCGCAATTTGAGCTGGATTTTTCCTTGATCGCATGCTTGGTTTCAAGCTGCATGGGATCGGTGTGGTATCTTGACAGTGGTGCATATTTCCATATGATGGGAGACAAAGAGTTGTTCAGTGACTTGGAGGAGAAGGACCTCCAGATGCATATAGAGATGGGCGATGATGGTCGGTACAAGGCGACTGGCATTGGGACCATTACTTTTGAGAGGGAGTCTGATAATCCATTCTTTTTTAAGAATGTCATGCATGTTTCAGGACTGAAGAAGAACTTGGTCTTAGTCGCAATGCTGGAAGACAGGGGTTATGATGATGTTTTCAGTGAGGTAAAAGCCTTCCTTCAACATAAAACAACGGGTCAAACCAAGAAGATAGGGGTTTGAATTAAGAATCTCTACAAGCTAGAGGTAGATGGCTGTGCTACAATGGTAGGCAAAGCAGAATAAGTGGTGAGCCGGGATGAGGGCAAATTACGGCACAGTATATTGGGCCATCTTCACCATGGCACTTTGAAAATTTTGCAACAAATTTCTACTGGAATTCCCAAGGGTACTCTTGTGCAGTCAGATCAGTGCAAAGGATGTACAATGGGTAAGTTTGTGAAGACCACTTTTCATGAGAAGGAGAACCGTGCTTCGGTGACCCTAGAGAGAATTCACACAGACGTGTGTGGACCATTCTCAATTGCTTCAATAGTGAAACATAGGTATTATGTGATATTTGTTGATGACTTTTCTCGTAGATGGTGGATCTTCTTCATGCAAAAGAAGAGTGAAACGTTATCAAAGTTCTGTGAGTTCAAGGCATTGGTGGAGAAGGAGTCGGGGAAGCAAGTGAAAGCTCTAAGGAGCGATAATGGTGGTGAATACAACTCGGGCGATTTCAAAGACTTCTGTAGCAAACAAGGAATTCGAAGAGAACTCATAGCGCCTCATAACCCACAGTAGAATGGGGTCCTGGAGAGAAAGAACAGAACAATCATGGGTGTTGCACGAGCGATGTTGTATGATCAGGGCCTACCGATGCACTTGTGGGCGGAAGCATGCAACACTTCAGTTTATGTGAAAAACCGTTGTCCTCATAGAGTACTTGGCATGAGTACGCCCCAAGAATCTTTTACTGGTAAGAAGCCTGATATTTCTCATTTGAAGATTTTTGGCTCACCTATTTACATTCATGTGACAAAGGATGCCAGGAAGAAGCTGGAGCCGACTGCAGAAGTTGGGATATTTGTGGGGTACACAGAAACACCCCATAACTATTGTGTGTATTTTCCAAATATTCAGATGACTGTTATGCGACGGGATATAAAATTCAATGAGGTGAAAGCCATGAATTTTTCGCTTGAGAGGGAGCTACACTTGCATGCGGAGGAGGAACTTCTTGTTCCCAAAAATGAGCCTTTGGATGTGGATGAGCCACAGGAGGAGATTCATGGAGTGGAGGAGTCCACTCATGCAGAACCAAACATCATACAAGGCAAGAAGCGTACCATAGAAGCTGAGAGACTGAAGGTGGATGCGGCACAGAATGTAGGAGTTCCTACATCACAGCGCAGACAGAGACAGTCACCTGACCGATATACTGGATACATGGCTCTTATGAGAAAGTGTATTGTGACAGAGCCATCTTACTTTTAAAAAGCAGCGTAGGAGCCCACATGGGTAGATTCCATGGTGGAGGAGTATGACTCCATTATCAGAAACAGTGCTTGGGAGATTGTTCCAAGGCTGGTGGGGAAATCAGTTGTAGGATCAAGATGGATCTACAATGTAAAGTAAGCTGCTGATAGGAGCGTCAAGAAGTATAAGGCAAGATTTGTTGCCTGGGGCTTCTCACAGATCAAGGGGATTGACTATGAAGAAACCTTTGCACCTATCGCACGGTATTCTTCCATACGGACCATCATTTCTCTCTCAACGCAAATGGGTTGGCACATTCATCAGATGGATGTGAAGAATACGTTCCTTAATGGGATCATTGAGGAAGAGGTGTACATTGAGGAGCCTGAAGGATTTGAGATCTTCAGCATCGAGTCACATGTGTGCAGACTCAAAAGAGTGTTGTATGGGCTGAAACAAGCACCCCATGCTTGGTACACTCGGATCGACAACTATTTCACTGGACTTGGCTTCACCAACAGTGAGGCGAATGCAAACCTGTACCAGATTGTGGTTGAGGGTAAGCTTTTGATCATTGTAATTTATGTTGATGATTTGATACTAACAGGTGATGAGCAGTTGATACACTCATGCAAGGCAGATCTTGCAAAGGAGTTTGAGATGAAGGATTTAGGCCTCCTTCATTATTTCCTTGGATTGGAAATATGGCAGCGGGAAGGTGAACTATTTGTGTCTCAAGGCAAGTATGCCCGCAAGATACTGGAGAAGTTTCACATGCAAGGCTGCAAGCCTATCGACACTCCTCTTCCAGGAAATTGGAAGAAAGAGGATGCTACATCGGCAGAGGTAGTGGATGCCACTGTTTATCAATAGTTGGTGGGTTTGCTCATGTATTTAGTCAATACAAGACCGGACATATGCTATGCGGTGAACCAGCTTTCACAAGCGATGGTTAAGCCTGCCAAGCTCTTTTGGAAGGCAGGCAAGCATGTCCTGAGATATCTCAGGGGCACATCTGAGTATGGTTTATGGTACACACAGACGGATGAGGTGAAGTTGCATGGCTTCACGGATGCAGATTGGGCAGGAATCCCAACAGACAGAAAGAGCACATCAGGAGGGATTTTCAGTATCGGATATACAGCAGTTTCTTGGTACAGCAGGAAACAAAGATCTGTGGCACTCAGTTCAAGGGAAGCAGAATACATGGCAGCAAGTTTAGCTGCATGTGAGGCTATCTGGAGGAGGAAGATTCTGGTTGGTTTGTTTAGTTCACATTTATATCCCACGGTGATTCATTGTGATAATCAGAGTTGCATTAAACTCTCAGTTAATCCTGTGTTTCATGATAGATCTAAACATATTGATATCCGGTATCATCATATCAGAGATTGTGTGTAGCGGAAGATCATGTTGCTTCAGTACATTCCTATGGAGGATCAGGATGCAGATATTCTGACGAAGGGACTCACTAGGAGAAAATTTGAATACCATAGAGGCAGGATTGGGGTGAAGGATAATCCCTATCTTGTTGAGAGGTAGTGTTGAGATTCAACAAGATGATGAGCTTAATGAAAAGAGTCGCCTTCACAAAGTGGGCCCGCAGGCTATTTTTGGCGCAAGTCTATTTTTAGACTATGTTTATTTTTAGACATGATGATCATATTTCAGAAGTTACAGGATGTTATTTGTGGATGGTTGGTCAAGTTGGAAAAATAGATGAAATTCTATTTTTAGAATATTGGGTGAAGTCTATTTATAGATCGTCAATCTAAAAATAGATGCATGTTGATTATTATTAGCTCTTAATAATAATCAGACTCTAAACAACAACTTATTCTCTTGGAGCACTTCAGTTCAGTGCACAGATGTGGCACATCAGTTGACAGAAGGAATTACGCTATTCCTGAGGATCTACTAGAGCTAATGCATGGAGGACTCAGTTAGAACTCAAGTGGCAGAGTTATGGCATAGTTGGAAGAAGTAGTTATGGAGTTGTATTCAGTTTAACTCAGTTAGACTCAGTTGAGCTAGTTGTATCTAGTCTAATTGAATGATACACTAGTGAGAGTGGATTGAATTAATTATTTTATTAATTCACAAATAATAACTCATTAATAAACTGAAAAATACAGCAGTTAACTATAGTGCATGGCAGTTTCAGTGGAGACCAGTGGAGAGATAGGTGAAAGGGCAAGATAGACTATCTGTTGTGACTATTAGTGATGCATTTATTGCATCCAACACACATTGGAGCTACCAATGAGGATTTCGCAGTCAATCCAAGAGTAATTTGAATTCATTCAGACCTATTCTTTAGCAGAGATTGCGCAGTGGAGGCAGGATAGCAGGTGGCAAAAATCGGTGCATGGATTTGCAAGATTAGGCCTGTATAGTGTATGAATATTGTACTTTACTTTGTATTAGATTGTCATATAATCTCCATGTTACATAATATATATTTGGGGTTTTCAACTTCAGGCTTTCCCGGTTAAAAATTGTGTTATGTGCAATTGATAATTTTTGTTTATGCTTCACATGTGTGTGAAATTAATTTTTCCGCAAAATATTAACAAGTGGAATAGATTCAGTATCTTTCATAAAGTTAAATATTGTGAGATCAGATGGATCTTGGACATATGCATGCTTAGTGCATATAATTTCTATAGGTCGAGTTGGGTCAGGTCGTGTGAGGGCACCCAAGGAACGTGTCTGGTTCAGGTCGTGTCGAGTCATGTGAGGGCACCCAAGGAAACGCGTTCGGGTGGGTCGGGTTGGGTCTGGTCCGGTCATTCCATGTGAGGCTGCCCAAGGAAACACATTTGGGCGGTTCGGGTCAGGTCGTGTCATGTGAGGGTGCCCACGGAAACGCGTTCGGTCGGGTCCTGTCGGGTCGACTTGTGTCGTGTGAGGGCGCCCAGGAAAACGTGTTCGGGCGGGTCGTGTCAGGTCGTGTTGTGTGAGGGCACCAGAGGAAACGTGTTCGAGCAAGTCGGGTCATGTGAGGGTTCCCAAGCAAACGTGTTCATGCGGGTTGGGTCGGTTCGGGTCGGGTCGTGTGAGGGTGCCTAAGGAAACTCATTCGTGCGGGTCGATTTGGGTCGTGTGAGGTTGGCACCTAAGGAAATGTGTGTGGGTGAGTCAGGTCAGGTCGTGTCGTGTGAGAGCACCCAAGGAAACGCGTTCAGGCAGGTCAGGGCGATTCGGGTTGGGTCGTGTAAGGGCGCCTAGGGAAACACATTCGGGCGATTTGGGTTAGGTCATGTGACGACACCCAGGGAAACGCATTCGGGCGGGTCGGGTCGGTTCGGTTCGGGTCGTGTGAGGGTGGTCGTATCAAAAATGCTAAGTTGCTACCGCCTATGTTCCTTGAGCACATTTGTGCGATCTATTTTTTGTTTGCTCCCTCGTGCCTTCATTCGGGAAAATCAGGTCGTGGTGTGTGAGGATGCCAAAGGAAAAGCATTCAGGTCAGAGCATGTGAGGGCGCCCAAGGAATGCGTCCAGGTCAGGTCGTGTCGGCTCGTGTGAGGGTGCCCAAGGAAACACGTTTGGGTGAGTCCGATAGGGTCATGTCGTGTGAGGCCACCCAAGGAAACGCATTCTAGTGGGTCGAATCGTGTCGTGTCGTGTCATGTAAGGGAGCCCAAGGAAACGGTTTTGGGTGGGTCGGGTCTAGTTGGGTCATGTCATGTGAGGGCGCCTAGGAAAATGCATTCAGGCGGGTCGAGTCGGGTCATGTCGTGTCATGTGAGGGCACCCGAGGAAATACGTTCGGACGGGTTGGGTCGTGATGTGTGAGGTCTCCCAAGGAAACACGTTAGTGCAGGTCAGGTCAGGTCGGGTCGTGTGAGGGCGCCTAAGGAAATGTGTTCGGGCCGGTCGAGGTGGGTCGAGTCGGGTCCTATGAGGGCACCCAGGGAAACGTGTTCGAGCGGGTCGGGTAGGGTCAGGTCGTGTGAGGGCGCCCAGTGAAACGCATTCGGGCAGGTCGGATAGGGTCGGGTCATGTGAGGGCACCCAAGGAAACACATTCGGGTGGGTCGAGTCATGTGAGGGTGGTCGTATCAAAAATGCTAAGTTGTGACCGCCCATGTGCCTTGTGTGTATTTGTGCGATCCGTTTTCTGTTCTCTCCATCATGCCTTCGTTCGGGTAGGTCAGGTTGTGTCGTGTGAGGGCGCCATAGGAAAAGTGTTCAGGCTGGTCGGGTCGTGTGAGGGCACCCAAGGAAACATGGTCAAGCAAGTCAGATCGTATGAGGGCACCCAAGGAAGGCTAGTCTAGTTGATCCAAAGGGTCTGTGAAACTATTCGCAGTTTTGTGGCATTCCAAAGTTCTTAAGAAATTATGTGACAAAGGCGAGTCAACTTTTGGGTTCATGTAGTAGAATCAATAGAAAATTATGTAGCAGAGTAGGGTGGACAGGTTCAAGTCTATTATAGATGATTGAAACAGGAATAGAGTGCATATTTGAGGCAAAAATTGGATAAATTGAGAAGTCTAGGTTCCTTGTAGGGTTAATTTAGCAATCAAGTCACTAGTTAAGGTATTATTTCAATGGTTAAATTGGTTCTGTCTGTTAAACGTGAACCATATTGTATGGACATTTAATAATGTGCCAAATTATTGTATGGGTTTGATGAACAATACATTGTTCTATTGAATATTTTCTTGGAATGTGGATTAATTTAATGCTACTTTTCTCTATTCAACCTATTATATCTTTTAAAACATGATATTGTTCACTGAAGAATATATTAGTTGTATTAAATTGACTATTATTTGGAAAAGGAAATAGAGGGTCCCCCCATCCCCCTTGAATTTCCATAAAATTTGGGTCTGGAGAGAATTTCAGAGTTTTATTCAGATTATCCCAAATGCACCCTCTCACTTTCTAAGGTAATCCAAATGGATTTAGTTAACCAAATTATAATCTTTAGCAATCTTGGAATGTCGGGTCTTGTTATAAGATTGGGTGGATGATTCAGAACCTCTGAAGATCAGACGCATGGCTAAGTTTTGTCAAGAAGGATGCCTCTTGCTATATGTTTTCATTAATAAGTAGAGCCCATGAATGTTGTAGACCCATGTTTCGTTCTTGTCTAATTGTTTCTTGTTGTTTTCTGTGGCCTGGCATATTTATATGTGGGCTCTTATTTTTCACCCTCTGAGACATCATAGAGGAGGACAAGCACTTCAAAACCCTTATTTTTCTTTGTCAACATTTAAGTGGCATCCGACTCAGTCTCGAGAGAGGCTTTATTCTAGAGACTCTGACAAATTATAATTTCAAGGACTCTACTCACTACTACCATGCATCTATATGAATTTGTTCTTGACCGTCTCCACACACTGCGTAGACTATCAAATGTTAACAATGACATCATTGAGTTGAAGTAGGAGTGTCCTTCCTCAACAAAATTGTTCAAGATACATATTGATGAACTTCAATTCAATTTCATTGTGCAATATTTCATATAAGGTCTTGAAAAAAATCAATAGCAACCACTTAAAATTCCACTCAAGAAAAATTATCCCATAAGAGAAAATAGGATTTTATAAAGGGAAGTATAATCCTATAAAACAATGTAATGGTCCAAGAATACATTCATAGTAGCCATATGGAAAGAGTGGAATGCTCATAAATTTAAAAATTAAAATTATTTTTGAAGTTTGGACACTCTTTCTCATTTATTTTGCTCCACCCATGCAACTCTTCTCTCAATTATGTAATAAATAAATCTAAAGACCTCCCTCATAAAAAGAGTTAGATATGTATTGAAATAATGTAGACAACAACCCATCCAAATCTTGATAAAGGCAATAGAACATCGCTTGAATATCATAATAAATGGGGCATCTATAGATGAGGTGATAAACACATCCTTTCTTGCACTATTACCTAAATAAATGGATCTTGTTAGCTTTGATGCGTGCCATTTAGTGTCATTATGCAATATTTCATATAATGTCTTGAAAAAAATCATTAGCAACCATTTGAAATTTCATCAACATATTTTTGTTTTGGCGTGTTGTAGTTTCTTCAGCATAGTGGTTTAACCAAACCGTGAGCTCCTGAGCTTCTTCGTCATAGTGTTTTAACCAGACTGCGAGCTCAACTAGCGATTTTTGTGGTCAGATTAGAGTTGGAGCACGGAGCCACAACCTCTACCAGTTCTTGAGAGGTATTTATCCTACCTTTTGCTTGTATCTTTTTGTGGAACCCTAAAATTACAACTCTGTTTCTCCACTTCGCTAACAGATAACCTTATTCTCTTCGATTTGGGAATTCCTTTAACAACAAATGAAATTCCCCATAATATGTGTAAATTTCATGATTGAGGCATGAGATATCGGATCTCATATTTCATGGTATCGCTTTTTATTGAAATTTGATTTAGATCTAACACTCTGCGTGGATCCAGTATGACTGTTGTCAATCATTGGTTTAGCATTCCAAACAGCCAACACCCTTGATAATAAGATCTTGGGCCTGAGTCTTATATGTTATTGTTGGCTTGGTTCCAAAATTTCAATGCCCAAACTTTATACTATTGACGGGAAATTGTCTTCCACTCTTCGTTCATGCCCAAACTTCTCGCTATATTACTATAGAATTGTATTTCCCATTGTATCAAAGAACTCTCTAAAGGAAAAAAAATTAAAACACCAAATTAGAATCAACCCCATAATCCAGAAAAATTCCACCTCAGGAACCACAAGATACTCACATTGGGACTGAATCCAATTCTAAATTTCATATAAAACTCGATTAACAGAATGGTGTAAACTCAGTCAAGTCTAACACGATACTCTAGCTCACATCTGCATTTATTTTTCTCCATGTTAACTACAACCAATCTCAAGAGATTAGAAAAAACATTACAACATAGTATATGTCCTTTGTCTTTGCCTTTCTAGTCCTGACCATTCATAAAGCCATTATCGTGTCAATCAACCCTTGGCATATTCAATGAACTCAAGTATGGCATCATGTATTATTCCATTTACATTGAGATTGTAGCATTATATTATACCATGTCATGCTCATAAAAAACTGTAAAAGAATGATAACTTATCTTTGTACTCAAAGATAGAATCTGTAACATATCATTCTTGTTGTCTAAAACATAGTTAATTATCCTTCTTAGATCGTTTGATAAAACAAGGAACTAGTGATGCTAACCCAATTTATAAATATCATTAATGATATTTTCAACATAAACCTTCATTGTTTGGTTTCAATAAGAAAAATATTATCATTTTTGTTGTAAATAAAAAGCATACATAAATATATAGTTGTTAAAAAAGTGTACAATACAATAACCAAGTTTGCGTTGATGACCCCTACAAACTTGGATATAGGGTCCAATATTCAATTTTTCACATATTTAATTGAATTTTAGTGTTTACAGACATGATCAATTAATTCCAAGTTAAAACATGACTATTGAAAACTTGTTTCATATGTGCCAAAAAAGGTTGTGTCTCCTTATTGGATTAGACCTTGAAAATTTGTGAGTTTATAATTTTTCTCCTTCTTGTTCATGGTTTCATACATCACACCATGAAACCATATTTTTGATGAAAAAACATTGTGAGATCCACTCATAAGCCATTTCCTAAACTCAATACTTGCTAAAAAAACCTTAAAAGGAAACATTAATGTAAAAATTGACATGTTTCCAACAGAACGTGTTGAAAAGGGGGAGGATTTTGGGTAATCATTAGATATCAATTTACCTCCATGCATGTCTCTTCAAAAGTTGCATACATGTAAGAGATTAAGAAAAACGTTTATGGCTGCAAAAAAAAAAATGCATGTCAAAGAGCTCAATAATGGAAATAGTTGAAGTGGCGACTGCAAGAGGACTTTGTTGACACATACGCATGAAGCTAGTTACTAATTTTCATTCTTTGTTGCCTTTCTAGTGGGTTATAAAATAAATCATGCTCCTCCATTTTCACCATTCCTATATTTTTCAAGGTTGTGGTGTTATTCAATTGAGTCATTTTCCCATTTTGTGATTGTTGTTGTTTTTAACCATTGACTTCCCTCTATCCCTTTATATTGAGTCTTGAGGAAAGAAGAGTTTTGAATATTTGTTGCTTTCGGCTTGAAACAGATTTTTCCAAGAGGAAAAAATTGATTAAGTATTTTCATTTGATATTACCAAAAATCATAGAAAGATATAATAACACTCATCCTTTGCTTGCTTTAATAAGATACTTATTATTTTCCTTTCCAAATGTCATTTCCCAAGTGAATGTATATTGCTTCCTTGACATTGGGTAATTTTTGTTTTTTAATGTACTTTTAGTATTTCATTACTTGCATATCCTAACCTCTCCAGAGAAAGAGCCTGTTTGTTTGTGTGAAAGACTTGAAGTGAGATTGCACCATTTATTGTTGCTTCTCTTGTTTAAACTCAAGAAAACACTATAAGGCGATAGATGTGTTCTAGAATTTCTTCATCCATAAGATCATTTCTAGGTTTTGTATATCTCGACTCTTTATATGGGTCCAACAACTGAATAACTCGATTTATGTTGATTTGAATGTCATTGTTTCCATTTTTAGGTCAATATGAGAGATCAAAGGACCAAATTACCATGGAGGACACACAAGCTAAAGATAAAGTTGAAAAATATTTGAGGAAGCAGATATAACTAAAAAATGGTGGTTGAACTATATGTGAGCAAATGAGGAGGGCAATGAGGAGTTGCGAAAGGAGATTAGCTAGGAAAGGATTAGTGAAGTGAGGATGAGAGATTTAGAGAACTTGAATGGGAAAGGTGAGTTAGTTAGCAAATGGTTGTGAAATAAATGGTTGATGATAAAATATAGCTCAATAAGGACTATTAGTCAAGGCAATTCAACGAGGTATGATGAACACACTATAATGGGGTTACGAGAGATATGTGATTACAAAGTGACAGGTTTGATGTAATGTAGAATGAGATTGTGGATGAGAAATAATAAAATGAACTAATGAGAAACCATATCCTAAGGCCAACAGATGTGTTTGAACTATTTAGGGAGTATGAGAACCTTGTGTACCTCAGAGCACCTTAGAGCACACACAAGATGTCTAAATCCGGATCAAATTCTCCATTTTATGAGACTTCTAATGAAGAAAAACTCCCTCTGAATATTGGAAAATAAGCCTTAACCAAAATGTATTCATTGAGCTGTCTGCATCCTGACATTACTTCATAGATTTTATAGTTCTCACTGAAGCCTTGATTTAGATGATTTCCAGGGCTTCTGGGAGGCATCTACAATAGTAAACTTTTAATACAAGCCAAAGAGAAAAAATTTTGAATCTAAAACATCCTCCATCAGTGTCTTATCAGCTTATCATGCTTGACAAGACTGTCATATACTTTCATCAAGACACCTTTTTTTATAGATACAAAGAATTGTTCCAAAGTGTTATGCACTTCTTCTCCTAGATTATCTTCAAGAAAATAGGCTTTAAGTGAGCTACACTTCTTATCAAAGTTGTTGTAATTATTTAATTGACAATTCCATGTAGCCTCTCCCAAGTGGATGATCTTTCAAATATATCGGCTTACAATATTATAACGTATCTCCATTTCTATTGAACTTGAAGTAATATCACACGTGGTGATGAGTTGTAAATGCTAAGATGTCATACATAAGGCAATGCCACACATAGTAGGTTTAATGCCTCATATAACCAATGGTATTTACTGCACAAATAGTTACAGGTCTTCATACTTTTAGGAAGACCTTGTGAAGCAAGATATTTTCCTGATCTAAATGATACAGCCTCTGGCAAGGCTACATTAATAGACTACCAATGACGTGTATCAGTGATATAACCTAAGGACAAAAAGGGAACCTTTACTACTCATCAATAGAGGTGATAATATTTCCATGAGACCTCTGATTTTTTTTCACTGATTAACTATTTTCACTGATATGATTTCAAACTGTTTTTATATTCAACAATCTGATATCTCTGCCTTTTGACTTGATTTCAACCTGTGCTTTGAATGATGTCATATTTCAAGGAGGCCAAACAGATCTGAAAACCAAGAGTCACACTGCAATAGTATGATAATGATAATGATATCAAGATCGACGAAATGGTTAGGGTATGGTTGACAAGGCATCAATGAGATGGTGAAAAAATACTGAACCCTAATGGATTGCCTAATAGATCATATCTTAGGCATATCTCAAAAAACACTTCCATATCATATGGATATAAATGATAAGGTAGACAGTAATAACTTAGCCAAGGTTTGAATAGTTCTTTAAGATTAAAAATAATGAGTTGAGATATTGTCACTTGAATAATGCCAATAGGTCTGAAATTGCTCAAGCATTCAATCATAAAAGAGTCTTAAAATTAAACATTGCCAGGATTATATCTATGTTAGAGTTTAAGTATCTTCAGTGCTTACACATACTTTTCACAAAGGTCGACTCTAGACTCGGAAATATGTATGTGCAGTTTAGTATGAATATATATATCCCCTAAATATTGTTGCAGGAGATAGTGCCATTTGGTACAAACTTTATATTACACCAAAATATGGCTTTCCGTTCTGAGATATTGTTAAAATGAATGTTTCAAAGGGTAATTAAAGCCATCCTCCACTATAGCTCAAGTCAACAACAATTTCCAGAAGAGAGAGAGGTATAAAGACTTGAATTGAAAATGCATTAGAAACCTACTAAAGATTCAAGTTTTTACTAAGTTTTTCAATGTGATGCCATGATCCAGGTGGATATTGATGGCCACCCACCTATTCCATTTGGACCCGCAACATCAATTCTTGCAGTTTTTCACTTCCAGCAGCTTACTATTTTTAGCAGTTTTTGGGTCTTGCACGCCCGACACCATTTTGGGGCATTAATGATCCAGGTGGATATTGGTGGCCGCCCACCTATTCCATTTGAACCCCTGCCATCGGTTCTTTCCATTTTCAAGTTTCAGCACAACTTACTATTTTTAGCAGTTTTTCAGGTCCTAAACTTTCGGAGCCGTTGTGAGGCCCTAAACAACATATTTTGGGCATCGTTTGTCCAGCGAATATGATTTCGTTCCGGAATCGATATTTTCGGTAACAATTGTAGTCCTCGGATATATATTTCTAACGATGTATCATACACATCAAACGGAGATCGTATCCCGAAGTTACGTCCCTGGGAAGTTGAAACGCCAATTTACCCAAACGGGGCCCATAGTTTTGGCGCTTCATCTTCTAGGGTTAGGTTTTTGGACGTTTAGAGTTCTCCATTGTTTCTCCATAATAAATAGGCCCTCGAGCCTCATTGTAAAACAGTTCAGGGGCTGGTAGGCATCACATCTCTTCTCAGGGATACGCTGCCAGTGCCTTAGCTCATTTATTTCCATTATGTCTGTAATAGGCCTTCGAGCCTCAATGTTGCATAGTTCAGAGGCCCGAGTATGCCACATCTCTTCTCAGAGATATGCTACCAACGCCCTAGCTTGCTTCCAGTATGTTTGTAAGCTTATTTCAGTCATTCTTTTATTAATAAAATGAAGCATTATTTCCGCTGCATCTCTGAGTTTATGGTTATATATGTATTCTGTTACATTCCTGCATAAATCTGGATCAGTGGTATTACAGCGGGTCTTCTCTTTCTATGTTTTTCTTTGCATGTCCCCAATGTGGTCAAGGTATAAGGAGTTCGAGCTCGATCTGGTTGCACCCTTCCAAGATCAGCCTCTCCAACCCCGACGACCCCCCACGGCGGAAGGAAAGAAAGACGAGGGAGCAGGAGATCCTATCAAAATCTTTCTCGAGGAGGCCCTCAAGAAACAGAGGAACGTGATGATGGATAAATTTTCCCATATCCTTCAATGGTTTCCCACTGGTGGCACATCTACATCCAGCACGTCCGCCAACAGTTCTGCGACATCCTGGACAAATCCAATACTAAGTTTAGCATAATTTTCTCCCCCATGGAGGAACTTAATGCAATGGAGCCAATTGCTTCCTAAGGAGGGGGGAATGATCTAGGTAGATAACGTTGGCCACCCACCTATTCCATTTGGACCCGCAACATAAATTCTTGCAGCTTTTCACTTCCAACAGCTTACTATTTTTAGCAGGTTTTTGAGTCCCGCACGCCCGACGCCATTTTGGGGCATAATGATCCAGGTGGATATTGGTTGTCACCCACCTATTCCATTTGAACCCCTGCCATCAGTTCTTTCCATTTTCAATTTTCAAAACAACTTACTATTTTTAGCAGTTTTTCGGGTCCTGAACTTCTGGAGCCATTGTGAGGCCCTAAACGACGTATTTTGGGCATCGTTTGTCCAGCGAATATGATTCCGTTCCGGAATTGATATTCGCGACAAAAGTTGTAGTCCTCAGATAGATATTTCTAACGATGTATCATACACATCAAAAGGAGATCGTATGCTGAAGTTACGTCCCTGGGAATTTGAAACACCACTTTACACAAACGGGCCCCACAGTTTTGGCGCTTCATCTCCTAGGGTTAGTTTTTTGGACGTTTAGAGTTCTCCATTGTTTCTCCATAATAAATAGGCCCTCGAGCCTCATTGTAACACAATTCAGGGGTTGGTAAACATCACATCTCTTCTTAGGGATACGCTGCCAATACCCTAGCTCATATATTTCCATTATGTCTGTAATAGGCCTTTGAGCCTCAATGTAGCATAATTTAGAGGCCCGCATATGCCACATCTCTTCTTAGAGATACGCTTCCAGTGCCCTAGCTTGCTTCCAGTACGTTTTTAAGCTTATTTTAGTCATTCTTTTATTAATAAAATGAAGCATTGTTTCTGCTGCATCTCTGAGTTTATGGTTATATCTGTATTCTGTTGCGTTCCTGCATAAATCTGGATCAGTGGTATCAGAGCGGGTTTTCTCTTTCTCTATTTTTATTTGCATGTCCTCAACGTGGTCAGGGTATAAGGAGTTCGAGCTCGATCTAGTTGCACCCTTCCAAGATCAGCCTCGCCAACCCCGACGACCCCCCACGGTGAAAGGAAAGAAATACGAGGGAGCAGGAGATCCTATCAAAATCTTTCTCAAGGAGGCCCTCGAGAAACAGAGGAATGTGATGATGGATAACTTTTCCCAGATCCTTCAACGGCTGCCCACCGGCGACACATCTACATCCAGCACATCCGCCAACAGGTCCGCGACATCCTGGACAAATCCAATACCAAGTTCATCAGAATTTCTCCCCTGTGGAGAAACTTAACACAATGGAGACCGTTGCTTCCTAAGGAGGGAGGAATGATCCAAGTGGATATCGGTGGCCACCCACCTATTTCATTTGGACCCACGACATCAATTCTTGAAGCTTTTCACTTCCAACAACTTACTATTTTTAGCAGGTTTTCGGGTCCTGCACGCCCGACGCCATTTTGGGGCATTAATGATCCAGGTGGATATTGGTGGCCGCCCACCTATTCCATTTGAACCCCCACCATCGGTTCTTTCTGTTTTCAAGTTTCAGCACAACTTACTATTTTTAGCAGTTTTTTGGGTCTTGAACTTCCGGAGCCGTTGTGAGGCCCTAAACGACATATTTTGGGCATCGTTTGTTCGACGAATATGATTTTGTTCTAAAATCAATATTCGCAGAAATAGTTGTAGTCCTCGCATAGAAATTTCTAACGATGTATCATACGCATCAAACGGAGATCGTATGCTGAAGTTACGTCCCTAGGAAGTTGAAACACCAATTTACCCAAACAGGGCCCACAGTTTTGGCGCTTCATCTCCTAGGGTTAGGTTTTTGGACGTTTAGAGTTATCCATTGTTCCTCCATAATAAATAGGCCCTTGAGCCTCATTGTAACACAGTTCAGGGGATGGTACTCGTCACATCTCTTCTCAGGGATATGCTACTAATACCCTAGCTCATCTATTTCCATTATGTCTGTAATAGGCCTTTGAGCCTCAATGTAGCATAGTTTAGAGGCCTGCGTATGCCACATCTCTTCTCATATATACGCTGCCAGTGCCCTAGCTTGCTTCCAGTATGTTTGTAAGCTTATTTCAATCATTCTTTTATTAATAAAATGAAGCATTATTTCCATTGCATCTCTGATTTTATGGTTATATCTGTATTATGTTGCGTTCCTGCATAAATCCGGATCATGCCACAGGTCGAATATTACAATGAAAATATCACATCACAGGAATTTACAATATACACGTTGTATCTGACTTAGAAATGTTGTAGAGGGTAAGTCCCCAAGTCCACATAGGAGTCACACTTGCACGTTGAATTTCATACCTGAATCTTCCTCATAATTTTAAATATGTTATTTTATATAATCCATATCGAAAGAAGACCGATAGCACATACTCAGCACAGTACAAAATTGGCGGCATGTAAACGATTTGAATTAAAACTTCTTAGATCAATCACATCATTGATCTCATCACAAACTAGATTGATGATTGCATCAATGCTTTCAAGCTCTCACAATATTTGCGTAAAGAATACTTCAAAAAAATTATTATGACACTTACGCCCTTTAATTGTGTCATCACATTATCGTATATTTATATGAATATCAAAATAAAAGATCCAGAGCAGACTCAATTCCAAATAAAAATTCGAGCTGCCTCTGACTGCTAGACTCCTTATGCAAGATCATGTCATTATGAAACCTCAAGGTTTACAAAAAAATTCCACAGAAAAAAAAAATTGTCCTGTGCTATTCCTAATGAGTCATACCTTCAAAGCAGAATATACAACTTCTCTATTGTATGCATTCTCTTCTTACTTGGGCTTGTCCTCACCTGAGCTTTGATTCCATGTTAATTTTAACATGTTCTTTGCATAGACAGTTAGATCCATATGAGCCCAAATATTTATCCATCATATTTACAATTATAACTAAAGAAATAACATGAATCATATTTTCAAAATACAAGCCAAGACAAGAGAAAACAAGGATTGGCACAAGACATGGAAAAACCCCAAGATGGGGAAAACCCTTAATCAATTCTTCTTATTATTCAATTTTCAACAGAAGGAGAGAGAGAGAGTACATCAATCAAAGTCAAACTTGACTTGATAAACTTCAGACTTTAAGGAAGAGGATGGCCCGCAATAATGTCTACTGAAGTTGTTTCCATGAACTGTTAGAGACAGAGTTAGGGCATCATAGTGACCTTTACACAGCTCCAAGACGTACCATTTTAATGCAACCTGTAACTCTATCCCAACTGATAAGGCAGTTCAGCCCTACAATGTTGCCTCAAACTGATAGCGTAGTCCAGCCCTACAATGTTGCCATAAATGGTTGACCTTCCAGTGTTTCCTTCTCCAGATCTGATACATAGATTACCTTGCTACCCTTTGATCAAATGTGGTTTTTTGAGGGTTGATTGCATCTAGTATGAATGATCAAAATATAAGGCAGTGTACTTATATTGACACTTGACTATGATGTTGGAGCATCCCTGACATGCGGTCCATAGATCTAAGATGATAGTCCATGAAACGTATATCCAACTTACCTCTGATGCAATGTCCTAAAGTGGCCAGAGATCCGCAACCCTATTCATCATAAAAAAATTCCTAAAACTCCTCAACGTTAGCTTATATATATGTTGTTTAGATCTATGCATTCTTCTCCTACATCCTACGCTAGAAGCCTTCAAACCCTTGCCATAGATTCGCAGCCCTATCTCAGATATGAGAAGTCGATGTGTGAGAACGGAATGAAGATTGTTCCTTATATACAATTTAGAAGATGAATCCGACCTTTACTTTTGGAAGAAAAATTCAAAATTAAAATTTCAATTTTCCCTCCAAAACAACATCATTACTTAAGGCATTTCTTTTGAATAAGCAAATATTTCCTTAGCCAAATTTGATGATATTTAGATCGATTTTAGTCCTCTCGAAAAGAGGAATCCAATAGATTTATAATCTCTATCAACTGAATAGGCCAAAGTGTAATTTGGCCCTATTTTCCAAATTTAACACCGACATTATAGACACTTTTAGTTGTTATTCATATTGGAGTTGATAGTAAAATAAGTTTCATTTATCTAAGAAACATTGAAGAGGCATCAGAGTTGTGAAGTAGATGAACTTTAATTTATTTTCCAAAACCAAATTTGAAAGGGAGCTATACTATGAAAACTTTGTGTTTATTTATTTGGAAATTTGTATATAGGGTGTTTGTAACTTGTTGGCCCATAAAGAAGAAGAAATTAAAACTTCAAATATACTTAGAAATCAAAATTCTGCTCCCAAAACAGTGAAGAATCAAATATACCATCAACATATTGATCAAAATTATCATGCATAGTACTTGTCCTTGGGATGGGGGATATAAAGCATTGCTTTGAAGAGCGCTTTTCTATATCCAAAAGCAAAATTATGCAAAGTAGTGGTTATGTGCCATTTACTTAGAAATCAAATTCTGCTCCCAAAACAATGAAGAACCAAATCTCCCATCAACATAGTGATAAAAATTATCATGCATAGTACTTTTCATTGTGATGTGGGATATAAAGCATTGATTTTAAGAACACTTTTCTGTATCCAAAATCAAAAATATGCAAAGTAGTGGTTATGTGCCATTTAAATTTTTTTTGCAGCTATATCCAATTCCACATTAAATAAAAACAATACACTAATATTAGGTCATGTTTGGTTGGCCAACTAGGTTTCACATCTATCAATAGCCCAAAAGCCAAGCAACAATAGTACACAAGATGTTATGGTATCATCAATTGGCCTTGCAATCCCTCCCACCAAACTTATTTTCAATCCATTCAGGTCATTCTAATATTATTTTGCATAATTGCATCTTCTAGTAATTATACCTATGAATTTGGTGCAAAATATTTAATCGTTGGTAAAGCTTGGCCTTCCTATGAATTTGGTGCAAAATCTTTAATCATTGGTAAATCTTAGCCTTCTTCATCCTCGATGAGCATGGATGGTTCATACAGTTTTAGGTTCTCTAAATTTACTATAAAGTAAATGCATATATAAGGTGGATCACTAATTTTCTAAACATTATTGCCTACCTTCTCCAATATTTCAAAAAGTTCCATATATCAGGGGCTTTAATTTTCTTCCCAATTCCGTATAACTTTTCTTTATTAATGTTTAACCAAACTCTATCTCCTATTTGGAGGGATGGCATCATAGACACTTTTAGTTGTTATTCGTATTGGATTTGATAGTAAAATAAGTTTCATTCTAAGGAACAGTGTAGAGGCATCAGAGTTGTGAAGTAGATGAACTTTAATTTATTTTCCAAAACCAAATTTGAAAGGGAGCTATACTATGAATACTTTGTGTTTATTTATTTGGACAGTAGTATATACGGTGTTTGTGACTTGTTGGCCCATGAAGAAGAAGAAATTAAAACTTAAAATATACTTAGAAATCAAAATTCAAAGCCATGACCTAAATTCCCTTAAGAAATATAGTGAAAAATACATCCATAGAGGACTTGAGTCTGAATATATGGGTTTTGAATTGATAGACACATTATTTTCCTCATGTTCAAATACAAAGAAATATACCCTGAAGAACTTGTGGTAACTGATTGAAATCCTACCATTTTTGCCCTTAGTGATGCAGGCCTTTTGCTTCAGGAGAAGATCGAGTGTTGTCCTTTATTACATTCATGTTCTCTTGTTTTCCATCTATACATTCTCAAGTGGGATTTTTCTGGTTTCATTCAAGTTGAATATACGTTCATCTCTCTTCTGAGATAAATGTTATTGGTTTCTTTGTAAATATGTGAGTTAATGAATATCTGAAATCTTGGTTTGTCTAGGGTAATATAGCACATTGTGATAATGTGGTTTGTTTCTCTCTTGTTCTTATTAGGTTGTAATGTTCTAAACTATCATATTTCATAAGAAAGAGTTTGATCCTATTTTTTTTTCCTAGTCTCTTTTTTTCTCGTCTACCTGTGTTGTTTTCTAAGGTTTAGCAGTCATATAAATTCACATCTTTACTCAGATTTATGCTCATTTATTTTAATGCAATTATGTTGGTGTATTTGATACACTATTGTTGTTTTACAGGTTTTGAATTTGAAATCCCCCAGCTGAGCTTCGGAATAGCACTGAAAATGGTAACATTGTGCATGATTTGTGCTGAAAATTGTTGATTTAGTATAAAATTTGTGGTCTGATATAGGTGTCCCTTATTAGGGTTGCTTCCAATATTCTGATAATACAGATGACATGATGAAGTCACATACCTTTTTCTAATTCTTCCTTAATCAATTTAAGAGAGAGGGTGAGTGCTCAGAGTTTTTTTAAAATTTTAAAAGTTTATATGTATACAAATAAAATCCATATAATGAATAATGTTTTTTGGAAACACACCTTCCATATCATAAAAAACAATAAAATTGTTCTTCAAGAATCATAAATCGTGGATACAAGGGGTGGCCATATGGGTTTCCCCTCCTTATAAATGCGCCTCTAACTTGTTGTGTTGTATTCTGGTCTGAAAACTTAGAGAAGACATTGTCTTAATATTTCTGATTTACTATTTATTCTCTTTAAAATCGAATGTCATTTGATGGTAAATTTGTACTCTTTAATGCACAAAGATTATTTACTATAAATGTAAATTTAGAAATTATTTCAGTTTACGTTTTGTGTTTTCAAGTTAGATATTGTTTTCAAGTTTTCACATTTCTAATTTTATTGCAATGTGGCAGATTTATAATAGCACGGGAACAACCTCAAGACAGGTAAACAAATAAAAAAATTTCTTTCATACTAGTTTCTTTATCTTTAACAAAAAAATTATATATATTTCATGGTTATTATTATTTTATAATGTGGTGGGATGATCGCAGAAAGGAGCCAGCTGAAGAACATGTAAAGTGCCAACCTTGCTCTATCTTCGAGTATTTTAATTGTTTACATAATTGAAATAATGTTAATTTTTTTCAAATATGCAGACGTTTGGCCATGGTTCACGTCATGATTCCCTCAACAAGGAAGATTTGTACTCATCCCCAAGTCCATTTGTTTTGCTGCGAAAAAATATTCAAAACGCAAACAAGGAACTTGAGCATTTGGTAGACATTATGTCTCAAACACCTAAAATAGAAGAAAGGATATTACAAGTTATGACCCAGATTCATACATATGAGGTAATAACAAAAAATCAAAAGGATATTTTTATTTTTATGCATAAGATCAATTGTGATAGGTTGATTTATAACTTTTACATTAACTAAACTAACAAAAAATTTATTTCATATGTAGCGCTATCTGCAACCTGTTGTCCCCGGTGTTGGTGGTAGTGGGAAAAAAAGGCAAGAGATTCCCGAGGAACCCCCTCATACACCTTGTACACCTTTAGGTAGCAGGCAAGAAACACACACCCAAGAAGACACACAACCAACAGTTGAACGTGGTGGCAGTGATGAGGGTGATATGGCCAACTTTATGATTTCATTTCCTGGAGCTACATGTGTCACTTCCACGGGGACCATTCCAGGCACGTTTTTGATGAACAATGAAGGTGTTCTTATAAAGCAAGTACAAATCCTAAGTAAGTTTTAATATTTTAACTGTTTCATGTACTCTATCTAAAACATATTCTATCATGATTATTATTTTTAAATTAATGATTATATATTTTTGTGTAGGAAACAATTATTTCTATAGGACCTTGGAGAGCAAGGCGTTGGTAATTTTTGGCCCAACCATACGCACAAGGTGGAATTCCCATAATTCCAACTTGAAAAAATAGCTTCTAGATTATCTAGAAGGCCTTTTTCAGGCGGGCACATTTGATAGAACAACGGTCTCTCGGGTAGTTGGAAAAAATCTGAAATATACGCGGGACACCTATAGGACGTACTTGAAAAATAAATCTAGATATGAGCGTCCTCTCATAATTCCATAGAGGGATTGGAGAGCACTCATCGATGACGGAAAAGAGAAAAAGACCAAGAAAGAAGAAAAAATGCTAACTGGACACGCAAGGTAAATTACAACTTTAATTCAATAGCTTTAATTTTCTCTATGTATAAAATAAAAGTGTGCTACATAACTAACTTCAAGATTTTGATGATAGGGTGCTTGACACCTCAAAGTCAACCAAATATAGGATTGACAAACAATGTCAGCACAAGCGAGGCCAGGGCGGCTACTTGAAATTAGCCGTAAGAATTGTAAGTAGCTAAACATCTTATTAATTGTATCGTCTTCCAACATTTTTGTAATCTCATCAAATAACATTAAAAATACACAATCATATGCAATTTAGGGTAAGGACTTTGGAACGGAAACCACAAAAGAAGACATAGATATTACTTTCCATTCTAGCTATCAAGCCGTAGTTGAACGTCGTAAAAGCTTGGGACAGGTCCCAAGATCCAGAATGTCTGATAAGATAAAACATTAACCTTTCAATATGTTTGTTTTCATCCATAAATTTAATGTGTAACAACCTTGTTTAAATCAGGGGAGAAGCTCTTTAAACGAGCCAAATAAAACAGGGTAAAGCAGTACATTGAGAGTGAAATATTTCTAGAACATGGTCCTCACGTACAACCTAATCATTCCAGTGGGGACCAGGCTGGCAGTGCTTCTATCAGTGAGGCCCATGATGGTAATTAATTTCTACTTATAATTTTTTCTAATTATACATTGAGGGTTGTGTCCTTATACTGTTTTTTGTTTAAATGACAGAGAATGTTGTACTTGAGCATCCTACCACCGGAGAGGAACATGAGGCAACAGTTCCAATGGTGACAACTGGTGCACTAGGTAAATAATTTCATTGCAATTTTTTTATTAATATTACCGAACTACTTTAATTATTTTTAAAAACTAGCAATTTAAATTTAATATTATTTGTTTTTTGTAGGCGATGATCCGTCACTACATGAGACTAGGCATCATGAGTACCCAAGTAGGTCAGTTGTGCAGGAAAGGCACGAAACAGAAGTAGAGAACAATGATGTTGATGATGTAGTTAAGAACTCTAGAAATAGGAAAAATAAAATAAAATTTAATTATGTAAAATATTTTATTTTTATAAGACAGATGATGAATGACGTACCATAATTGGAAACCTTTTTGTGTAATATAAAAACTCATTTATCATACTATTTTTATGCCACACACTTTCAATGCTTTCTTGCGTACTTTTTGTTGCATTGCTTTTTAATTAGTTATTGAATTTTTTTTTGTGCTCATGTTCGTAAAAAATGAAATATAGATTGGGTATTGGCGAATTGAGAGTGATGTGAAGGGGAGGGGCCATAAGAGCTTCCACCTTCACGTGGTTGGCTCTGTTTAGTAGAGAATAATTTATTGGAGCGATTTAATCTTGGATCAAACCTCTCTCGATCCAACGTAGCAGTAAAAAATTCATTGTTGACTTAGTTGCTACTCTTTCAGATTGTGGGAGGCTTGTTCCAAGTTCAAGCGAATCCAATAAATTGTTCTTGAAATGAAGAGGAGCTTATTCAGGTATGTTTTGACATTTTCAACATATGTTCTAACATTATCATAAGAATGCATCTTAGAGTTAAAAATACTACAAATATTATTTGTATTTATTGTATAGATAATTATGGATTTTGAATGACTTGACAGCGCAGGTACAAATCCTCTTGCATCATGAGCAATATAACTTGTCAACCAGGGTCATGTTCAAGATTTTTCTGCTTGTGCGCTTGACCAGGTTCGTAGTGTCACATTTTGTAAGTTCCTTTATACTTCATAATTCAAGATGAAGCTTGTTCATGATTATAATCTGGTTTTCTGTATGTGTTTTTTCCTCTATTTGATTGTAAGTTTGAACATGCTTTTAAACATTGAAACCTTTTTTGTTTTTATACTATTAATATATTGAAATATACCATAGTTCATGAATTTAAGTTTCATGTGAATAAATAACATATTGTTACAATCATAGTTTAATATTTTAGATTATTTAAGGTTTTAGCACCATCTTGGTGGTTTACATCATATTTTGACTTGGCAGCATGCATTATTCCTGTTTCGACTATATGCAGGAAGAATGATGCTAGAATCATGTCCCCATCAAATGTTAGTTTTACCATTTGTGTTTCAAGGGTATAATATTTTTCTTTGGTGCAATTAATTTGTCTGTAGTTGTTATGTAAATAATGATCACATATGACAACATTTTGATTAAGTTGCATGAGTGTTGGTTGTAATATTTTATTTTGGAATCGTAGCTACAACAAGTTAACTTGCTTTATTCATTTTAGAGTTTCACCACTACCCCATTACTTCAATCAGTAACTTAGAGGAACTTAGAGGGACAAGACAGTGGAAATATGACCCTTTGAAGGTGAGCCACTGAGAAATATTAAAATTTGGCATTGAGTAATATCGAAACTTGGTTGGCACTATCATGTTACTTAACGTTGAAATTTTGTAATGTGTAAGGAAGCATTTGTTGTAGGCCAATGCTATATAAACAACTTTTTTGACAATTTAAAATCCATTCATATCATAGAAAGTCATTGTTGTTTAGGTTGCATCAGATAGGTAATATAAGTTTGGGTGTTCTAAGTACATCTGCCTTTACTTTTTAGGAACACAATGTTTCATGTTGCCTTTTGGATTTCCTATCGAATAGAGAGAAATATTTTTGTTTAGATTTAATCTTTTAGTTGTGTTTTCAATTATGAAGGACTGGTTCCCTTAGTTTTTTTTTGTGATTTTATCAGAAGAGCATCCCTCTAAAATATACCTTGTTAAAATGTAGTGATATTAAAGAGAAAAATAGATTGTCTAAATTATAAGTGGGAGAAAATACGGATCAAATCCCACAAAATTAATTGAAATAAGTGTTCATATCTCCCTCCTTATTCATCTCCTCTTCACTAAAGTAGAGATCAACAAGGCAGTTATGGATGACATCTATTGGGTCACGGGTGCATATTTAGAGCATTAGAGTTCCTCCCCTTAGATTCTTGGCCTCACGAGGGCATTCAGTTATGAACACTTCATGTAGATTAAATATGGTCTCATTTTTTGTCCTGATCAGTGTTATTGGGGTTGCTTGCTCCCCACCCCTTGAAACTACACTCCGAGCAAGTGCATCTTGGGATTGCCCCTGGGTCAGCTCCTCTTCACTAAAGCAGAGGAGATTAAATGAGAAGCTACAAGTGAGGGCTATTAACAAGCCACAATAGCTACTCCATTCAACACATGCAAAGGCAATACAACTTAGATGTTGATGGAAAAGTATGGGATAGAAACAAATATCCTAGATGTTAGTTGTCTCACAGCAATTAATTCATATTTTACATATTGGTATGATGTTGTGGTGAAGTTCCCAGTTTCTAACCAAGAGAAAAATTAATATATAAACATAACATACACTACCAACATGTAACCTAGCCAATGGCTTCATCATATGCCTCATGCCAGGAATTGGATTTTTCATACTAGACTAGCAGTAGTTAGGTTATAAATTTCAACTTGATTATTTCAGACAGTGTATGAGTAGCAATAGGTTGGGACTGAGCAAATAATCTGGTGACATCATGGCATAATGGTATGGTGTCCTTGTAATAGGATACCAAGTTGGTGACATGCCAAAGTCTAAACCTTCCATATAGATGGGTAGTTGGAGTGCAATTTTCTGTTGTATCATCGTGCATTCAAATACAAGGTAGAATTAACAGTACCAATAGGAGAAATTGGCCAAGAATGAATTTTTCTATAAAGCCACTAAGAGTGTCTTCTTCAGCAAATGCAGCATCTTCCAAAAGGATATCAATGGTCTCCTCAAATGAACATCTCATCGTTAGTCCTGTGTCATTACGATTGATACCATGTCGAGTAATAGCCATCAAATGACCTCGATATGTCATTGTGTCAAATAGAATAGCTAGATGCATGTATTTCACATATGACCCATCAAAATATATCACAACTTGAAGCTCATCTAGAAGATACTTCCTCACAGCCTCAACTCCAAGCACTTCAACAACGTCAATCAAGTGATTAATATTTGTCCTAGTAGCATCCACATCTTCATGGCACATCACAGCTATCATATTGACACCTGCTGTGTCTAGCATCCATTATGTCTCAGTCCAGAATCCATCATTCTCGTCAAACTTTTTGATTGTTTGAGACTTGATAAACACTTTATTGATATTTGGAATTCCCCTTAGAGCAATTTCTGTAAGCATGTTACTTTCAATTTTTTTCAAAAACACATCATCTTCAGAATTTTCATTTTGTACCTCTCCTTTAGGACCACCTTCATTCATAATATGTAAACGTAGAATAATTTTTTCTACATTATCATCATCAAACTCAAGGTTAATATTTTCTGCAATGTCTTCCATACTCAGTTTTTTGTCAACCATCATCTCTTTTTTCAATTCTATACGGAGCAGCCATGGAGATATTTTTTTTGGTGCAATATCCTCATCTAGAATTTCATAATAGGATTTGAAAAATTCAACATCCTCCTCAATTATAGTACTCATTGGATCTGGATGATGCCACACTTCAGTAGCCTCTATAACACTTCTCAATTTTGTGTACTCAAAAGCACACTACACATTTTTGGCCCTTTGCTTTGTCATGTTAACCTCGGGTTTTAGGTACACAGAAAGTGATGGCATTTTAATATTATTTTCCACATTTATGATTTCCCTCAGCCTGGGGACACCGAGAGTAACATTTTTTTCACTAACACCAGCATAATGGAAAGTATTCAATGTCATATGAGTAGCTGGTTCACCAAAGGATTGTGCTGCAACATAGCCAATCATCTCACCTAGAGCAACTAAGGACTGCAAAAAATGATATTATATCTCACCAAATACCCATTCAAATGTTTCCCTTGTAAGGTGGTTCTCCTTCAGCATACGCTTACTAGAAAATGTACTTTGAAGCAAAATGTTGAAAAACATAGTGGCATTATTCTATGCTTCAATACTCATGTGGTCATCACCAGGAACAACCTTAAGTATTTCCTGAATCCTATCAATTACTTCTACAATCTCCATTGGATACATATCTAATGGTTTTCTCATATCAATTTTGAATGTCTTTTGAATATTCCATATGAGCCTCTTAAGAGTTACAAGTAGAAGCCATGCGTTATCTCCATTGGTTACAATCTTCGTACCTAGTTGTCATCTATATGACTCTAGTTTCTGCATTTCCACATGAAAAACATTCTGGAACTCCCAGATTGTTTTCAAATCTTCCACATGGTCTAGTAACATGTAACTAGGAATCAAATTTTCTTGATCAAGTTCATATTTATAATCATTTTCAAAATCCTTCGTTTTATCTTCAGAGAATCAAGGTTCTGTGACTCAATCCAAACAGCATCCATGCCATCTTCACCATATAGAAATTAAATAACATCACCAAGTGAGTTCCTGACAGCCTCGTCATATTTAACCATGATATCCTCCATAGCTTTTACAAGACGCCCTTGTATGTACCATGTTTTTGAAGTATTCACAATATTATCTATCAAACATTCTCTGCCTCCCATTGTGTGGAAAAAGAACTCATGTGGATTTAGGCCACGAAGATCAGAGTTCTCCACAAACCCACAACTTTCTGGACCTTTATCATCACTTAAAAAATGGGGAAGAGTTATACCATCAAATCCATATGGAATTCATTTTTCTTAGACATTTTTTTGTCCCACACAACAATCATTTTTGATATGTTAATAAAACTTCATTTTTACCCAGTTGTAACCATTGCCTTCAAATTATTACTCTTTGAAAAAAAATTTTGAGCACTACTTCCTGCATCATCACGGGCCTTGTTCAACACCTGCATTAGCGAAAGAAGTTACACTGCTGAGAGGTAGAAAATAACAAATCCTGAAGAAGAAAGACTCTGTAATAGATTCAAGAGTACAAAGACTTTGTAATGGATTCAAGAGTACCTACCTGATTGACTTTGTTTTCAAAGGACTCCATCATTGTACGGCCAGATTCTGCCTCCAATTTTGATTCATGAGAAATCTTAATAAGCTCTTTGACTTCGTTCTTTGCTTTATTTATCATGTTATTGATGACCTCCATGGTTGAAGCATCATAAATTGTGTCTCCTATACCAATACTAAAACCCTGTTGTAGTAGCTAGTAGTTAACGAGCCATTGTGTGTGACCTAAGAAGTTATAAGCAGGATCTGGACCCAAATCCTCCATGAAAAACACAAAAGATAGTATTATGAATTATACATACCAAGAAATATAGGATTATGAATTATACATACCAAGAATAATATAACTCTGAGGAAACCAACTTCAATCCATGAATGGTTTCCCTTCGTTTACAATTTTTGTCTAATTGGTGCTAAAGTTATAATTATTACCATCAAAAGTAGTTTCATAGTTACAACTTGAAAAGATATGTAGATGATCATCCATGACCTGGTTGTTGAGGGCACCCACAGACACACTTTTAGAATGAAGGACATGTGATTCCACCATTTTCCTTTCAAACCTTAAAGTTGATTGCACATTTGAAATTGGATTCCAGCCAATAACCATTTTATCTTCACAAGTGCATCCCTCATCAACTAAACTATCATATTTTGTTGCACTGTTATTGCCCAACCCATTGACAAAATAACTATTGTCACTAGATTGACCTCCTATGTTTTTGAAACTAAAGCTTCGGCTACTCCCTATAGCTTGATAATCAGGAAAACATGGAGCATCCATGAGATTTGATCACTAACAAGGATTAATATGTGATTCAATATCCACATTATGTTCGTCAAACATATTTTCAAAATCAAAAGTTTCTGTTATAGGGTGCAAGGTGCTCCTTGGGCTTACAATATAACTTAAAAAGCTAAACCTTTGATAGCTTAAAAACTGAAACCTATTAAAATTGCAACCTCTAAATTACTAGAATCTACAAACACATGTTGGAAAATATGCATCATTCTTTTATATAATATGAAAAAAGTAAGCTCTAATGATATAACTCAAAACAAAAACTTGTTATCTATCTCAGCAGTGTACCAGGTATCTCCTTTAAGCAATAAGAAACATGACTAGGCTTTGCAGTCACAAAACCTAAATTTTCTACACTCCTGCATTATTGAGAAGTCAAGATTTAACATTTTAATTGTGTTGAATATTTATTCCTTGAACTGATTATTGACATTACTATATAGCCTTTGATAATGCACTTTTTCTATATTGGTTGGATTGTATTTGAATGTAACCACTTCAACATTCTAGATGGGGTTATGCCATGATCTCCTTAGAGCTTATTTGTTGTTCATATCCAATGGCTTCTTTTCCTCTAACATCGAAGATGATTTTTTAATGTCTCTCCTTGCTTTCTTTGCTACTTTACACTCGTCACTCTTGAATTTCCTTGAAACTTATATTTTGAAATAATTAACAAATAGAGGGGCTTCCCCTATTTTGGAATATATGTTGAGCCCTAAACTATCTAATCTTACCTCCATTCACTTATGGTGGAAAATCAAAAAACTAATTTTGATGTATCCATTGCCTTTTTGCAAAACTGAACCACTAGTCTTTTTGTTGACTTCTAATACCTAGATATCATAACTATTTCTTAGTATATGTTCAACAATTGAGTAATTTGTAAATGGATTCCTAGAAAAGAGATGGGGAATTGAGATGATGAGCTACTATCTTTCATCCATTTGATCCAACAAAACCTTCTTGGTAGGGACAGGTGCACTGCATTCAAGGCCTGGGCAAATGGTTGGTGAGAATGGGATTTTTTTAGGCAACCCGTATTCATTGAGTCCCAGGATTTCTTCTTGTCCAAACAGGTAATTACTCAGATCACAGCATTTAAAGATTCAGAGCTTTGGGATTAGGTTAGCTTAGGTCGTTGGATAATTTGGGTAATTGGATTTTAATGCAAGATCTAAGTTGCAAATCCATTGGGAAATGCCTGGTAATTTTGGGGTTTTTCTATTTTTTCATTTTCAATTGGTATCTAGATATGTTTTCAACTGTGTTGCAGGTTTGAGGAAATGGCAAGCATTGATTGAGGTGTGATATTTCTTTATAACATAAAAATAGGTTGCTTTATCCAAATGGAGGCTTAAAATTAATGTCTTGTTTCTCTGTATAGTCACCATACATTGCAAAGTGGCCATCATATTGTGGGGAGGGATATCCTCATTCATTTCATTCATGATGATGGTATTAATCTCAAATTTGACTTGTGAGTAGTCAAGACGTGAGTGTATAAAAAGCAAAAAATTTGAAGCACAGTTTATAATTTGCATATATGTGTCTCCAAAGGAGAATGAAACAACAATTACAGACATTAAATTTAAATAACTTAAGGTTACTTTAATATCATAATATGTTTGACTTGATATTTAACTTCCCTATCAACTTATTTTATCAAATTTTTTCACCAATGGTATCATTCTTACTTTCTTTGTAGGTTGCAGAACAAGACTATGAAAAAGAAAAATTGAATGAAATAATTTCCAAGCTTTCTAGCGGAGTTGCAGTTATTCAGGTAAAGGTTGGCATGGTTGAATTTATGGTAGCTATCTGTAAAAATTCCCTGTTATTGGCATTATAGCAATCTGAATCTAGTTGATGGATGTTGGAGATTGCATTTCAATATATATATATCTAAAGTAATAATGAAGGGTATATGATAGTTTTTTCTAAAGTAAGAATGGATAGTATATGATAGTTTTCATAATTGTTGATTGGTGGGAGCACAAACGGAGACAGAGTTGAAGGTAAAGAAGTTAAGAGTGGAATATGCCTTGAATGCACCAAAGTTATGCATGCAAAACATTGTGCATAATCAATTATGGAATCTAATGTTAATCTGCAAAAACATGTTGCGATCTGAAATAAAGGTGAATAATGATTGTTTATTGAACCCTATCATGCATGGAGCTATTATTATATCATATAGGGGGTATAAAATTCACATAATAAATTCATCATTTAATTGTATCTATTTGACTGGGCACTTCAAAATAATTTGTTGTTTGTAATCTGGGAGTTGAACTTCTGCATATAGATTCATATTTGTTATTGTGCTTAAATGTTGGAGGAAGTTTCAAGTTAATTTACAGCCATTATTTTATACAGGCAGTTGCTACAAAACATTGTGCATAATCAATTATGGAATCTAATTTTAATCTGCAAAAACATGTTGTGATCTGAAATAAAGGTGAATATTGATTGTTTATTGAATCATGTTATGCATGGAGTTTTTATTATATCATATAGGGGGTATAAAATTCACATCATAAATTCATCATTGAATTGTATCTATTTCACTGAGCACTTCAAAATAATCTGTTGTTTGTAATCTGGGAGTTGAACTTCTGCATATAGATTCATATTTGTTATTGTGCTTAAATGTTGGAGGAAGTTTCAAGTTAATTTACAGCCATTATTGTATATAGGCAGTTGTTGAGGAAGCCATTGTTGTTGGTGGCGGGTGTAGTCTCTTGAGAGTTGCTTCAAAGGTTTATGCAATAAGAGATACACTTGAAAATGATGAGCAAAAGGTGTGACAATTGTCTCTGTCATTCAGGAGTGAATACAATGTGTGTGGCCCATAGTTATGTCTTATGGTAGAATGACACATTCTTTGAAAACGGAAATATGTGTACACACAGAGTTCCTTCTTCTATATTCTGCCACTTGTTATTACACGGCCATTAAATTGTGTTGGCCTTTTTGGTGCTTGCAGATTGGTGCAGACATTTTTAAACGGGCTTTGAGCTACCCATTGAAATTTATTGCAAAGAATGTTGGAGTGAATGGAAGTGTTGTGACTAAAAAGGTCGGGAGAAAACCCTGCCATATTTTCCAATTACTTTTAAAGCTTATTTGGTTGCTCCTTTTAAAGCTTATTTGATTACCTTTATTGAGAGGCAGCCTAATTGCAAATTGTATTATATTTGCTTATTGTCTTCACTTTTTAATGTACACTGGATTTAAATTCTATGCTGGATTTCTTGGATTTTTCAGGTTCTTTCCAGTGATAATCCCAAATATAGTTACAATGCTACTACGGGAAAATATGAAGATTTTATGGTTGTTGGAATCATTGATCCAACTAAGGTATCGTGTTGGTTCCTTCTTGTTTATGATATGTGGAGTTGTACTAGCATTTACATAATTATATTTGTCAAGATTCCTGGGTTGGAGTTGGCTTGAAGATTCTTGTGAAGCTCATTCAGCCTTTTTTATTTCATCATTAAGATTCACTAATTACTCGGGTTGTTTTTTTCACTTCTTTTCAAAAATAGGAAGGATTGGAGTGGTTTCCCATCACTATCGTAACTCTAGGTCATGGGATGAAATGTGATACATTGTGATGATATAAGCATTGTATATACAAGGTGAGCCTTAGAGCTATACGATTTATCACAGAAACCTAGGATCATATTTATGTTAAAATATTATTTTCAAACTTTAGGTAGTCTTCATAGATGTAATTATTCCTACTTCCACATTTATGAATGCTTCAAAATTTTATCACCACAAAGAACAAGATAAAATTTGAGCCGTTATGAATACTGTGCGAGTCATTCAAGCAATTTGAGCCATTGAGGAGGAGAAATGAGCCACAATGCATTATAGTGAGCCATGTTGTCATCAAATGCAAGTTATTAAACGATTCACTATAATTGCAATCGATATGTAGTGAATAGTGAGGCACCATATAATCGACCCATAGGGAAATATTATGTAAGCCACAGTAATAAATTCCGAGCCATAGAAACAAATGGGAGAAATGGGTGTAATATGAGTAAAAAGATATGAGCGATCCTTAGACAAAATAGCAAGCCACAAAAGATGATCAAGCCTCAGAATAATAGACATGTGTGTCACTGTATAAAATTCAATGCCATAGAGGTTGTAATGATTCCATTGTGATGTCATTATATATAATTTGATGCCACAAAATTATATTGTATAAAATTTGATACCACACTAGTTGTAGTGATGCCATTGTGATTACACTATATATAATTTCATGCCAATGAGTATAGTAATACAAACTTAACAAATATGTGATGTGATATAGGGACTATGGAAGAAGATACATTGTGATCCAAAAATAGATGTGGGTCACTTCTAATTGTTCATGCTTATTTCTTTAACTTGCATGTCATAGTACATCATGTTCTACATGTATATTCGTATTACATAAAAATATTTCCACAGGTCCTTATGCGAAGAAACTTGCATCATAGGAGCTTGAATCATGTAGAAAATACCATTGATATTGTTTTTAGGTAGCCTTAAAAACTTTGGATAGTGTAATAACTCATGGATATGATCTTCAATTATTAGAAACAAGGAAAATCATTCTTCTATCATAATTTTTACTTTCAGACCTTCTATATAAGGTTTCCACTGAGTTTTTTCACATCATTTATTTTTTAGAGTTGTGTCCTCTTCTCCATACTAGACAGAGTGTGAGAATACTCAAAGTGATTGTATACTAGAGTGAGTACATCTATAATATTTTTCTTGAGATCGTATCTTGAATAGAGAGAGTATATGTTTCAGGCCCTTTTGATGTTGCAATCTTTGAACATGGTGGTGATCTCCTAATTACTGCAAGGGAGGCATAGGGGCGGTCACAACTTAGCATTATACCTCGATGCAAGCATTGACATTGCATAGTAATAAAATTCATTGTTACGAGTCAATACATATTTTTGAGAAGAATAAAGAATTACAATGGTTCTAGTTTCTCTCTCTATTTATGATTCTACCAAATGCACACACACTAGATTTGTGTGCCATATACTCTTAGATTGGATTCAGAGATTTTTTTGGAATCGGTCTTGCACTCTAACCCTTCATTTATATTTTCTAGTTGATAATACCATGTCCACATAATTGCCATATTATTTTCTTTTCTAATTTGAATCGGTGCCAAGTTGGTGGCTAATCATATTTATGATTCATTGAGTTATCTGCATACAACAATGGAACTTGCAAAATTTTAGCATGGCGCACTCCTTTGCATCATTCCATCCAACCTTTCTCTTCTCAATGATATTTCTAGGAGAAATTTTTTCTCTATTGCATAAAGTCAGCTAAATTGTATCAATGACACAAAATTTTATAGTTACATGGCTAAGGGGTTGTCACTGTGTCTCGCTCCCATCAACAGTGGCAGCATATCGCAGAGGGTTTAGAATCATGAATTTGTGTGTGTGATGATGACATCAGTGAAGACATACATGCATGCCAATATGGGAATTTGGAGTTTATCTAGTGCTAAAGCTCACTGGAGTGCTACTTCCATATTCACAGTCCAATTTCTAAGAAGTAAATATTTTCTAGTAATGGAGGTCCTCTTTATGGTCTTGCAGTAAGTCAAAGCATCCTGATTCAATGTGATCCTGAATGACACCATAATTGAAGGACAAATTTTAGCTTGCACTAGTAAGCCTTTTTTTTGGTTGGCATTGTGCATGGAACTCATGAGTTCATTGCTGTTGCAGATTTTTTATTAGAAAGCGGTTCAAAATATTGGGTATGTTACAAAAGCAACACTTAAACAATCTGCTACAAAATCACATTTTGGTTCCTCTGTCTCTGGAGTTCTCCTTAGAGGATTGGAGCATGAACATATTGTGTGTAATTGGGCACATCCAACTGTTAGCCCCCTAATTTTCTTTCTTTTTTTCATTTTCCCCTTCCTAAATCATAACCATTTACCGATGTTTTACCTCTTTTATGCACCCTCATCTTGCACCAGTCCAAGCACGGTGACATATTTCGTATAAACTTTATTTTTCATATTTTTAATTCAACTTAGCATTAATTAATTATTTATTACATGATTTCTTACTTTTAATCACTCTTTGTAACTTATCGATATCTCCAATGTTTATTTGGCAGTTAGAGTTCTTACCATGACCGTTGATCCTAGTGCAGGATCGAATCTTGCACCGTTGTCAGCACAGCAAATCCTTGCAGCAGATCCAAACCTCCTTGATCACCGCCTCGTTTTGAGCAACTTCAACCATGAAAGCAAGATCGACCCAAAGGCAGCCGAGACCTAATCTGCGAAGGACGAAAGCTGGAGATTGGCTACAGCCAGTTTTACTAACTGTCTAATTTTGAAGGCCGAAAAGCCAAATTCTGTGTTTGGTTATGTAATCGGTTGAATGATCTATTTTGGCCTTTGGCCAAAGATATATATAATGTAGAATGTAAATAGGACTAAGGAGAAGAAGTTTTGATAGGAGAAGAGAACAGAGACACAGCCAGAGAGGCAGTAACAGGTTGTTGTATTTTTTTATCACCCGAATCTGGGCTGGACGATGTATTAATGTATGTACTTGCCTCAGTGGATTAATAAAAGGGAGCTTCGCCTCATGTTTCACAAATTTTGTTTCTGTATTTGAGCTGATGAATTGATTAAGGTACTGAGCAGCATTTTTATTTAAAAGGGAAACGCGTTGGTTGGCTAGGGCCCAGCCAACCCAGCACATTTACCCCATTTCCTGTTTTCCTATAATTTGTGTTTACATTGTCAAGTGTGATTTAATTTTAAGCACATGCATTCTTGTCTGAGTGAAAGTGGATCCGTTGTGTGAAGTAGATAAATTTCCTTTTCCTGCAATTTCCTTTCCTGCACTTGATTTCAGATTGGTTTTCCTCTGCCTGGTCCAAGCAGGAGAAATAACCCTGCACCAGTCCACGTTGGTGTGATATCTCCTTTTCTACAATTTTGTTTGATTGGTTTTCCCCAATTGGTCCAAGCAAGAGAAATGAACCTGCACCAGTGCACGTTGGTGTGATGCAGCAAGCCTTCTTAGTCTACTTCCCGCAATCTTCTTTCTTTCATTAAATGCTTATGACAGGATAAATGTATATTGATTGTTTCTTTATTCCTACACTCTGTTAAGATCAGAAACATTCACTTTTTATGTGTGCAATTTTATTTAATAGTATAATATCACTTGCAATAATTAAGCACTCATTTTAATAATTAAATGCTAAGTGCAGGAAGCTATGATCTGGTGCAAGAACTAGTTTCTTGCCATGAGATCTAAGTGATTTGAACCTAGAAAAGTTCAAGCCCTTGCATGAAGTAAAAATCCTTTAGTAAAGACACCATTTATACCTTCTGCATAAATCTCTGTTCCTGCACTAGTGCAAGCAGGCTACGAAAGTGCAGGACAGATTATGGCAAGAAGGAAATATCTAAAGGAGCAGGTTTAAGGGCCCATCTAATGAGAGTGTCTCTACTAAAGAAAAACACACACTCAGTAGTTAAACAATAATTATCTAGAGTGATTTCCTTTTATCTTTAATTCCCTCTTGCAAGTGCATTATTCCTTGTTCCAGTCTTAGGTTATTTTGATGGTTCAAGTTGCCTTTTTCTCTTTTTAATTTGATTCTGCAATATTTCCTTTAAATAAAGTAGGGATTTATATTAGGAATATTCATACCATCTATGGCATTTCATGTGCTCCGTCTCTAAGTTTACGGATCCCCCGGGTTGACAAATTAAGTGTTGAGGAGTTTGCTTAAGTGTAATTCCTGCACCCAACATTTTGGCGCCATTGCCGGGGAGGCGATTTGATTTGGTAAGAATTTTCTAATTATACAATAGAGGTAATTTTTCCTTTATTTTTGCAGCATTGTTTGGAAAAGCTTCTTTGAAGGAATTTTACTGGTGTTAATTGATTTCTGACAGTATTTTTTACTATAATTTGTTTGTTATTTTTCTTTCTTTTTTATCTTTTTTTTGAAATGAATATTGCCTAGAAAAGGTAAGGGTTCGAAGCCCACTAAGGGCCAAAATAATTCTGAAAACAATTCTCATATTGGGTCTCCTTCTGTAAGCAGGAAGCCCAATCCAATTCAAACCCATCACGCAGGAACAATCCACCTAGATTTCTGGTGACAACAGCTCGGGTGTGATTCAGCCCGTTGAGAGCGGTACAAGTAAAAGGGAAACAATGGTGGACCATGAAGATCATTTGGAAAGGACTGGTGAAAACTAGGTAAGTGAAGAACAATCCACTTTTTTGTTTCCAATTGTGGATCCTGATACTGTGGCGCAAATGAAGAATATTCCACCATCAGCTCTCCCTCATTTCCATGGTAAAGTTCATGAAGATCCTGACTCTTTTCTATTCGAGTTTGATATTCTGTGTAGAAGTTATGATTATTCAACTGACGCTCAGAAGTTAAGATTATTTCCTGTTACTCTCAAGGACTCAGCTCTACGCTGGTTTATGGGGTTAGGAGGAAACACTATAACCTCTTGGGATCAGATGAAGAGAGTGTTTTTGTCTAAATATCAAGAATATTGCAAAACTCGGGACATGCAGGATGAGATTTTTACAATCATACAGGATGATGATGAAACTCTTGAAGATTACCTAGAAATATTTTTGTATATTTTACAAAGGTCGAAACTTAAGTTTGATCCCAGTACTATTAGAACCTTGTTCTTAAGAGGACTTAATGATAATGATAGAAATAATTTAAATCTGTGAGGACAAGGTGATATTTCTGAACAAATTTGTGAATTATGCAGGAAATTTTGAAGAAATCAGTATAGATCCGGTAGAGGAACTCGAAATAGAAATAGAAAAACTGAATCTACTAATGCTATGATTATTGGACTAGAAAATAAAATGGAAAATATGAAAATTGATATAATGAATATTGTTACCAAACAGTTAGACTCTTTAAAATTTCAGCATAAACTCATGAAGGAATAAGATTCATTATGTATTTTCTATCCTAAATGTAGAGACAAGCATCCTCCTAAAGAGTGTCCTCTTAATTTGAAAGAAACTAATAAGTGTGCTATTTGTGCAGAAGACCATGTCACAGAAAAATGTCCCTCTATACTTGGACTTAAAGCTGTATTTACAGGGGGACAACCTGAAGCTGAATACTTGTATGCTATCGGAGCAAGAAGGAATTGGCCTCAGGTAGGTGCAGGTATGGCTCCTGAATTTTCTCCACACTATTTTGGTTATAATTCACATGCATATTCTTATCCTAACACTAATCAGCAGTGGCAGTATGGGAATCAATATCAGCATGGGAAACCTTCTCAACCATGGCAACAAGGTTGGAGAGGGAAAACTCATTCTCAATACTCCTACCAGCCACATATGCAGTCATATCCATCTACGCATACACCTTATTCAATGCCTCAACTTCCGAGTCAGTCTACTCCACCGTTGCCTTTACCTCCACCCTTTCGACCTCCTCAGTTTCCTGCTCAACCTATGCCCAATCCTAACAATAATAAAGCAGTGCAAATGATCTATGTAACAAACCCACCTTTACCATTCGAGTACCATTCTATTCCAGTTGGGGTTCATGATATTCAATTAAGATCGGGAAGGACTGTAACATCAGAAAATCAGAAGCAACACATAGTGATTGTTGAAGAGAAAGGAGAAGAGGAAACTCTTAAAAATTCTCCGAAAGTTGTCGCTAAGCAGCCCTTACCCTCTAAATCCTTGCCATCTTCTTCCAACCAGCCTCCCTTCCCTGAGAGGCTAGTAATGGAAAGAAGTGAGCCTATTTCTGAGACTATTTTGGCATCTGAGCTTCGGAATCTTTTCATTAAGATACCTTTGCTTCAAGCCATTAAAGAGATCCCCATTTGTACCAATATTATTAAGGAACTATGTCTCAAGAAACCCGGGAGGAAGAGATTGGAACCCCAAACCATTCAATTTGTTGGTAGGGCATCAGATTTGATGACGGGATGTGTGTCTATGGAAAAATATACTGATCCCAGAAACCCTGTTGTCTCAGTTCAGATTGGTAATGTCCTTGTCTCTAATGTTATTATAGACCTGGGGGCATCCATTAATTTCATGACTAAGCAAACCATGGATCAACTTCGGTTATCTCATCTTCGCCCTACTCCCACTATGCTTGAATTAGCAAATAGATCTAAAATTAAGCCAAAAAGAGTATTGGATGATGTGATCATCTCATTAGATTCTTAGGAATATCCTGCTGATTTCATTATGCTTCAGCCAAAGAACCCAGTAGGAGAACATCCCTTGATCTTGGGTCGACCATGGCTTGCTACGGCCGATGCATATATTGGATGTCGTTCCGGTGATATGTATATTTCGCATGGAGATTCTAGGAAGAAAGTTACCTTATACCCCCCTGCCAAATCCATTCAGGACCTTCGAGATACTTTATGGTTGGATCAAAGCAGTGATGAGGAGACTCAGCCCATTTCCCTTATCCATCATTATACTGGGTCTCCACAAGAAGATGAGATTCAAGATTTCCTGAATAATCTAGACACTATGCCTAATTTTGAGTCATTGAGCCAGATTTTCAGCCTAGATTTTCAAGATAATCATGATTATCATACTTCTGTACCGCTGCATTTGACCACTCCCTTGAGTATTCCTGAGCCTGACACTACTCTTGTTGAGATTAGCTCTGGTAAATCCTTGCATATTAGTTCAGATTTGGACTCATCTTTGCAGGAGCAGCTTGTGAATTTGTTGCAAAACCATCTTAGTGCCTTTTCTTGGGGCTATGAAGATATGAAGGGTATTCCTCCTGAAACTTGTACACATCATATCTATATTCAAGAAGGAACCTAACCTGTCCAACAACCCCAAAGGCGAATGAATCCAACTCTAAGAGATATTGTGAAGGAAGAAGTACATAAATTCTTGGATGTCGGTTTTATCTATCCTATTTTTGATAGTCAGTGGGTCTCTCCATTAGTGCTAGTGCCTAATAAAGATGGAAGATGGCGTATTTGTATTGATTATCGAGAATTAAACAAATCCACTCTCAAATATTACTTCCCTTTCCCTTTCATTGACCAGGTGCTTGATACCCTTGCAGGAAAGAAATATTTTTCCTTTTTGGATGACTTCAGTGGCTATAACCAGATACAGATTGCACCTGAAGATCAGGATAAAACTAATTTTACATGTGAATGGGGTAAATTTTCTTATAAAATGCTTCCCTTTGGTTTATGTAATGCCCCGAATACCTTTCAAAGGGCAGTCCTGGCCATTTTTACTGATCTATAATTTGTAGAAATTTATATGGATGACTTTTCTGTGTTTGGTGATTCTTTTCAGGAAGCTCTCAAAAATCTGGAGAAAGTACTTCTCCATTGTCAGGAAGCCCATCTCACCTTGAGTCACAATAAATGTAGATTAATGTGCAAAGCGGGAGTGGTACTTGGCCATTTGATTTCTGGTAAAGGTATCCAGGTTGATCCAACAAATATTGAAATCATTATGCATCTTCCTACACCCAAAACTCAAAGGGAAGTAAGAGGTTTTTTAGGACATGTTGGTTACTATAGAAGATTCATTGAAAATTTTTCTAAGATAGATGCCCCTCTTTTCAGACTTCTAGCTAAGGATAGTAAATTTTCTTGGTCCACAGCTTGCCAACAGTCTTTTGAAACATTGAAGGAAAAGTTAGTACAGGCACCAGTTTTGAGAGGTCCTAACTAGTCCCTGCCTTTTCACATTTCCTCTGATGCTTCAAATTTGGCTATTGGCGCAGCTTTAGGACAAGAGGAAAATAAGAAATCCTATGCTATTTATTATATTAGTAAGAATTTATCTTCTGTTGAATTAAATTATATAGTTATAGATTTTTTAGCTGTAATTTTTGCAATAAATAAGTTCAGACACTATATTACGGGATATGAAGTATTTGTACATACTGATCATTCCGCGATTAAATATCTGATGAAAAAACCATTGACTAGCGGTAGAGTGACTAGGTGGTTGCTATTGTTGCAGGAATTTAATGTTACTATTGTTGATAGACCAGGAAAATCTAATGTTGTAGCAGACTTTCTTTCCAGATTAGATAATCTTGGTGAAGCAACTCTTGTTAATGATGATTTTCTAGATGAACATATTTTTTCTATGTCAATAGATTCTCCGTGGTTTGCTGACATTGCTAATTACTTGGTTACTGGGAAAACACCACCCCACTTGTCCGCTCTTGAAAAACGAAATATTATTCAGAAAATTTTTGCATACTCCTGGATTCAAGGAGATCTCTTTTACATTGGTCCAGATCTGATTTTCTGTAGATGTGTAAGAGAGGAGAGAGTGTTTGACATATTGAAATCTACTCATGATGAACCTTGTCGAGGCCACTTCGCTGATAAGCGAACTGCATATAAAGTATTGCGTACTGGTTACTTTTGGCCTTTCTTGTTTAAGGATGCCAAACAGTATGTCAGGCGATGTGATAGTTGTCAACGAGTGGGCCAGCCTAATCAAACCAATGAAATGCCTTTATGCCCCCAAGTTATGATTGAGCCGTTTGAAAAATGGGCTATTTATTTTATAAGGCCCATAAATCCAACGTCATTAAGTAAAAAGCATATTTTGGTTTGTACAGATTTTGTTACAAAATGGGTAGAAGCTAAAGTTGTTTCCTTTGCTCCAAAAAAGGTTGTTGTTGATTTTCTTTTTATTGAAATCTTTACTAGATTTGGTGTGCCTAGAAAAATTGTTTCTAACAATGGTCCGCATTTTATTTCTAATCTGGTACAGGGTGTGATGGAGCAATATAAGATCCGGCACAGGAAATCCACGCCGTATCACTCACAAGCAAATGGCCAGGTGGAATCCACAAACAAAGTGATCGAGTCCATTCTTACAAAGATAGTAAATATGCATCGGAAAGACTGGGCTGAAAGATTACCAGAAGCTTTGTGGGCATACAGAACCACTTGGAGAAATAGCACGGGACATACACCATATGAGCTGGTATATGGCAAACAGGTTTTGTTACCAATTGAATTCCAAATCAAAACTTTCAGAACTGCAGTTCAGTTAGGACTAGATCTCTTTGAGGCATAACAATAGTGTCTTCTCCAATTAAATGAGTTAGATGCATTTCGTAGGGATGTTGTTCAGCAGCAACGCAAAAGGTGGCATGACAAGTCTATTCAGAAAAAGCAATTCCAACCAGGTGATTGGGTGCTCCTTTATGATTCTAGATTTAAAATTTTTAAAGGGAAATTCCATACACATTGGATGGGACCTTATGAAGTGATTCGAGTATTCGAGAATGGAGCAGTAGAAGTTAAAACTATTGATGGACAAAATTCAGTATTCTTAGTAAATGGACACAGATTAAAAAAGTATTTTCAGCCACTTGCCAGGAAAGATTTTTCACAGCAAGTCCAACAGCAATTCCGGATGGTAGTGGTGAATGGTAATACCAACCTTTTGAAAACATGATTTCTTCTTCTTCTTATTAAAAATAAAATTAAAATTAAAAAATAAAATAAAAAATAAAAAGTAAAGAAAAATTGTTTTCCTGTAATTATGAAAATCAGTTCGCTGACATGATTGCAGAAGGATCAACCTGAAAACTAGCTTGCTGGCAGGAAGATCAAAAATTTCTAATAAAAAGAGAATGTTGCTTGATCTTTAGATATGCTAGCGACCACCAAGTAAAATCAGGTTCAGCAGAACCAACCTTTATACAATTGGGGTAATTAGCATGGATATTTTTATTCAAGTAACGCTTAATTCTCACTGCAGTTATTTTTCTTGCACCAGTGCAGGCAGACCTTCCAGAAAAAAAAATTTCTTTCTTCATATTCCTCTTTCGTAATATTCCCTCAGTTTTCTTCTTCAATCCCAGAATGATTAACGTTCCCATATTCTTCTGAATTTACCCTATCCGTTTCGTAAAAACCCCACTTTACCCTTGAATTTTTTTCCCTATCCCACTTTTGTTTATCCCCTCTTGTGGTACTATTCCTGGAATCCCTGTAACAGAATTCCTTCCCATTCTGAAATTTCCCTTTTCCCACTTCTTTGTCCCCTCATGAATTCATTGCAGGATCTCGCGCACAAAGAGAAAAAGGATATGCTTTGAAGCATCAAGAAAGGGAAAAGCAAATTTCCAGTATAAGTTGAGGAAGCCATGTTGGAAGTCCAATCTATATTTTACTTAAATTCCCTGTTCTTTTTTCAGATATTATGCTTACACTAGTGCAAGCATGTCGTCTTATATAATAAGTGCAAGCATAATGGTACCAGCAGAATAGCATAGTTAAGCGATGCAAGCATGCACCCTATCAGAAACATAGTACAATTTGTTATTTCCATAGCATACGTCATAGGAAAGTGGTCATCATGAAAGTTTATAAGAAGTCTTTTCACTTAGTTGATGAGTACTTGTGCTATCATATTAACTAGGAGAAAATTATTTAAAGTACAAGGTGTTTTTAAGTTAAGAATCATGATCATTTTTTAATGAATGCTAAAGTTATTTTTTTTGAATTATGAAGGAGTGCGGAAGTGTTTAACCTTTGCTTGGATATAATTTTCCCTTTCCGCCATAATCCTAGATGTCCTTCACTCGTAATGATTACCTCACCTAGCCATTAAAACGCCGCCGCAAGCACCAGTACGGCACGATCTCAAAGATGTCGCGCATCCACAGCTATTTCAATGGAATGAATGGGTGATAAGATGGAAGGGATGGTGGACGGTTGGATACTTATCTATAAGAACCAATTTTCCCAGTGTTGCATGTAAATTCTTGACTGTTCATAACTGTTAAGCAGCGATGCTGCCTGTTCAAAGCAAACCTTCGTCTCTCAGTAGGGTAGAACATACTGCTGAGTATCGCAATAGTCTTGCACTATTGCGAGACTCAAGCTTTCATCAATACTTGCAAAATTTTGACGAGCACAACAGTGAAGTGGCCCTACAGTTTGCCAGAAGTTTCAAAAATGGCCGAGTAAAAATTGGGCCTCTAAAATTTGAGGTTACGGAAGAGTTTATAGAAGCAGTGATAGGCTTGGAAAATACTGGTGAGCAGTGGTTTAAAAATCAGAAACTAGAAAGGAAGCGATGGCAGCATTTCGTCGTCGACAAGAAGATGAAGGTAGATTGGAAGAAAGTAATTTCGCGCAATGCCCTGATGGGACAATGGTGGGACCTCCTTTTCATCCTACAGAAATTCGTAACCTGTGAGGGAAGGTACTCCCTCACTTTTGTGTACCATTTTAGGATGTTGCAGCATTTCGAAGCCAGTCGGCATGCCCGGTGGAGGATTAATTTCCCCCATTTTTTGCTTAAGAGCTTGGAAAAAATGGCCAAGGGTGTGCGGGACGGACGAGCAGACCAAGCCGACAAGAATTTATATCACCACATCCTGATAAATATTTTGGTCCAGAAACAATTAGAAGTTAAATGCATGACCTGGGAGGCATTGTTAAAACAGCTACATAAAAAGACAGTTGCTGGAAAGGAGATAGAAGACCCCGCCAGCACAAGCAAGGGTCCGAGTAAGAATGTAAAGGGGAGTCCTTCTTGCACCGGTGCAAAAAGGAAACAACCTGAAAAATCAATAGAAGAAAGGGCCCCATCTCCAAATAAGAAGACATCTAGTGCACCTGTTGAAGAGACTCCTTCTACGCCACCAGTACAGGCACAGACCCCCAAAGAAGACAACTTGTTAGTCCTTGCGGACGGGGAAAAATTTGTAGAGGTCGAAGATGACACTCTGTTGGCCGATTTCATTAAAAGGCCGTGGAAAAAGAATGAAGAATCTGGTGCAGGCAAAGAACCACAGTCCCCACAGGACGTTGAATCCCCTTCTGCACCAGTGCAAGAAGAAGAACCAGAAGAAGAAGAAGAGGAAGAAGTGTTTGTTGAAACCATGAGGGATACTGAGGTCCCTAAGGAAGACATAGCCCCTGTCGAGACAGAAGAAGAAGAAGATTTGGTAACTCCTGCTGCTCGGATAGTTGAACTATAGCTTCAAGTGCAGAACTTAGAACAGCTCATAGCTAAAGCGCATGAGGATAAAGAACAGAGTAAAGAAGAATTAACTGTGGAGATCCAGAAAAAGAAAGGAGAAGTTAGAGTTTGGAAGTACCGAGCTGCGCGATGTTTCAAGCGACTTAAAAAAGTGACAAAGAAACTAAAGAACATCAAAAAGAAGAAGTCTGAAACATTGCAAGTTGATGTCAGTATGTCAGAGCAGGATTGAGCTGGAATGCTCAAAGTTTTGAAGGTTTTTTGCAAAGGTAAAGAGTTGTGTGAGGACACACAACAGCTTAGGGATGGGAAGATGTTAGCCCCCTAATTTTCTCTCTTTTTTCCATTTTCCCCTTCCTAAATCATAACCATTTACCGTTGTTTTACCTCTTTTATGCACCCTCATCTTGCACCAATCCAAGCACGGTGACATATTTCGTATAAACTTTTTTTTTCATATTTTAAATTTGACTTAGCATTAATTAATTATTTATTACATTATTTCTTACTTTTAATCACTCTTTGTAACTTATCGATATCTCCAATGTTTATTTGGTAGTTAGAGTACTTATCGTGACCGCTGATCCTAGTGCAGGATCGGATCTTGCACCATTGCCAGCACAGCAAATCCTTGTAGGAGATCTAAACCTCCTTGATCATCGCCTCGTTTTGAGCAGCTTTAGCCACGATAGCAAGATCGGCCCAAAGGCAGTCGAGACCGAATCTGCAAAGGACGAAAGCTGGAGATTGGCTACGGCCAATTTTGCTAACTGTCTAATTTTGAAGGCCGAAAAGCTAAATTCTGCGTTTGATTATGTAATTGGTTGAATGATCTATTTTGGCCTTTGGCCAAAGATCTATATAATGTAGAATTTAAATAGGACTAAGGAGAAGAAGTTTTGATAGGAGAAGAGAACAGAGACACAACCAAAGAGGTGGTAACAAGTTGTTGTATTTTGTTATCGCCCGAATCTGGGTTGGACGATTTAGTAATGTATGTACTTGCCTCAGTGAATTAATAAAAGGGAGCTCTGCCTCATGTTTCACAAATTGTGTTTCTGTATTTGAGCTGATGAATTGATTAAGGTACTGAGCAGCGTTTTTATTTAAAAGGTAAACGCGTTGGTTGGCTAGGGCCCAGCCAACCCAGCACGTTTACCCCATTTCCCGTTTTCCTATAATTTGTGTTTACATTGTCAAGTGTGATTTAATTTTAAGCACATGCATTCCTGTCTGAGTGAAAGTGGATCCGTTGTGTGAAGTAGATAAATTTCCTTTTCCTGCAATTTCCTTTCCTGCACTTGATTTTAGATTGGTTTTCCTCCGCCTAGTCCAAGCAGGAGAAATAACCCTGCACCAATGCACGTTGGTGTGATATCCCCTTTTCTGCAATTATTTTTTATTGGTTTTCCCTGCCTGGTCCAAGCAGGAGAAATGAACCTGCACCAGTGCACGTTGGAATGACGCAGCAAGCCTTCTTAGTCTACTTCCCGCAATCTTCTTTCTTTCATTAAATGCTTATGACAGGATAAATGTATATTGATTGTTTCTTTATTCCTGCATTCTGTTAAGATCAGAAACATTCGCTTTTTATGTGTGCAATTTGATTTAACAATATAATAGCACTTGCAATAATTAAGCACTCATTTTAAGAATTAAATTCTAAGTGCAGGAAGCTCTGATCCGGTGCAAGAACTAGTTTCTTGCCACGAGATCTGAGTGCTTTGAACCTGGAAAAGTTCAAGCCCTTGCATGAAGTAAAAATACTTTAGTAAAGACACCATTTATACCTTCTGCATAAATCTTTGTTCCTGCACTAGTGCAAGCAGACTGTGAAAGTGCAAGACAGATTAGGGAAAGAAGGAAATCTCTAAAGGAGCAGGTTTAAGGGCCCATCTGATGAGACCGCTAGTGTCTCTGCTAAAGAAAAACACACACTCAGTAGTTAAACAATAATTAGCTAGATTGATTGCCTTTTATCCTTAATTCCCTCTTGTATATGAATTCTTCCTTGTTCCAGTCTTAGATTATTTTGATGGTTCAAGTTGCCTTTTTCTCTTTTTAATTTGATTCTGCAATATTTCCTTTAAAGAAAGTAGGGATTTATATTAGGAAGATTCATACCATCTCTGGCATTGCCTGTGCTTCGTCTCTAAGTTTACGGATCCCCCGGGTTGACAAATTAAGTGTTGAGGAGTTTTCTTAAGTGTAATTCCTACACCCAACACCAACCATAGTTACTAAATATTTTTTGCATTCAGCATTTGAGGGAGGAAAAATACAAGTGCCCTCCCAAATGTTACAATTGGAACAGGAAAAAATGGTACACACTCAACTGACTGTATATAGGTTATATTCCTTGGCAGTGTACATGAACTCGTGGATTCAGTATTATGGCATGGCAGGGGTAGACACCTTGTAGTATTGAAATTAATACTATTTTCAAGCAGGCCCTACCATTCCTTTTTCTCAAAGAAAAAGTTCGTAATTTTATTTATGAGTAAACAAAATTACATGTTACATGTGCTAGTAAACGTCCAAAGACGTACAGTTGCCGCTGTTATAAAGCAAAGAAATACAATTAGGATTTTCTCCCTTTTTTCTTTTCGACCTTGCGCCAAGCACCTTGTGTTGGCGTGGTCTCGATAAGGACAAGCTGATTTTCTTCCATTTGTGCTCCATTGTCCTTATCAGAGTCTGATGTGTCTGAAATATGTGTTCTTTTGTAACCCCCACTGTCTGGTGCTGCCGGGACCGTGTCCTGCTGAGTCTTTGTGGTGGTGACAAGTGGAACTTGCATTTCCTGTTCTTGTGTGCCCAAAGAGGTATCTGTTTGCTGATTCTCATGTGGTGAGGGTTCCTCTTCTTTGTCCTGTTGTTCTGGCTCCTCAGAGGGGAATTGCCAACCTTTAGCAGCTTTTCCTGGTTTCTTCTTTTTTCTGTTGTCTCTTTTTGCTGCCGGGCATGAGTTTTGTAAGTGCCCTGTGCACCTGCATATCCGGCATCTGAAAGCTGTGTTCTCATAGTCTAGATGCTGAGTCCATCTCTCCTGTTTATTATTCAGCATAATGCACTCTGGGAGTCCTTTGCTCAGATCAACCTCCACACAGATTCGTGCAAAGGTGAAGATGCGCTCCTCCAGGCGTTGAGTGTCTGTTTTAATGTATCTGCCCAGGGTGTTTCCAATGCAGCCAAGTACATTCTCATTCCAAAAATGTAGCGGGAGGTTGTGGAGCCGAACCCAGACCGGCATTCTAGTAACCTCCATGGTGTTGGCGTCAAAATGGGGAAACCATGGTGTGATGAAGAGTCCCGTGGAGCCCCAGAACCATGGTCCCTGGCTAAGGATGGCATCCCTATCCTCAGTAGATGAAAATTTTACAATGAAAAACCCCTTGGAACATAGGTGTATTTCGCATTCCATGGTCCAGTTTGTGAAAATCCAATGGAACAGCTCCATTGGTTTGGGCCAGTAACAGTTAAATCTGCCTATTATTGCTTGGGATTCATAGGCATTTCGATGCTCATCAATATCTAGACTGTCTATGTTTATTTCAGGCACATTATCCTGCAGTTCCACAATGTATGGCTTGGGAGAGCTATCTGCAGGGGCAGAAGGAGCTGCAGTTTTATTTTTTTCCCCCTGTAGTACATTTCTGTATGTGCCTTTTGTATTTACTGTCTTGGAACCACTTGCACCCATGGGGGTACCAAATGCTCTGTTTTGGCCCATCATTCCACCTCTTAGTCTGAGGTTTAGGCAAATAGATGACCCAGAAGTTATGGCATAATCATTCAGAGTGCAGATATCATCCAATGCTTTCCCCCCACAAATTAATGACTGTAAATGGGAGGGGTACCCCGCCATAGCCTGGATTTTTTCCTTCAAATAAAGAATCGAATCTGTGTGCCGGATCCATAAAATGATACTATTCCCAACTGGAAGCTTAATGAATATCTGGAATGGGTCAGAGCCTACCTGAGAATCGATAATGAGGGTATGCAGGCCAACCTTGGGAACATGCATAGCCGGTGCGCAGACCAGTGTTCGGTCTTTAGCGCTGCAGGTGGTATCGGCTGCAGTCCAATCCGGTAGCCCCTGCATCTGTGTCGGCCAGACCAGTCCCGGGACCCCTGCAAATAAAATAGATGCCGACGGGAGGGCAACGCATCCACGAAATCCCACAAAACGTGCGCCAGCACTAGGTACTCGGACAGATATTAAAAGGATGCCATCAAGCAGGTTCGATAAGCAGAGCGAGCGCCCAGACCGCCAGGCAGAGAAGCAGGGGGTCCCAAAATACCGCCCCATCGTCTCCAGTCCGCCCAACTGAAAGATCTGACATCCACACCTCGCAGGGACAGCCATGAGGGACGGCAGAGGACCCTCCGTGGTCGATCGATGGCAGCATCTCCGGAACAGTGATATCCGACCAGCGGCGGCAGCGTTTGAAGCAGGAAAACCTAGGTCGACAGAAAGATCGCCCGCGCACTCCATCTCTCAACCGGCCCTACCATTCCTACAATGGGAGAAGCCCACATATGTGCTTTAACCTATACATCATTAATATACATCATAAAGTATTTTTCACCAATTTTGAAAAATTTGTACTTAGCAATAACTCAGCAAGGGCCTGAAAAAGGAAAATTAGGGAAAATTTATAAAAACCAGCAAGAAATTGAAATAAAAAACCAGAAAACCTATAAAAGAGGGAAAATATGCTTATATGAAAAGTAGGAGCTTGAATAATTAAGTATTTATCTTGGTCACATCCTTCTATAGCCTTCTCTAAATGGGTCCAAGATATAGTCTCATTGTTTTCTTTAGGCCTGGGGAGGAAGATGATTTAACATTGACATTTGAATTATTCCGATAGAATTCCCTTTTTTGAATTTTACAATTATATAGCAATTTTTTTGGGTAAGAAATAGTTTTGGGTTTGTCTTGCTAATGAATCATGGACTTGTTGATTGCTAACTAACATGATACAAGGATACGGGACATGGAGGACACAAAAATACCAGTGTTTGACACGGTATCTATTACAAATTACATGTACAAATATGAAAATATAGGCATAAATATCCAATATTTTAGAAAATAAAACATTTACAAAACACATGGAATCTCTTCAAATATCGATTTTACCCTTCATCTGCACAATGAGAGACTATAGGGGCTCTTTTTTCCTGCTAAAACTGAGAAAGGGAAATGCAAAAAGGCTTGTTAAGTCAAATAGGTAGGACCTTGTCAGGGTTTGTGTCCAATGTTTATAACATGTGCCAAACACATGTCGGACATGCGTCCTACCATGGTCATGTTTATCATGTGGGATACATATACAAAGGACCTGGGGGTTTTGTCCTGTTACTTCGTTGATTAATCATCGGTTTCTTTAACACTGCTTTGCACCTGCTAATGATACAGTTCTTATGAGACAAAAGATGTTACCATGCCCCAATTCCAATTGTATGTTGTTTTTCCATGCCTCTTTAGGTGTTAATGTTTCTCATTGCCCTAGTGGGGACCTTTAACCTTCTTCCCACATTGGATATGAACAATGGATCTAAACTCAAATGCCTTGAGAGTATGTCTATCTTCTACCTTCCAAAGTACACATAAACGTTTCTTGAAAAAGTCGTCAACAAAATATCATAAAATAATTTGCAGCTGCTAATGAGAGAGTTCTTGTGGGAAAATAAAGGTTAGCATGCACCAAATAAAACGGCATGCTTTTCCTCCATCTGGTGTGTGTGTGTGTGTGTGTGTGTGTGTGTGTGAATTATAAATTGAAATAAATACTATGATATCCACAAAATGAAATAGTCCATAGAATATGTATCTTGCATCAAATAAAAGCAAGAATGCATATAATAAATCGCATAAACACTTTCATTGCATAAAATTGCCTCTTAGTAAGGCTTCCAGGTCTTCAAAATTGATCAAAAATAGCTTATAAGGAATATCAGTCTTCTTCAATACACATTCTTCAAACCAACCCTCTTCTCATCTTAGAGAGTCATATATATAGATAAAGTATTTAAAAAAATATAATATTCAAATGTTCTACATAAACTACTTACTTAAAATAAAAACATAAAATATAAAATAAAATAAAATCCATTTCACGAATGAGATTCTATTTCCCAAGAAAAGATATGTTGTTAAGACTGTTGAAATGGTTGTCTAGAATATTCAATGATCTGCTTCATCATCCAATGTAATTGTATTTGTCCCAATTTTTGTGGGATTCATCTTGATTTCTTTTCTTCTAAAAAATCCTGACCACTGAGCGAAGAGTTTTGAAACCTGGGGCAAGTGGACCAAATTGTTATGATTTAGAATGATCTGGAAGTGTCCAATTCTTTTCAATATGTCTTTTCTTGACCCTGTACTTATGAGATAAATTAAATATATAACTCATAGATTCGAATGGATTTTGGGAGAATATTTGGAGATCCATGACAGTCCATTCATTGAGAGCTTGAATTTGTTCTTTATTGTTATCTCTATGTTCTTTGACTCCTTGTGTACATATAGCAAGAGGCGGAGCCTTTTCAATGTTTTAAGGATAAGGCATGTTATAATCCTCTGCAACATCTAAACTATTCCAAACTATTATTTTACCAATCAGTATATTCCTTAAATAGGCTCTTCATAACTCATAAATTACATTTCCTCTGTTCCAAGGAAATTTTAATCATTCTTTTATCAACTTAAGAAATTTTACCGATGGTTTCAATTTTTATTTTTGCTCCCAGGTACAGATCTTGTCAAATTGTTCCAAAATTGATTTATATTCCTTCATTAGAACCTCGACCTTGTCAGTCATGTCCAGCAGATCCTGATAAAACTAACAATTTTATGAACTTGAGAATAAAATTTGTTTTGGGCATGTTTCAGTTGATCATTAACCAAAAAAAACATGACTTTTAAGAACAACGATGCTTGAGGCTTCTTTTTCTAATGTTGCTATCCTATTGAGATCCGATTGGTTCACTTCTTCCATTTTCTTGATATATTTTTTTTCTACCTCAGACGGTTGATTTTCATATTGCACTTCAATTTGATGTTTTTCAGCCTCAAAACTTTCTTGTCACTTTTTGGTACTTGACTATAATTCTTTGTCGTGACTCACCTTAAATCCTTGCAACTCTAGTTCAAGTTGATTAATTTTATTTTTCGATTAAACTAGTTGCCTAGATATTTCAATAATGAACCATTTTTTTGTTGTGATACATGCCCCAATTGTAGATGCAGTTTCTTTAGTCATTTATGTTGGCTCACTTATGTGATGCCAAGTTATTGTAGAAATATTTGATAAAATTGAATCGCCTTTTATTTTTTTAGTTCTAATGATATCTTTGAGTTTGGGACTAAAATAATACTCCTCTAAGGAGACAACAGATTCAATAATTGCATCAACTCGATCAATATTTGAAAATAAAGAAAAAGAATGTGCAAAATTAATTTCCAATGGGGTCACAAAACTAGCTAGAGAAACAACCTATGTAATATGAGAAGGATTCATACGATTTTTAGTATTAGGATCACCCAAACCCCAATCTAGGTTTTGATTATCAACCATGGTTTCATCCTTTTTCCATGAGACTTTTCCTTGCTCGACATTGGGTGTTCTATCCAAATGTTGGTCTTTCTCTATATCTAAAATATTTTCCTTAATTTTCTCCATAAACTCTTTGTTGTACCTTGGAAGACAACCCCTGGTTGAGAAGAGGTCAGTGCCCATGACATTTATACAAAACTCTAAAAATATTGATTTGTTGTCCCATCTTTTGAAACACCAGAAATATTAATTTTATAGACAATGCTTTTAAATCACCAAAGGGAAAAACAATCTTTCAAAGTAGCCTTCTAATGATGAATATGATTTTTTAATTGTAGTATGGTGAGAAAGAGATGGTGAAAAAGCTTTAAACAATAGGCTACTTACAGCAGAATCGTTTTCCTTAAAATTTTAGCAGAAATATGGAATTATGATGAAATGGAATACAGAAAAGAGGAGCGCGTATTTAAGGGTTTTAAACTATAATTTAATTTCCAAAAACATTTCCAAAAATGTTGTTGCAATGATAGGTGGCATTAATTTATTGAGTTTGCTAAGATTCTAGTGCAGTCGAAGGTCCAGTTTTTTCACTTCTTGTTGTAGGTGACAGGGCAGTGACAAGGTAGGGAGATAATGGTCCATGCTCACTTGTTGAATTTCTACGGGGGCACGGTCTAGTACGGAGGAAATCCGTCAAAGTCCCCACGTAATTTTTCTCCACCGTCGATTTGCGGTCAACCCAAATCGTTGACATTTCTTTACAGAGGAACCCGATTGCATAACGATCAGGTTGGTAGTGTCATCGGGTTTGCGCCATCCAATGGGCCCGACACCCTCTCTCCATCACGCTGACCAAAAAAATTGAAGTTTAACCGCATCCGAATTTACTCCACTCGGACCCACCAGGATAATTAACTTAATGCTACATTTAATCTCAATCAAATTTTATTAATCTACCATTATCAATTAATCCAAAATCCTAAGATTAAGAACTTTATTTTGATTTTTTCTTTTTTTTCTTCTTTTTTTTTAGTACATATACCATTTTTTTTATTTTGAACATATAGGGATAAAGTAAAATGAGCTACAACATCTGGCTCCACCTGGGGATAGTGTTTTGGGACAAAACACTAAGAACCACATATTAGTGCCTTCACCTCAAGCATGGAGTCATAATCTTAGCTTAAAACATTACAATGAAGAACTCATTGAGTATTCACAGTGAACAAAGCAGTGTATACAATGATGAAATAAAACAAGATCAGTGTTGGCTTCAAATACTTCCAATTTACAGGCAGGTGCAATAGTTCACCATCCAAGTTCTCCATAATGAAAGTGTTATTGGCTCTGACTTCTACTATTTCAAAAGGACCAAACCATAGAGGATAAAACTTGCCATGTTTTCCCTTATCTTCCCTTCTCACATCCCATCTAAGAACCAAATACCCAGGCTGAAAAATAAAAATAAAATAATATATATATAGATATATATATATTATAAAATAATAAATAAAAATTTCTAGATTTTCTGTCAAAAATTAGCTTCATCTTTTCTTGGTAACTAATCAAATTCTCCATAACCTGCTCTCTGTTTTCATTTAATTACACTAATTGGTTCATCCTCCTTGTTAATGCATTTGGTTGTTGCTCGGCATCCTGAATAAATGCCACAACATGTTTTGCTCACTGACTGGGAAACAAGGTAGCTACTCCATATACCAATTCAAAAGGGGACTTTCCAGTTGACCTCTTAGTAGTCACCTTGTTTTTCCATAAGGAAAATTTCAGTTGTGAATCCAAGTTTTTATTATTTTTTGTAATGGTTTTCTTAAGTACCTTCACCAAAGATTTATTTGAATATTTTTCCAACACATTCCCCTGAGAATGATAAGTGGTAGAATGTGAGAGTATCACATTATATTTCTGGAAAAATTCAATCATCTTTGCAGACTTGGACACCTAAGCATTGTCTGCCACTAACTTCTTTGGACAACCAAATCTAGTGAAAATATTCTCCTCCGGAAATTTGATTACCACTGAATCAGTTTCCCTCCTATTTGGAATAGCTTCCACCCATTTAGTAAAATAATATGTACCTGTTAGGATCCATTTTTGTTGTCCACTAGAAGGTGGATTTATTTCTCCTATAAAGTCCAAACCCCATTGTCTAAATGATTCTTCAAAAAACACAGGAATCAATCGTAATGGTGTCAATTTCTTCTTTTCAGCAAACATTTGGCACTTTTCACAACTACTTACAAGACTGTAAACATCTTGAAACAAAGAGGACCAAAAGAAACCATCCTTCAAGATTTGATGTGTTGTAACTTTCCGACTGTAATGGCCACCACAGCTACATCCATGATATTCATTAAAAATTTCTACAGTGTCCCATTCTGTCAAACGGAGCAACAAACTACCAGCAATATCCTTCCAATACAGCTTACCATTTGTTATTACATACTTCTGGGCTTTGACTCTGAGATCCTTGTACTTTGTTCTATCTAAAGAATTAGGACAGCTAAGAAAACACAGATAATGGACAATATCCTTATACCACTAATAACAAAGGTACTTATATTGAAATTTTTTTATCTGGGTCTTTATCCTCGCCTTTTTCTTCTGCAGACTTTGATTTAGCAACTTCATCTAGAAAATTGATCCCCATAGCTTGATAATTAGCCTTTGTTAATGTTTTTGCTAGTCCTTGTCCCTTTACCAGCTTAGTTGGTTTGATGTCCATGTCATATTCCTGGATCTTTGCTATCCACTTCACGCTTTTTCCATCATTGTCACTCTGAGTGGGCACATCCTTGACAGCAGCATTAGGAACATATGCAGTAATCTGAGACTGAATAACATAAACTCTAAAATCCTTCAGTGCTTTAAACAGAGCATGAGCTTTCTTTTCAAGGATATTATACTTCAGTGCCTTCAGTGCTTTAAACAGAGCATGAGCTTTCTTTTCAAGGATATTATACTTCAGTTTTGCATCTCGTAATATCCGCCTAAAAAATGTTATTGTTTGTTCCTCATTGTCTTGATTTCTCTGCAAAAAGTACTGCTGCAATAGTAAAAGGAGAAGCAAATGAAAATATTTGAAAAGGTTTCTTATAATCTGGACTCACCAATATTGGAGCTTCTTGGAAAGCTTCTTTGATTATTGTGAAAAATTCCTTGGCAGTCGTGGTCCATCTGACTTTTGCATTCTTTTCAACAGATCAGTGATATATTTTACAATTTATGCATAGTTTTTTATAAACCCCCCGAGGAAATTTAGTTTTCCCAAAAAAAAATTGATCTCCTTTTTACTCCTTGGCATAGGTATATTTTTAATTTCTTCTACCCTTTTTGGATCAATATTCACTCCTTCTCTAGATACAATATTCTCAAGTAATTTCCCCTCTTTGAAAACAAAATGAGACTTCTTGGGGTTTAAATTTAAGTCATACCTTCTGCATTTTTCAAAATTCTGCTGCAAATGTTTTCAAATGCTCTTCATCTGACCTGGAGAAAACTGTAATATCATCTAAATATATTACCACAAAATTCTCTTTTTTACCTACCAAGGCGATATGCATATCCCTCTTGAAAGTAGCACTAGAATTCATTAATCCAAAAGGCATCTTTGCATACATGAAAGTTCCCCATGGGGTTGTGAATGTGGTATTTTTCTGATCTTCTCGCTGCACTGAAATCTAGTTATAGCCTGAAAATCCATCAATCATTGATAATCTAGAATATCTTGTTACCCTTTGCAAAATGTAATCCATCTTTGGGAGAAGATAATTATCCTTCAATGATGCTTTGTTCAAATTCCGAAAGTGAATACACAACCGAATCTCCCCATTCTTCTTCCTCGCATGTACTAAATTAGCCACCAATCATAATGGGAACAACTATTTTTTCCTGTAATAACTTTTTGTCTTCCTTCTCAATTGATGGCAACAACAAAGGATTTATTTGCACTAACTTCTACTTATATGGTTTAACTCCTGGTTTTAAAGGAATTTTATACTGGATAATGTTGGTGTCATAAGTTTTCAGGTCTTCATAAGACCATGCAAACACATCAACATATTTATTGAAAATATATGCATACCTCTGCTTGTATACTTTTAGAATGTCCTTTGCCAACCTTACCAACTTTGGTTGCTGCTTTATTCCAAGCTTGCAGTCTTCAAGGTCATCTTCCAAATCTATTTTCCTTACATTAACAGCAACATAATTTGCATTGTACAATATTTCCAGGGGTACCAAACCTTTAGGGATCACATTGTTTTTAAGTTGCACTATTGTCTGACCTCCCACACAATTCTTCAAAGGTGGCTCACTGTTTGGTTCTTCTTAAACTTCTTCAATTTCATCCTCTTCGTCAATCTCTAAATTTGAAAATTCACCTACTATTTCCAAAAATATTTTAATCTGCTCTTCATCTTCAAAAACCTGTCAATATTTTATATTGTCTAGAATGGAAGTTCTACTCCTGATCTCAACTTCATATCTGATCCTAAGATTTAATGCAGGCTTGAAGGTACTATTTGCATCTTCCAGTGAGTCAGCTAGTTTGTTACCTTCCCTTGGTAAAAGTTGTATATTAAAAGTAGAAGATAAATTTTCCACTAAATCCCACACTTGATTTCTGTAGGCTTTAAGCCTTGTATGTTTTTCTTGGTATTGATTATTGATTTGTTTAATAACCAACTCAGAATCCCCAAAAACAGAAATACACTGTATTCCTAAGTTTTTTGCAGCTTGTAAACCAAGAATCAAAGCCTCATATTTAGTAATATTATTCATGGAGTCAAACTCTAATTTATAAGAGAAATGAATAATATGACCTTTAGGGGAAAGCAGAAGAACCCTAGCTCCATTCCCTTATTTTGAATACGCACCATCAAAATAAAGCTTTCAAACTCCACTAACTACTACTTCCTTGCTTTTAATTGCTGAAGGGACCTGCACTTCTGTATCTTCAACAATATCATGAGATTCTTACAACATAAAACAGAAAAAATCATCATTTTCCTAACTGCAAATAGGAGAATTACTTGAACCCTCCTTAGTAATGGTCTTCACAAATATGGTCTCATGATATAACCTCCTTTCTTCCTCACCAAAAACTAAAATAATAGCATATGTAAAATCCAATTTGAGCACTCCTCCCAACTTGGCTCCCTAGGATCTAGAGAAACATTCCAAATTGAGCTGGAATATCTCCAACAACAACATCCATTACAATACTAGCCGGAAATGGAGCCATTGAAACCACCAAAGCTTTAATAAGCCCCACACATTTGACCTTTTTTTAATCAAAAGAATACAGGTCCTTATAAGGCTTTGTAATTTGTAAATTAAGCTGCTTCATAACTGAGAGGGGCATTAAATTATGATAGGCCCATGAATCCAACATACAATTATGAAGAATGAAAGTGTGCATAAGAACATAAATATAAAAAGGTGTAGAAGAATCTTGTTCTTCCACATGAGGGTCAAACATCACCAGTAACCTCTCTTCCTGCAAATTAACTGCATCAACTGGGTGATTATCTTGAGACAGATTTATAAAATCAAAGACTTGTTTTTTGTAATTAGGTGTCTTCACTAACTCAGCTAATGGAATTAGAATTTTATTTTTTTCTAATTATTTTAATAAATTAAAAGAATGAACCTCCTTTACATCTTTCAAGTGTTCCTCTTCATCTAACCTTTGTTTTGGCACATTTTTTGAGCTGACAACAGGCTACTGAAATGTTTTATGCAACACCCATGTGTCATGCTTACCCTTTGAACTCCCTCCTTGTTGAACTAGGATTTTTGGGACTAAATTCATTTGTTGTTTTCCTTTATCATTTTTCTTTGGAGATTGTTGTTGAACTTCATGATTGGATTGATCCTCTGCATTGTCCTGAATTCTTGATGTCTTCCTCGACCTGAGATCATATTTTTTTTGCAATTCTACTTGCATAAAATCTGTGGAGCTCTTACAATATTCTTTAATTTCTTCATCATCCAGGGCCACCTGAGATTCCAAATTTGGATCTTCATTCATGACTATTTCTCCCTCTTCTTCATACAAAGTAGAAATTTGATTTTCCTACACTTTAAGAGTTTCTTCCACTACTTCCTCTTATCCATCTTCAATATACAGAGGTGGTTGTATTTGATCTTAGTCTCTTTTGTCTCTCTGCATGATCTGAAGTGGTTGTCCCCTGAACTAAGGATTAAAATTTCTATTTAGTCCCTGTTGAATCTGCCTCAGAGGATTTTTATTTTTCAGTTCTACTTTCACAAGTTTATTTGACAAATTTCTGATGACTTTAGTCATTTCATCAAGTTTTTATCTTCAATATACAGAGGTGGTTGTATTTGATCTTAGTCTATTTTGTCTTTTGCATGATCTGAAGTGGTTGTCCCCTGAACTGAGGATTAAAATTTCTATTTAGTCCCTGTTGAATCTGCCTAAGAGGATTTTTATTTTTCAGTTCTACTTTCACAAGTTTATTTGACAGATTTCTGATGACTTTAGTCATTTCATCAAGTTTTTGTTCATGAGAATTTTTAGGCTAACTAGCAGCCTTCACTTCCTCCTTTCCTTTCTTCTTATCTTCATTCTAATCCTTTGATTTAATCTTCCTTGTAGTAAAGAAATTTGATTCGATTTCTAGTGCATCAATCTAAATGTGGTCCAAAGTAGGGGATTGTCTTTCCCTCAAAGTAAAACCAAAGTTAGATTCAAAGGCTCCTGCAAACACCACTTTTGCACCTACATGTGGTGGTTTTATTTATGTTGGCAGAATGTTGTATAACTTATTAAATATTTTACTGAATGCAGTTACATATTCTTTTGATTTTCTTTTAATTGCATTAAATTCAGTCAGAAAATAACTAATCTTTCTTTTCACCCCATCTTTGTGTAATAGAATAAGCAGGAAGTGTTTTAAACCACTTTCTTGTTTCTCCATCTAGTGACTGCACAAACAGTCTCATTACCACATCCAAAAATTCAACATTTAAATTTTCAACAAAAGCACAAAAAGATGCAACATGTTTTTCTATTGTTACTTCATCTTCCCCTGTAAATCTTGGTAACAATTTTAAATAATCTTGAGGCATTGCATTCATGGGTTGAGGAAGATTCAATGGTGCATATATGTTTAAAAGAAAAGTTGGAGTCGTCATATTTTGATTTGGAAGAGGAATATAAGAACCTCCTGCCTAAAATACAAATGGATGAGGTGGGATGACAAAAATAGGGATTGGTTGACTGACAGCAACCACAGTCTAATGAAAAACTGACAAATCAATTGTTTTGATTTCTTCGATTTCTAGAAAAGAAAATGGCACAGATTCAAAATATTCTTCTTCAAGTGTAGGTTCTAGAAAAATACTCCGAGGAGAAGACAATCTTCTTTGAGAAAAGTCTAAGTTCCTAACAACTTCTTTTGAATGATAAGTTCTTGGATATTGATAGACAAAACTGGTACCAGGAGCTTATAAGGTAGGGTTTGGATTTACTGGATATTTTTCTTTTCAAACTCTGAGAAACTAAATTCTCTAGATCATAAAGGACTATAGTCTTTTGTTGTGAGGTATCATACCTCGTGTGAGGCCTTTTAGGAGCCATACTCAGCTTAGATATTTTCTTTGCTCACTAGACAAAGAAATGACTAACAAGAAAACCCAGGGAAAAATGACTTTTTTCTTTGTTTCCCAACAACAACGCCAAAAATTGTTGTACCTTGGAAGACAACCCCTGGCTGAAAAGAGGTCACTGCCCAAGACATCTATATAAAACTATAAAAAGGTTGATTTGTCATCTCATCTTTTGAAACCCCAAAAATATTAATTTTACAAACAATGCTTTTAAATCTTCAATGGGAAAAACAATCTTTCAAAGTGGCCCTCTGATGATGAATATGATTTTTTAATTGTAGTATGGTGAGAAAGAGATGGTGAAAAAACTTTGAACAGACAGCTTACAGCAGGATCTTTTGTCTTAAACTTTTAGTAGAAATATGGAATTATGATGAAATGGAATACATAAAAGAGTAGTGCATATTTAAGGGTTTTTAACTTTAACTTACAGATATCAAATTTTGTGAAACTGTAATGCTAAAATCCAGCAGCTTCGTTACTCTCTTATAGCATAAAAACATTAAAAGAAAGACTACAAGAAGCACATATCATACTCAGCAAATGTCTCGAATCACTTCAAAATATTTATTAAAATCGCCAAGAAGATTTAAAATATAAAGGAACTTGTGCTTCTGAGGTCCAAAACTCAGAACCCTCACTTCTCTTTGAAAAATGTCTTTTATAAGAAAATCACAAAAAGGAAAGTTGTAAAACTGTTAACTGTCAAAAATTGTCAACTACCTAAATTGTTTATAAACTACTTGTTCTTCTGAACAATACATTCTTAATGAAGATAAAACTAAAATACATTAATACATCATTTTCCATAAACATTTCCAAAAAAGTTGTTGCAATGATAGGTGGCATTAATTTATTGAGTTTGTTGAGATTTTGGTGCAATCAAAGGTCCAGCTTTTGCACCTGTTGATGTAGGTGACAGTGCAGTGGCGGGGCAGGGAGATAATGGTATGTGCTCTCTTGTTGAAGTTCTACGAGGGCACACTCCATTACAGAGGAAATCCATCAAAGTGCCCCTGTAATCCGTCTCCACTGTCAATCTGCGGTCAACCTAGATCATTGACAATTCTTTACGGAGGTACTCGACGGCGTAATGGTCAAGCTGGTAATGTCGTCGGATTTTTTCCATCCAATGGGCCCAACACCCTCTCTCCATCACGCTCACCAAAACAATCGAACTTTAACTGCATCTGACTTTACTCCGCTCAGACCCACCAAGCTAATTAACTTAATGTTGCATTTTATTTCAATTAACTTTGATTAATCCACCATTATTAGTTAATCCAAAATCCTAAGATTAAGAACTTTATTTTTCTTTTGTCCTTTTTCTCTTTTTTTTATGAGTACATATACAATTTTTTTTTTTTTGAACATATAGGGATAAAGTAAAACGAGCTACAACACTCTTCATGACTCACATCTCTCTATTGTTGAGTTCATTGATGTTCTTGCTCATGAAGAACTTCATTTGAACTATTTAAGGCATCATTTCTCTATGTATTATCTTGAGCAAGGTTTTCATTGTCTTTAGTTTCATATTTTATTAACAATGGACTTAATAGTTTCCCTTGCTTGAAATATAGCAAAGGGGACAATTGCGACTCTACTCCTTTTCTACAAGAAAGACAAATACCTTTCTTCCTTGGAAGCTTGAAAGATCTCTTTAACCATAGAATTATTTATTGAAAATATCCTAGACAAGACTTCATCAAAAGAAATAACATCCTTAAGAAAATGATAAAAAGGAGGATCATGATGGTCATAGCTTTTGGAATACATGAAAAACATTAAATGGGAATTGACAATACCTTCACGATCATACCTATAAAATGGAATTCTATCCAGCGAAATCTCTCTCCATGATTTTGCTTCCTAAACTGCATCACCTCTATCCATAAGTGAATAGAGACCAATCTTTATAGGGTATATTGGCCACAACTTCTTTGAGTTCTTAGACAACCCTTTGGTGATTCCATACATAGTTGTCTAATTAACAATTTCTTTCAAATCCAATATGTCTGGAATATACATAGGAAAGATGTGAGGGGCAGTGTCAGATCCAAAGATCCTGAAATAGGTGTATCTTTCCTCAAGAAACCAATGTCTTGTGCCATATAGAGCACTTATAAGATATCTATTGATTCTAAGAGGAGGTTTATAATGCAACAGTTGGTATAAAGGCAACACAAAGTGGTCACAAACATTCATAAAATTGGTTTGAATATTGGTTGTTGGAGAGAATAGAAAATATTGGGGAACAAGTGTTCTTTTTATGTCCAAAATCATTCAAGTGAAGGAAATGATGGATCTACTAATATAGCATGCAAGAGATAAGCAGACATGTAAAAGGGTGACCCAAAACCTGGAGGAGAAGGTTGTGTTGTCTAAATTGATTGGTCATATTTTGTGATAGAATACTAGCCCAATTAAAAACCTGGCTTTCTAGACAATAACATGAAATAAAGGGACCCGCTCTTCTCTAAAATGGTTTAGGTTTGGCTAACCATATAGTCTAGAGAGCATAACAATAACAAGAGAATGAGAATGTTTGAATTTTCCAATAGGGTATAATTTATTTGTTTTGGTTTTGGAACCTTGGGAATTTGTTACCCACTTTCTTGACACACTGAGCAAGATCCATTTTGTGTTTAATTAAAACCTTTTCCTGGAACTCGCATACATATTGTGCATTTAAATGAACTTTTGGGGCCAGTAAATTTTATATCTTCGGAAAGAGTCTCAAGTAATTTAACTTATGTGCAGCATGGTTTGTTGCCTTGGCATAATTATTTTTCCCCATTTTCCCTACACAACTAATTAATAAATAGTGAATACCATGAATATTTGCAATGCTCAAAATATATAATTTCAATACAAATTGAATTATGAACTTACTAGGAAAGCTCACACTAACAGAGGAATTCCGCTTGTAATAATTTCCTAAGGTATTATAAACAAGCAGAGGGATTATGGAATGTTTAGGTGAATTACTCAGAGTAAATGAGTTATCTTTTTTGCGACATTGAATGATTACATGTATTTATTTCCCATTAATGAAGGTGATCATTTCCATAAATCTACAATTGATGATAGTATGTAGAGTCATTTCGAGCATTAATACATTTCAAATCAATTACTAATGATCAGGAAATGAAACTAAACTACTAATCTAGGCATCTGGGGTTCAATAACATCTTCAAGCTTTGTTCACTTCAACCTACAAGCTAGATCTAAGTATTTAACTATAATTTGTATTTAATAAGGATCAAAATTATTTTAATTAACATTAATATGGTTGTTATCTTTTAATCATGTCATAATCTTATCTAGGCATTTAGGGTTCGAGAGGTGCAACAAGTAGTAACCATCAAACAAAGTCTACTACTAAATTTTCCTTTATTATCTCTTAATTGTGATTAACTTCCTTGATTACCCTAACCCTGAGATCAAGTGAGCTTAATCCAAAATCTGATCTTCTGGGGTGTGGGAGATGCAAAGCATTCTTGCTCGAGCAAGAGGTTGGATGGTTGAATCATCCCTTGCCAAGTCACGAGTATTTTGCTAGTATTGGTTTGTGTGATGTAAGTACTACCGACGCCCAAATTTTTGTGCTAAAAATATCGTTCATCGCATTTCAAACGTTGAACTATTCTAAATGTCCACACATGGGATGGAGTTTCTATTCTGGAGGATCTATTCATATATGCACATGTGGGAAGCTTCTTGGAAGCCACACATGTGAATGAGGTTGGTCATTTGCCTATCCATTCATGGATCAATTTGGTTTGTCCACATCTGGAGATACACATTCATTTAAACTTACAAAATGGCCACTCCCTCAATCAAAAAAGGCACCCAACCAACTACTTGGTTGTATTTTCAAATATCATTAAATGTAACTCCATTATCACACCATTTGTTAACTTGTCTACTTGAATGAGTTAGATGGGAGATCCATTGTATTTGTTTTCCTCGATATTTTATGGCAACTTCAACAAAATTGTGGATTTCAACCAAAAAAAATATTACTTTTAGTGAGCTAATTGTTGAAAAGATTATTTTGTAGGTATTTCTAGGAGGATGAATGGAGCTTAAAAAAAAATTTACTTTATTACAAAGGGTAATATATTTGAATTCTTTATATAGGTTTACTCTCTCCATTTGTAATTGGGAACTTTGGTGTGAAAAAAAGCCAAACCTTTATAGAATAAAGGTGATCTTTCTTTCTGTTTAAGGTTTGTGCATTCTCCAATTGTAATTGGGATGTTGTAATTGGGATCTTTAGTGTGAGAAAAAAAGTCCAACCTTTATAGAATAAAGGTGATCTTTCTTTTTGTCTAAGTTTTGTGCATTCTCCAAGCTTATAAAATAAAGGTGATATTTCCTTTTATCTAAGCTTTGTGCACTTATATGTATAGCTTTGTTATATGCAGCATTTTGTTCTAGGCACACCATCAAAAACACTATTTTTTAGGTTGGATGGCAGTGTTGTGCACCATGTTGAATTTTTGTAGAACCTTCTATACTAATAATTACTTCTAATGACCTAGTTTCACTTCACATTCTTATCCATTACACAAAAGACATCAACAATATAACTTTATGACAGTTTGATAAATAGGAGATAGTCAAACAAATAACAAAAGAGATTTATGACAGTTTGATCAATAGGAGACAGTCAAACAAAGAACAAAAAAGTTTACTCTAGGAAAACCCACATGGGGGAAAAACCTAACAACCTTTACCTCGGAGAAACTTATCAATTCAACAAGAGACACGCCTAGATCATCTAGTCATTAAGCATAATTGGTCAAACTTAGTCCACAACCACCTAATCAAGTCATATCACTGCCCAATGACCTCAATTTAGTTAGGCCTACTCTTGTACCAATCAATTCAAAATTCTGCAACTTAGTTATACTCCAAAAGTTCGGTCCTACAAATTTGTATTACCTCGTAAACGCGACCTTGCTATGCCTCAGAACTTCAACCTTATTTGCCTCGAAAATTCGTACATCTTCAACAAAGATTTGTCTTTTTTCCTCGTCAGAATAGTACCTCAAAAACTCGTCTTTCTTTCATCAAGAATGTGCCTCAGATTTTGTCTTTTCTTCTTGCCTCAAACTTGTCCCTTTCGACTACCTCAACAAGTCCAAATTTGCTTGAACAAAACAAATCCAAATTGTGCTCTTAAAGAGAGATTGAATGCTTCATATAAATAGTCTTTTCCCTGGGCCGAATGGGAGTCTCGTAGGTTATGGCCAACATGGCTTCCTTGGAGCCAAATAACTCATTTTTCGAAATTTAAATCAATGGTCACAAAAGCTTATAGAATAAAAGTTATCTTTTTTTGTCTAAGCCTTGCACACTAATATGCATAGCTTTATTATGTGTGACATTTTGTTCTAGGCACACCATTGGAAACTCTATTTTGCGGGTTTATGGATGGAAGCATCAATCAAGAACCATAGAAGAGAACTACTACATTGAAAAGGGCTAAGACAATTGCTTCCTTCCTTATTATCCCATCCCCCTTTTGTTACCTTCAAGATGAAAGCATTGTGTAATTACTCTATTTTTCCTTTAACATATGTATATAGTCTTTATAAGGGGCCAACCTTATGATTGAATTGAATAATCGATCGCTATAAAGCCGCCTCTACAACCATCAAGCTTATCAATTTCGCAACCAAATTGGACTACAGGGTATGCCACCTTTGACTACTTATAGCCCCTAATCTTTCACAAAACACCATCTAAAGTTGCATGCATGGCCCTATAGCTCAAGCAAATAGACATTAGTCTTCCCTTTCAACTACCACGCCAAAAACACAAATTCGTTTTTGCTTCTTTTTTTGTGTTGCTAGTGTCTTTCACTTTCCCTCCAAATTACATGAATTGAGCTCAATGGATTCCACCTTATTTGAAGCGAGAAAGGGAAAGATACTAAAATGACAATGGGCAGCTTCCCCAACTTGTCCTTGGGATCTCACACTTGTGATTAGAACTTTTACACTAAATGAGAACCCCAAAGGTAACCTAAACACAACCATATTATCAATCAAAAGACTTATGATACAAAAAATTGAGAGAGCCCACCTTGGAAACATTCCATTGATCAACTACTTGATTTATATCTAACAAAGAGATCGATCAAAACCAATGACATTAACAGAAGATCAATATATTATATAATATCGATATTTTTCTATATATTTTGTCTGATATTTCATTTTATAGCAACTTACCTTGTAATGCTTTCAAACAACTAGTCAAACTCCTACAAAATAATACATCATTTAACATTATGAACAAGTTAGATGTTCCTCAACAAAACTCATAAGCAGCTAAATCTCTCAATCTCTCAAATTTTCTTTTCTTTTCCCTTAGATCATTTTTTCCTCTGCCAATTTCTATTTCTAAACTAGAAACCCTTTCATCAAAGTTGAACATTATGATTTTGCAACATCACTACATCTTGCAACATCATTACATCTTAATATAGTATATAAGTAGGTCAATCAAAGCGTACCATTCGCAATAAAAAGAGAGATTCTCCAAACAGATATACGAAATATATCATTTTATCTAATATTAACTTTGCAACACTGCATTTTAATATACTTTATACATAAATCTCATCAAAGCATAGCATTCGCACTAAAAAGAGAGATTCTCCAAAACAGATATGAAATATACCATTTTATCAATATATTAATATATTTAAGCTAACTAGAGTAAAAAGTCTACCGACTCGATGTTGTGGATTTCACTTGATATAGTAGATTTGGTTAGATATGATTTTCAAAACGAGAGAAAGTGAGAGAAAGTATCTTGAAGTTTCTCACAGATCTATATTCAAATATATATATATAACAAAATAATTTACAGTTTCAATTAGTATAACTTCGATGACATTCTACTGTGTAAGATTCAATTCTTCATCAATCAGAAAAATAACGACTTTCGTTTGCAGAAGATAAGCCAACTCACACAAGATCTCTGGTTAACAAGCTCTTACAGAGAGGGATATGGCTAGTTTCCTACGTAATATTACGAAGCCAAAGCCTAAAGTGACTAGCATCTTAAAGGGACGTCCATAAAAAGGCTTACTAGACTCGCACCTTAACGGAGCTGTCCATTCCCATGATCGACGTGGAAAAACATTAACGGAGCTGTCCACTCCCATAATCCACGTGGAAAAATATTAACGGAGCTGTCCACTCCCATAATCCACGTGGAAAAATATTAACGGAGCTGTCCATTCCCATAATCAACGTGGAAAACTTAGCCGCTTGTGGCCTTAATTCTTCAGCAAAATTACCCTTCATATAATTAAAATATAAACTTGCCTTTTAACACATTATGAACTAGCAAAAAAATATTAGTTGCCAAACTTCGTCGCGGAGAAAGTTAGCACGCAAGTTTAAACCCTTACCTAATTCAGTTGGCCAAAAGAATTAATGAAAGAACAGGTATGTGACACTTCATTGTAGCCACTAATTTGATGCTTCCAATCGAATTTATTCATTAACATGAGAAAACCTCTGCGTTAATTATATAACAGCTAACTATCACCACGCAAATAAAATTTTGATTCTCGAATAAGAAAAATATATTAACCAAACCGTGGGTCACAAAAACCGTGCAAACTTTCAATTTAGCCCAAAAATATATAAAGGCAATAGTTTCTAGTTTAAACCACTATTCACATAAATATTCGTTAGCCCAAAACAATGTCCAGAATATCGTACATGGAGTAGTTTAGCATATCAGGGATAGAAAACCACATTATAGATTAACCAGCCTTAGACACAAGAACACCTTGCCTAGACACCTATTCTATTTCTGCTATTTTCGCCATGTGCCGTCCATAAACATTCAAATCTAATAATGTTCTATTACTGCAAGGCAAGTAATGCAGCAGTACATAGCATCCCCTGCTAACGTGTTAATGAATAAGTGTAGTCAATCTGTTGTAAATATGCGGCAGGGGTACAGGCCGGCCTTAGTAGCCTACTTTCAGTGACCTGCAATGCCAACAATAAATGAAATATGTCTACAACTTCAAATAAATTAATATTCCAATTAATGGGAAATAGAATAACTTACTTAACCCTGGGTATTTCTTGGAGGCGGCATATTTCTTGGAGGCGGCATATTGCTATCTGCTGCTCGAGGGGGTGGTGGAGGGGGCATATTGCTATCTGCTGCTCGAGGGGGTGGTGGAGGGGGCATATTGCTGGGTGGTGTTGCAGGGCGCTGGTAATTCTGCCTTGCTTGCTGCTGCATTTCTCTTCGCCTCTCGAAGTTCCTTGATCGGTCAAAGTTTCGTGGTCTATCATTGGACCGTCTTTCGTTGCATCGTGCATTGTTCCTTACCCAATCTTCATGGTACTTCGGATCATATGGAACCGCTTGTCCATTAATGAACGGTTCCCCTGAAACAGAAGCACGGGAAATCAGAACAAACCAAAAGAGGCACCAAAGACAATGGGACAAAATTCAAAGCTGAAACAACAATCCCAGAACAAATAATCGACTTTTACAAATAAAAAGGCTAACCCTAAATGACGAGGACAACTTTTTCAACAAAATCTTTAACATGCACTCTGAAAAAAGAATAACATGCACTCCGAAAAAAGAATTTGTGATCCACATTCAACTTCAACGGCACTTGCATTCAATAATAAAAGAAAAGCCAAACTATCTTAAAAACAGTTTTTAAAAAAAAAAAGTACCAACTAAATCATCCAAACAGTGAAACCACAATTTCGGAACACGTTTAAGTAAAGAATATCAACAGTTTACAAATATCGAAGAAAGCCCAAGGGAAAAAGGTAGTGTGTGCCTTCAATGTTAACGACAATAACGAGCTCTGTGGTCAACTAGGTAGACAAGATGGGTAATTCAATAACATAAGCTATTAAAAAATGGAAGTTTTTTCCATTAATCAGTCCATTTCTTACAGTACTTAATCTCGAATTAAATATGATTCAACTCTGATTTGGAAACCTATAAATAAAATTGCGTTTAAATCAGGAGCCAAAATACAATGACTAGACATGATTTCAACTGGCTCCCTCTGCAAGAAAGAAAAATGTATTCGAGTTGATGCAAGTTAATGTTGAGATGTTTAAAATGGACACTCTAGTTCATTGTCTAGAGGTTATGCTTAAAGAAAATAGCAGACTGTCTATGTCAAAGAGCAAGACCTTTAAATTCTTGGACAACATTTATTAAAACCATATGAAACGTAGTCTAGTCAAAAATATATCACATGCTGTAAGTACCTGGTTCTGACAACATTGGGAGTGGCAATTGGAGAACAAGATAGATAGAATATAGACGATAGAGAAGCATGGTTCGACTTCATCAGACGTTTACTGCTCTACACTGGGGCTACCGGTGTATGCCACTAACTGCAGAGTTCCAAAACTCCAAAGTGAGACTACTGTACAAGATCAATCAGCTGAGACAGTGATTTACCTTTGGGCACTGCAGGGGAGGTCCTGCAAAAAGCAAGAAAAGAAAGGTTGCTGGCAAAAGTCCAGAGTCTGGGATTTGCTTGCATTCTTTTGCTTTTGGATCCCTTTGCTAGATCTCTTTCGCATGTGTTAATTATTTGGATATGTACGTGTTTTTATCACTGTTATTGGGACCAGACCGCAACCGGCTGATCCAAACAGTTTTGGCACCATGCTAGTCCAATTAGGCGTTTCAGACTGGTTAAGCTTTGGTTATATACCAAACTAGCACCGTACAGCATGGCTAGGGACCACGAAAATCAATTTAATTAAATTAAAAATAAATAAATAAACGGCAAGAAAAATACCTAACCCTAGGGCCCTTTTAAAGTCACAATCCCCCACACCCCTCTATTTCCCTGACAAAATTCATTTGAGATGTTTGGAATTCTTTAGGCAAGTTTCATGGACAGTTTTGGAGAGCTGTTTGCAGAACTGTTTCAAAGTTCTTCGGCAGATCTGGAAAACTGATTAAAGAGCTGAGTTGAAGAGTTTTCAGCAGATTTTCCTGGGCAGTTTTGAAGCTGTTCCAAGGGACTATTTTCAAAATTCTTGGGTTGCTTTTGCACAGTTTTTTGAGCTGATTGAAGGGGTTATTTTCAGAATTTAATGGGTGGGCTGTTAGGTGTTACAAATTTGTAGAAGAAGAGCATGTCAAAGCTGCTCTTCTTCTCTTTACAATTGACGTTTTTTCCTAATATTTAAGAATTTGCAAGGTTTTATTTGAATATTTTTGTTTGTTGGTGTAAAAATCGCCATGGCTCCTAAAGACGAGGGATCCAGCATGGGTTCATTACCATTTGGATGAAGAGGGGATGAAAATATAAGACTATTGTGAAAAAAAATTAAAAGGGGGTATCCATAAGATAAAAAAACAGTTAGCACATGCAGGAAGACAAGTAGAACCTCGCCTAAAAGTCTTTGTTGATACAAGGTTATGTTGAATCCTTCCAAGGAGATAAAGCCAAGCCCAAGAAAATTAATAAGATAAAGAGAAATCAAATTGATGATGACTATAACAATGACCTTAAAAATCAAATGCCTAGTTTTGAAGGATCCTCCAATTTTCCTGTTGAACATAGAGATGGACATGTTTTTAATCCTAGTTCATTCAATTTGAAGAGGCCACATAGAAGGGGGTAGTGAAGCTCCAAATTATTTCCAGACTCTTTCCTGGTACCCTGCACGACCCTCTGGTGCTTAGCCCACCCTTGATGCCAATTGAAGAAGATGGAGGCGGCTGCTTGAAAAAGCATTACTAGATTGTGGTATGATGCAGACATGCCTTTCAATGCTACTAATTCCGCTTATTATCAACCTAAGTTAGACATTGTAGCTTTGTGTGGTCCAAGCTTCAAAGGCCCTAGTTTTCATGATATCAGGGAGTCACTTAATACAAAATGAAGTCCAAAGAATAGATAAATACTTGATCGAGTTCTCGTCATGGTCTTATGAGAATTTCAAGCCCTAGGTAACTAATTTCCTGATCTCAATCAAACAAGTAGATTGTTGAATTTAATTAAAGTTGAAACTAACTTCAAACCCTAGCATCAATCACACGAGCTAGAAATTAAGCAACAGAAGCATAAATATCAATTTCACACACACACGTAACTACTTCAAATCAGCTTTTCATACCTTCAAAAAAACTTACAAGCCCCCTACAAGCTTCCCAAGAAAATAGCACAACACATTTACTGAAATCACCCTATATTTGAACTTAAACGATCTGTTTGAGAGGTACAACTACTGAAAAATAAGCAACAGCATTTTGACATTGTTGTATGAGCAGCATGGCTGCTATACGACATTATTGTTCAGATTGCATAAGATTGTATGGATCCATACAGTAACGTTCATACAACTGTACAGCATTCTATAGGAGATTATACACTTCTCTAAACGACTCTTTCCTTGCTGCCCAGTCTCTCCCTCCCCATCACTTAGTATAAATCAAATGCCTAGTGTGTGTTTAAAAGCCTCTACCAAAGACACTTCTCATAGTCCACTCCCTATTTCTGGGAAAACCCTCTCGCTACAAACCTCACTTTGAACTTCTTAATATTGTCATCTGTCTATAGCACTCTTGATCTTGTATAACCTATAACTCACAACCAACTTCCCTTCTGATTTTGGCACTATGTCCCAAACATCATTCTTCGCAATGGAGGTGTACTCATCCATCATGGCATCCCACCATGCCTACTGGTCTACTACATCCTAAAAATTAGAAAGGCTTGAAATCTAAAAGGTTGTCCATCTGGCATCAATGCTATATAGTATGGAAATTGGCAGAGAAACAATAAGAATTTTTACCAAGCTATAACTAATGAAGAAATTGGCAATACTAACTAAGTATATATATATATACAAAACAATTTTCTAAATAAGTAAACATGGCTTACACAAAAGTAAGGAAAGTAAGGTGCATGCGCCAGCTCAACTCTCTAAGCACTCATTAAAGCATCAACTATTGTACAAAGAACTTGATCACAAATTCATTGATCAACGTGGATGACAAAATAGACCATTAAGAAATATAACTTACTCAAGCATATCAAGTTAGGAGACATTACAGAGTGAGTTACATTAATAATAAAATGAGAGACAAAACTCACATATTTATAGTTTCATAAAACATATAGAACTACAAATTGGTTCATTTTTTTTTGGAAAGTTTTTGCAAATCATTTTTTGAATGATTTTGCAAATGCCATGTCAAGTAACAACATTGAATGTAGTGGTTCATTGGAATGTGGTCTAGAGGTTGAGATAGAAAATTTCTCCATACCTTATTAGAATTAAAGCTTTGATTACGTGTATAAGTTAGCCAAGATAAAGTCAATTGGGTTTATCACAAATGGTTCGGATTTATTGCTATAATGCAAAGTTAAACATAGAAATGATATAACTAACCATGAATGTATGCAACAAGAGTGGTGTAAGAAACGAAATGATCATATCCTTGCAATAATTGATTAGGAGTTAACAAGGAGACTTGAAGTTGAAGACTTAACAATACGTGGACGGTCTAATCGAACAACGACTTCATAGTTTAATTTTAGGTCATAAGAGCTAAGAGTAACTGAAGTGAATTTGACGGCCCCACATTAAAGTTGGCATTACCAACCCAAGGAGTGAAAGGAATTCACTACACCTCGTAGACAAAAAAATGTTTGACGTGGCCCCAAACCAATGGTAGGAAAAAAAAAAAAAACCTCCATGTACCTTTGTAGATACAGTTAAAAAGAAAATATCGAAGATATACATTTCCAAAGTGATTATAGATTTTGCAAACCAAATATCAATGGGGGCTGAAATCTCTACACCAACTGAGATTTTATAGAGAAATATAAGCATTACAAACCAACTGACGATGCAAAATGGGGCCTAAAATCTCTACACCAACTGAGATTTTATAGAGAAACATAAGCATTACAAACCAACTGCCGATGCAGAATTTTTGAGAAAGATAGTACTTTCACCATAGCCTAAACCTAAGATCAAATTGTTGGTACTCACACGCGAATAGATATTTCCTTTAAATTCTTTGTTTTAAATCATGCCAGCATATTTCGCATTCTTGGGAAAATGACTCCCATATCACAAGAGTGGCAGTTCCATAAAGATTAAATTTAAAAACTATACTTGCTAGTAAATAAATTAGGAACATGTCTCTACGCATCTTGACAAATAGCATGAATGTTTCAACCAAGGAAATCAATGGGCTGCCAAATGAATTACATCACACGACCTGAAAAACAACTCACAAGACTCCGCTGGAACTATAAAATAAGACATAAAAAAAGATAAAAAAACACTCTTACCTCCATAGTCCTTACTTCGTGGGTCCAAATAGGAATCAGGGAGCACCCAGCGTACATTAGGCAGGGCTGCAAATTTACAGGAAAACCTTAGTAAAACCCCAGGTACCATTATCAGAAAATAAATTATGATACGGCCTACAAAATTCATAGAGATGATTGAGAACTACGACATACGCTTAATCTTGTAAGACAGTTCTTCCGATACGAGGCAGCCAAATGCAAAGTAGTGTTTTGTAGATACAGAATAAATTTTCATCCTGGCTTCCTCCTCGCTTACAAATATCAAGAGAAAACCAAAATCATTTCATTAATCAAAACCCTCAAATACAAAACCCTGAGCCAACTAACGTCTCAACAAGAAAAATCAAATAGGTGTAAAAGAACAAAAACGAAATCCAAAAAAAACAGAGGAATGGATTCGAACCCCTCCCCTCACCTTCCTACAACCTGAGCGAGAGTCTTAATATAGCTATCGATAATTTCATCCCTGGTGGGGCTGCCCTCCGGGGGCTCCATGACAATGAGCCAATGCTCGTAATCGCATCCATCTAACAGAATCGTCTCCTTTGGGGGACGGTTGCTCCAGTTGGGAGAAGGATCCGTCATCGACGAATTAGTGGGTATAGCCGAAAAATATTTCAGGGGAACTCGAACAGGAGCTTGCCGGATCGACACCGCTGCAAGAAATCGCGTGCCACGGAACTCGATGAGGGATGTTTCTCTGCCATGGAAGGCAGTGTGAGGCGACCCAGCCCTTGTTGTAAAGGGCGCCGCTTTGCTGCTAGAAGGACCGAGCTTGCTCGAAATGAGACGAAGAGTCCTACCCGCATTCATCATCTTTTCCAGTAGACTGTCTAAGAAGCAGAAGATTAAGATGAATGAAGAATATGACAGAGACAATCACAGAACTGGGGAAATCAGAACAAAACCCTACGTTTATAGTGTAAGGGTTTATAAAATGATAACAAGTACCGGCTGTCAACGAGAGGTTCCGTAAAATCACAGAACTGGAGAAATCAGAACAAAACCCTACGTTTATAGTGTAAGGGTTTATAAAATGATAACAGGTAAGGGCTGTCAACGAGGTAAATTTAGTGTAAAGTTTAAAGCATAAGTTCATTTTCTTTGTTTAAATTTAAATTTTTAATAAAAATATTGTTGATTGTGATAAGGTTCTTAATCTAAACACCCGAGGGAGAAGGTTTTGATGGGTTTTTATCTTTTTATTATGTCGAGAGGTGTGGTACACTTATGTTCGTTAGTTGTGATAAGGGTTATTGGTTAAAGGTTTGGGTGGGTATGTTTTTTTAATTATGTTGAGTGGTGTTTTTAAGGTTTGGGTGGGTATGTGGAAGAAGGTTTTGGTGGGTTTTTATCTTTTTTATTATGTCGAGAGGTGTGGTACAGTTATGTTTGTTAGTTGTGATAAGGTTTATTAATTTAAGGTTTGGGTGGGTATATATATATATATATATATATTAAGTGTGTTGAGTGGTGTTTTTAAGATTTGGGTGGATATGTTTTTTTGTAGTGTGTTGAGTGGTGTTTTTAAGGTTTGGGTGGGTATGTTTCTTTGTAGTGTGTTGAGTGGTGTTTTTTAGGTTTGGTTGGGTATGTTTCTTTGTATTATGTTGAGTGGGGTTTTGTAGTTATGTTTGTTTGTTATGATAAGGGTGTTTTGCAGTTACTGTTTCAATTAGTTTATTAGGTTTTTGTAATTTTAATTAAAGTTTTGGAAAAATGTTGAATATTCGTAATTTTCTGTAAATTCAAAAAAAAAAATTATAATTGAAACCTTATTCTATTTTTTTATTGGTTGAGTGAGTCTTGATGTGACATAATTTTTTTGGTGGAGAGTGATTTATTTTCGATAGATGTCAGTGACTGACAAATCATTTTCAAATAAAAAAGGCTAATTTTGTGAGTGGTCATTCCATCGGCGAGTGCTTTGACACTCACATTGACACAATGCTCTGAGCAGGTCCTTAACGTAGGTAAGGGGGGAGGGGGACGGGAAGACAGAGGAGATCAGGGCATTTGTCTATGAATGCTCTAACACTGCTATGCCTGACAAATCTCCATAATTGTGTGGAGTGCGGAGGTACAAAGGAAGCTTTCTTCCTCGGCACCTCTGCACTCTGCCCAATGTATCAACGTTCGTTCAACCCCTACCCCCCCCCCCCCCCCCCCGCCCACCCACTTGTTTCTTCCTCTGGTCACATGACAACCTCTGTGTGCAGTGATGTAAATTCGAAAACCTTGCTTTTAAGATATCTACATAATCTTTGAAGTGAATATTTTAAAGCGATAAATCTCCTCAAGAGAAGTCCATATACACAAACTAAGCCACTTTTAGAGCATAACAAGATAATCATTTGTATGTTAGACACTTGTTTCTCTTGGCGTCATTCATATTTAAATGCCTCTTGAAGAGTCAAGAATGTGATTGTGACAGACTAGAGATCCACAAGAAACTTGATCACAAAGAGATATAGGCACGTAAGTGAGAAAGCGAATGAACATTCCATATTTCACTATGCTCGTCTGCACAACATAAATATTTAAATTTTTCTGCAACTAGTGTGTTACTATGTTTGTGAGCAATGGTGAGAGGTTTCTTCAACGAATGTTTTGGATACAGTACCATCCTGACCTGTCAAATTTTTCGACCCCTTTCTGAGTTCTACAAATCCGCTTGTTTGTCTAAAAATAGAAGAAAAAGCAGTATGCAAATGATATCATTCAGACTTGTTTAGCGAGGAATCTTGAAAGTCGTGTGGCAAGAATTGCCAGTATGAATGTTTATGTAGGGTTGTCAACAAGATTGGAACAAAAGAAATTAAGGCATATTTCCATGGCAGTCAACCGTTGTGAGGTGAGGGATGTGGATGTGTTTTTTCTCTGCATAAATCTGATTGGATTAATATGTTTAGCAGTTTTGAACAAGGTCCAAATGGGGTTCATTAATCTTGTTGCTTTAAGCTCCTTTTCGCACAAATTTGCAAACATTTTTAAAATACTAGGATAGTGCATCCCATGATCATGCATTGAAACTACATATTACCATGTAAGCACACAATTCCTTAGAATCTCTATATAGATATGCATGTTATGGTATTTATAAGGTCACTTTACTCTGATTTTGTTTGTATAAATGTGTAGAATTATAATAGTACTGCAATGTTTGTTTATAAGATGGAGCTTGAATTAAGATTGTCAAAGGTTTCCAACCCAAACATAACGGTTATAATCACGTTGTTGAATGTAGCATGGGCGCATGATCGATCTCTTTTTGCAAAGTTTTTGAGAGGGCAACCGAATTGAACATTTGCAAAAGAATCTTCTCATTATTACTCACAAAATTTTTTGTCTCACACTCTTCGACAACAACTGCTTTTGTTGTGTGGAGTACGGAGGTGGTTTGCACTCCACAGAATGACATTCACCTTCGCACTGTGCACAACGATCCTTGTATGTGTTATGGAAGTGTTGCTCAGAAACAACAACAATTTGATGGGTTGATGCTACATTCAATGATAAACCTTTATTAATCGCAACCCATATTCACGAGAGTAGGAAAAATAAATTTTAATTTGAAGCATCTCCAGAAGTAGCTAAATAGAAAACCATGGCAAGGTAAAGTGTGACTATTATGTTTGTTTTTCTTGTTTGGGGGATCGGGTTGGGTTAGGCTCACTTCTTTATCTAACATCTGTTAAATTTTTAGCCTTTTGTTCACAAAAAATGACAACACAAATTTTGCATTTCTTTTAGTCAGAGAGTAACTCGTGGAGGGTGTGACTAGTTATGTGAGCATTTCACACTCAAAATTTTGTTACCAATTTTCAGGACTATTATTTTTCCAATCTTGCAGTTTCTTTCGATGGTTTGTAACACCTCCTTGTTTTGTAGATAGTTGTTTTTTTAACAGCTCCTTGTACTTGCAGGTGGCTCATTTTGTAACACCTCAATTATGGAGTGTTTTCTTTTAAGCAATAAGGGGGTTGTAACCGCACCCCTCCCACATTTACCTGCTTTTACAAGCTCTTTGGGGTAAACATGAGCTAGGTGTTACTATGATATGACATGACCTCCAAGTTCCAATTATGGAAGTGGACCAATGAACCGAAAACTTATTGATATCCCCCAGGAGCAATAGATCACCTAGAAGTCATTCCACAACCTCTGATGACCAAATCCTGAGTTAGAACTACCTTTTATTAACCCTAAACCCCAACTGCACCCACAACACAGCATGCATGCAGTTGTGAGCCTCCAACCGCACGCATAGGATTGCTTCCGTGAGGTTATGACCCAAATCTTCCAATTCAATGCCAATAGTTTCGAGATCTGAGCCACTTTTCTAGGCTAGCCTCCAGACCACTACTCATAACTACCTGTAACTTTCCAGAATCCTAAGTTACATGATGACAATGCCAAACATTCAAACTTGAAGCCAAAACTTGACCTATATTGTTTAGTACACATTAGACATTTTGTCAAACATATGGTAAACATAAGAGTTACAGGTCATGAATGCATATCTGATCTTAAATATTTGAACTTCATCTGAGAATCACCAATAAGGTCTAACGCCCTCCCAAGTAGTTGCAACAACACTTGTTAGCCCATGCATTCATCAACCATTCAAATACTTATCAAATCATGAACAAGAGCCATAGTTAGAGCATGTCATAGAACCATTATTATAACCAACATATAGCCAAAATATTAACCATGACATATCAACCATAAAATCCACATAATAACAAGTACAAGTGCTCATATACTACAATAGGAAAATAACTTTTATTAAAATATGCAAAATCCAACCAAGTCAGGGACTTCCACGTACCACCCGACCATAGATTGGGCTGAACCAAATCTTTCTTTCAGCCAATCACACTCGCATCATATTCCAAGCATGAATGTGGGATATCATGGGATAAACCAAGACAAAATCAAACATGGAATCCAAAGGTTAAACCACCTCCACCCCCAAGTTATCGTGATCTCAACTAAACCGGTCATGAGTTCACAAAACCAAAACAAGCTTTGATTCCTCATAATTTATTCACCATAACTTGAGGAATTTGCATGCCTCCACCCACATGTCAAGGGCTTCCCAAAGAAAACCATCTCCACCCCCAACCCTTGGGAATTTTCCTGAGACCACCTAACCCAGTTCCAAAAGCTTCCGGTAATCCAAATCTCAACCAAGAATGAATTCCCATCACACCATGGTTATCAAGGAAATTGCAAGGCAAGGCTAAAACCATTGTCAAACTAGGAAAAACCCATGCCAATGACAAAAAATGAACCAAATAAACAAATGCATGTACATGCATTAACACCTCAGCTATGAAATCACACATGCAACATGTTACATGCAAATCCTCTTGCTGAAGATGTTGATCCAACCTTCTCCTTACTTTCCTTCACTTTCCTTTGCTTGCTTGCTTGCCTTTCACCAAATCCAAGTGAATGTTAAAGTGCTACAAGAATGCTCTAAGTGTGCAAGAGTAAATGAGAGAGAGAAAGAAAGGAGAGAGCCAAAACTAAACTGACAAAAGTTGTGTATTGATCCTTTGATGCCTTTTTATTATTGATGTCCCCTTTTTTCCATTTTCCTTCATTTTCTTTCTAATCTCCTTAGAATGCAAATTTGTATCTCTTCACCTCCCTTTTCTCCTATTTTCCTTTATTTTCATAATTAATTGCTAATTATTGCCTCTTTGCCTTTGCCAATTTCCATAACCATAAATAAATCGAAAGTGATGCCCACTAAAGTGTTTTTTCCCAACATTCAGTTTGGAATATGTGTCTCGTGACCTTGGTCTCATTTTGTCTTTATTATCCTTATTACGTGAAACTTTAAACTGGGGTTGTTACAAACCCCTCCCCCATGGGGTAACACCATCCTCGGTGTTCTATGACACCTATGACCAGAGAACTGCTAAAAAAAAAAAAAAAAAAACATATTTCTTATGGAGCTTTATAACATAGCTCGATGCAATATTTACAATGACATCCTGTTGGAAACAAAACAAACATACCGCTTATTGGAGCTTTATAACATAACTCATTGTGGCATTCTCTCTCTCTCTCTCTCTCTCTCTCTCTCTCTCTCTCTATATATATATATATATATATATATATATATATATATATATATATATATATATATATATATTATATATATATATAACTCATTTGCTTGAACCAACAAATGATGAAGGATACAAAGTTTGCATCTGATCAGCCATCTCCCATGTAGCTTCATCAGGCCCAAAGTGTTTCCATTGCACTTTAACTTGCTCTATTACTCGATTTTGAAGCATGATTTGTTTCTGATGCAATATGCATTATGGTTCTGGCTGGAATTCTCCATTTGGTTCCACCTGAAATACAAACCAATCAATCACATGAGCAACATCCTGCACATATCTCGTAAGTGATGTAACATGGAAAACATCATCCACTTTCACATTGGAAATAGTGCAAGTATGTAGGCCATCAGTGCAATCCTCTCAAGGATCTCAAAAATCCTAAAATACTGAGGTGCCAACTTGACACATGACTAAATCCTCGAAAAGATCCTCTTGGGTTTGATGTGCAAGTACACATGCTCCCCAACTTGAAACTCTTTGAATACCTTGTGTTGATATGTATAACTCTTTTGTTTGTCCTGTGTTGCCTTCAAATTCCTCTTAATAACCTACATCTCTTGCTCCATCTTAGCCAACATGTTCAATCCAATCAACACTATGTTCAATGGATCACTACAACTGATAGGAGTATTACAACTCCGCCTATAGAGAGCCTTAAATGGACTCATCTTCAAGGACTTTGTATTCCCATTAGTATATGCAAACTCCACTAGTGGAATATATTCCTCCCACTTCCTTTTCTGATGCGCGACATTCATCCTCAACATATCCCCAAGAATCATATTGACCCTCTCTGTCTGTCCATTTGTCTACGGATGATAAGTTGTGTTAAAAGCTAACTTTGTACCCAAACATGCAAACAACTCCTTCCAAAACCTGGAAGTGAACTTCACATCTCTGTCTGATATAACCTTCTTGAGAGCACCATGCAATCTCGTTATCTCCCTGATGAAAAATTGGGCTACCTCGCTAGATAAATTAGTAGACTTTACTGCAATGAAGTGAGTTACCTTATTCAACCTGTCAACCACAACAATGATGGAATCACGTTTCTTTGATGTCCTCGGTAAAACCGTAATGAAGTACATGTAAATGACCTTTCATTTCCACTCTGGAATCAGAATAGGTTGCAATAGACTAGCTTGATGCTTACACTCTGCTTTCACCTATTGATAGTCCAAACATCTTTGATTCAAATTTATGAAGGAATGAAATGAAATACAGATATAAAAAAAAACACAGAGATACAATGAAAACAAAACTTCAATTCATTAATAACAAAGTACTGAAAATTATTTACATGCAAAATGGAAATAAACTAGCTCAGGTGATGGTAGCTTATCTTTGAGAATATATGTGGCAGCTACATGCCTTCTTAACTATGTTACAATGAGGCTCGGTGGCATTTTTATTGTGAATAAATAATGGGAAAACCTAAATTTCCAAAAATCTAATCTTAGGAGATGAAGAGCCAAAAGCTTGTGGGTCTCGTTGGGGTTAGTTGGAACGTCAACTTCCTGGGGTCATGACTTTGGCGTACAATTTATGTTTGACTATCATAATACCTCGTTTTGAATATCTTCAAGAAAAGGTTGAAAACAAATTGATTAATTTGTGTGGCACTTTTATGGTCTCTCCATTTCCCCAAAAAAAAAATGTCTTTGAGGCCCTCAAAACGACTCTGGAAGTTTAGGACCCGAAAAAACAGCCAAAAATAGTAAGTTGTGCTACAATTAAGGAAAATGAAAAGAAACAATAGTGGGAGTCCAAGTGGAATAGGCAAGTGGTCACCAATATCCACTTGGATCATTCCTCCCCCTTTAGGAAGCAATGATCCCCATTGTGTTGAGTTCTTCCATGAGATGGGGAAACTTCTGTTGAACTCGGTCCTTAGTGAGCCACTTTCCTTGGTACAAGAGTTGGCCAACTTTGACAATCTGATACAGTTGGATCTTCTGCTAGCAAGTGTTCTTGATCTGGGTGTCCATGATCCGATCAACTGTGGTCTGTTCAATGCAGTTTGGGTTTAGATTTTTTGGTGTGAGTTGTTCTGCAATGTTTGATGTGTCTAGTAATGGTGGAAAGTATGGTTGAAGGCGGTCCACATTGAACACTGGGTGCAGGCTAAGGAATGGGGGAATGTTGAGCTCAAAATAATTGTCTCCCACAACCTTAATGATGGTGTAAATCCCATATTGGAGTGGTTTGAGCTTCCTATGGGCTCTGATAAGGTGTTCTTTTTGTAAATGCAACCAAACTTTGTCACCCACCTAAAACTTGTGTGGCACCCGATGTTGATCGTGTCGTTGCTTGTACTTGGCATTGGACTTCTCCAAGATGTCGTGAACCTGCTGGCGAATGTGTTGGATGCATTCAATAAACCTGGTTTCTTTATCAAACTCAAACTACACATGTGTGGATTTTTTCCGTGTAGTCGCATGAGGCATGGCAACATCAATCAAACATAATGGTTGAAATCCTAGACCCACTTACAATCAGTCGAGTTATGGAGAGCTCTGTAATAGTTGTGTTGCACATAGGGAAGGTTCTCATCCCAAGTTCATGGATGTTTGAAGTTGTACATGCGAAGTATGTGCACTATCATCCTGTTGACAACCTCTATATGGCCATTATTCTGGGGATGGAATGCAGTCGACTTGGTGAGCTTGGTGTCCAATAGTGTCTAGAGGCTCAACCAAAATGTGCTCAGGAACCTCATTACCCCGATATGATATAATGGTATGTGGAATCCCAAAGTGTACCCACATTCATCTAAAGAAGAGTTTAACAATGTTCTTTGTTGTGATACTCTTCTTGCAGGTCATTAATATACCCATCTTAGAAAAAATTTCCACGACCACAAACACACGGTCATTACCATGTTTGGCAGAAGGGAGGCTAGACAAATATTCCATGGATATTGATTCCCAGGGTTGGTTGGGAGTAGGCAGAGGAGTGTACAGACCTTGCTTCTTGATTGTTGTCTTGGCGATGGCACATGCAGTGTAGGATCTGATATATATTCCAACATCCTGTCAAAGTTTTGGCCAATAAAAGTACTTATGTAGTACAACCATCATTTTCTCCACACCGAAGTGTCCTGCGATGCGAGTGTAGTGCGTCTCCCAAATTAGCTTGGCATGCTCGCTTGAAGGAACACAAAGGTGGCTCATGTAGCATAATAATGCATCTTGGAGATAGAAATCGGGAACTTGCTTGCCATCCACTAGCATCTGGTATGTGGTGGCAAACTCTGGATCATTGTTTTACAGTTACGACCATCCATAGGTCTTGTGGACGCAAGGGTTGAGAACAATAGTTAGTGTTGCAACTGGGGGTTAGTTGAGGAAATATTCAACATGATTAATGTTTCCCTTTTGGTATTTAATGTTCAAGAGGAATTGTTCCAAATATGTAGACCACTTTTGATGCCGGTCATTATGCAACTTCCCTTGTGTCTGTATAAAATAAAGAGGTCGGTGATCGGTGTGGATGACCATCTTCTTCCCCATAATGTAATGTTTCCATTGTCGACAAGCCTGCATGATAGAATACATCTCTTTATCATAGGTGGGGCACTTTTGAATTGTATTGGAAAGTGTCTGACTATGATAGGACACTAGATGCCTGTGTTGGGTGAGGACTGCACCAATAACATAGTTAGAGGCATCTGTCTCAATTTCAATTGGTTGTTGCAAGTCTGGAACATGAGTATAGGTGTAGACCAAAGGCGGTGCTTCAGTTCAACAAACACCTTCTGTTAGGACTCAAACCAGGAAAACTTTGCTTCTGCTCCGCCCTTGGTTATCTGACTCAAAGGCCAAGTGATATGGGAGAATCCCAACGCAAACCTCCAATAAAAATTGGCGAGGCCCAAAAAGCTACGAGGCATTGTTAGAGTGGTGAGGGTTGGGAAATCCAAAATGACTTGGATCTTAGCTAGATCCACATCTAGACCTTGCTCACCTATGATTTAATATAGATATTGGACCTGGCTCATGCCAAAGGTGCATTTCTCCAATTTGGCATACAGTTTGTGCTACCACAAGGTTTGAAGGACCTGTCGAATGTGTTGCAAGTGCTCGTCCCAAATCTTGTTGAAGATGAGGATGTCGTCTAGATAAACAACCATGAAATAGTTGGTGAAGGGTAAAAATATGTCATCCATCAACCTCATAAAAGTATCAGGGGCATTTTTCAACCCGAAGGGCATGACTAACAATTCAAAAAGGCCTACATTTGATTTGAAGGCAGTCTTACATTCATCTATGGGCTCTAATAGAACCTAATGATAGTCAAACTTCATATTGATCTTGATGAAATACTTGGCCCCCTTGAGTTGGTTTAGAATGTCATCAATCTATGGGATTGGATACATGTTCTTGACAATGATTTTCTTTAGTTCCTGATAATCAATGTAGACCCTCTAGGTCCAATCCTTCTTCTGTACAAGTGAAATCGAGCTCCCAGAAGGTTGAGGAACTTGGTCGGATGTGCCCTTTTTGCAGCAATTCCTGGATCTGCCGCTTGATCTCTTCATTTTCCAAAATGGAGCGGCAATATATCAGCCCATTGGGTAGGGGTGCTTCGAGATTCAGATTGATCGAATGCTTGACCTGACAGTGGGTACCCTTGTGGGTGAGGAGAATATGTCCCTGCATTCTTCCATGACCTTATCCACATGCTTTTGTTGCGTGGAGGAACCCTTCCCAAGGGTCATGGATGTGGTCATGATATTCCCCTTAATGTGAAATTTAATAAAAAAGAAAACAAATTTCTTGATCTGAGAGATGATCTTAATACAATGCTTAACAAATATCAAAGAGATGGCGGTAGGTAGACCTACGTTTGGTATCATGTATAACTTATTTCCCAAAGCAATAATAACAGTGCGAGGCCTAAAATCATACACAACATGATGCTTCCACAAGTATGGTTGGCCTACTAATACATCAAAAACTTTAAGAGGAGCAACAACACACAATACCTGATACGTGAAGGCCTTGATGTTATAGAGAAGGCGACACTGTTGGCTGACACAAAGATCTCGTCCTTGGTGAAGCCACCTGATGGTGTACAACTGTGGGTGTGGTGTGGTCAGTAGGTCCAATCACTTCACGACCTTTGCTGAAATGAAAACTAACAAACATGTTGTCAACGTGGTGTAGTGGAGAACCCTTCACCGAGAATACGTGACTTCTTGAGAGGCCCCCTCATTTGGATCTTCGAGTTCAATCTGATGGATTTTGGTGGTGGTAACAGTGGCGCTAGGCTTCACATTAATAATATGCTTCACTTTGTTATTCCCCTTGTTGGGTTCTGACTTAGAGTCAAAACATGCATTTGACTCTGAAGCCTTCAGTTCGACCACTAATGACTGCTTGGCTTGACACTCACTTGTTTTATGAGTGGGGCTCTTATGGATTTCACACCACTTTCATGTGTCCTTCTTTGTCTTCGAGGTGTTGTTCTTTGCTTGTGGCTTCGACGAGTTTTCTTGGGTCACCTGCCTTGGCTTTGTCCTTTATTCTACGGTTTGGGGGCGCTCTTGCCTTGCTTCTGATTCATAGATCCAAATTCGCGCTTCTTTTGTTTAAATTTGTGTTCAATCTCGACAACATATCGGTATGTTGCAACAAGCGAGGAGATGTCCAAGAACTCCATTTCTTCTTGAACGTATTTATGCAGACAATCACAGTTCTTAAGCACCAAATGTCGCTCAGAATTTTTGATACCCAACTTTGTGCGTAGAGTATGAAAAATATTTTTGAGCTTATGCACATCTTGGTCCCTTTGTTGTCATAATGTGGCCCATTGTTTGTACTTGTCCTCATAGCTCCCCATGGGGTCATATTGTTCCTTGAGAGCATCTTGGAAAGAGTTCCAAGAGGGGACAACTATAAACATAAAGGATTCCTCGGCCCTTTTCTCACAGTAAGTTTCCCACCAGTCTTTGACATGGGGGGCAGCCTTAAGAAGCGCAAAATTAATTTTCTCCCTACCAGAGAAACTATGGATCAAAAAATAACCTTCCAACATATTCAATGATTTATCTACAACATTTTCATCTATTTGATCGTATAATATAGAGATATTGAAGTCCACTTGTACCTTGAAGGGGGCGACACCTCCGAATATACTGTTGGATGAAGATGCGTCGTCAGTGGGCATCCAATAAAGGTTCTTGGCAAAGTTTTCCATCATCTCGTTCCTTTTCCGCTGGAGGCCTTCTTAGAGCAACAATTTTATAGGATCTCCTACTCCCTTATCTTTCTTTTCTTCCACCATGGGAGGTCATCGATGTCAGTGGGGACGGTCTTGCAAAGGCTCAACCAATTCCAGTCCCAACTCCTTATACCCTGACCTCGTTAGGGGCATGCACAGAAAAACTAAGAAAGAGAATACCACTCTGATACCACTGATCCAAATTTATGAAGGAACGGAATGAAATACAAATATATATAGAAACACAGAGATACAATGAAAACAAAACTTCAATTCATTAATAACAAAGTACTAGAAACTATTTACATGCATAATGGAAATAAAATAGCTCATGTGATGGTAGCTTTTCTCTTAGAAGATATGTGATGGCTACATGCCTTTTGAAATATGTTATAATGAGGCTCGGTAACCTTTTTATCAAACCCTAAACATCCAAAAAACTAACACTAAGAGATGAATCGCAGAAATATTGTGGGCCCCATTGGGGTTAGTTGGAATGTCAACTTCTCGGGGTCGTAGCTTTGCAATACAATCTTTGTTTGAATATCATAATGCCTTGTTTCGAATATTCTCCAAGAGAAGATTATAAATAGACAAAATAATTAGTCAAGCACTTTTACAATCTCTCTATTTTCCCAAAAATGTCTTTTAGGCCCTCAAAATGGCTCCAGAAGTTTAGGACCTGAAAAACTACCAAAAATAGTAAATTGTGCTACAATTAAGAAAATTGAAAAGAAACAATGGTGGGGGTCCAAGTGGAATAGGTGGGTGGCCACCAATATCCACTTGATCAATCTCGCAACAAACTCAACCACGTCTTTCTTCAAATTTTACCAATGATAAAACTTCTTAACAATTGTCAAAGCCTTCTGATATCCCAGGTGACCTTAATATGTCTTGACATGAAACTCCCTCAATATAAGATTCTTGAGCTCACTATCATCTGACACATAAATATTGTTCCTGAATATGACCAAGTCATATGTCGTGAGGTGATACTCCTCATCCCTAACACCTTCACCCTACTGTTACAACCTGTGCTTCAACTACTGGAACCTGTCATCATGTTATCCTACCTGCAAGATCTGCTCCTACAAATTTTTCCCTTAAGGACTCACTAATGCAATATGATCCACCTACACTCTCATATTTAGAGTATTTGCAACCCTATTCTCCTTGCCTTTAATGTATATGATCTATAAATCAAACTCACTGAGAGTAGCCAACCATCTAGCTTGCCTGGCGTTCAGATTAGGTTGGTCAAACAAAATCCTGAGTCCATTAAAACTTCTTCCCTTTTCTCTACAAATATGTAATAGGATAACCAATCCATGGGAAATTCCCAATGAACCGTCTGTAATAACCTATTAATCCCATGAATGATCTGACCTCATCCACATTCCTAGGAGTTGGCCACTCCTTGATGACTTTAATATTTTTCGGGTCCAATTTTATCTCTTCTTTCGAAACAACGTGCCCCGAGTAATGAATCTGAGACTGAAAGAAACTACACTTGTTGAGCTTGGAAGACAATTGATGCTCTCTCAACAATCTCAATACTATTGTGAGGTGCTCTGCATGCTCTTCCTCATTCTTAGAATATATCAATATATCATCAACACAAAATATCACAAACTTGTCCAGATAAGGACGCAACACATTGTTCATCAAACACATGAAAGTGGTTGGAGCATTAGTAAGACCAAAAGGAACCACCACAAACTCATAATGCCCATACCTGGTATGAAATGCAACCTTGTAGATATCTTCTTCTTTGATGCGCACCTGATGATAACCTAATATGAAGTCAATCTTTGAGAGAATTGTTGCTCCCTTCAACTGATCAAACAAATCATTGATTCACGTCAATGGGTACCTGTTCTTGATAGTCACCTTGTTCAACTGTCTGTAATCAATGCACAACCCCAGAGTACCATCATTCTTCTTAAAAAACAAAATTGGTGCACCCCAAAGTGACACACTTTGCCTTATGTATCCTTTATCAAGTATTTCCTTAAGTTACAGCTTCATTTCCACCAACTTCGAAGTGATCATCCTATAAGGTGCCTTTGATGTTGATGTTGCTCTTGGTACTAATTCAATAGAGAAATCCACTTGCCTATGAGAAGGTAACTCTGAAATATTTTTTGGAAATACATCTTGAAACTTTTTCAAAACAAGATATCTCTTCAAGATTTATCATCTGTAACATCCTTCCCTTTGTCTCTGGTGTTATCTCTAAATTGGTACTGTTAGGCCGCTCCACTAGACAACTTAGAGTAACTCTTTCAAACCAAATTTTGACTAAGGATTAGCCTCTTTAGCCTGAGAGGGCTCTATCAACTTATCAAAGGATTTACTCAATTAGGTCTCAAAACGTATGGCTAACTCTGTGAGTGTTTTAGTGTATGTAATTGCAGGTGAAAAATGAGGAAGATTCAACTACTATTGGGCTCATGGAGTCAGTAAAGTGGATTCAATGACAAGTATTCCTACTTATGGAAACTGAGGCTTTTTATGTTTCAATGACAGAAAAAAATTAGCACATGGGAATAATCACTAATTCAATGCTAAAAGGAAGTCAGAGCATGTATGACATGAATTCTGAGTAATTTAACATCAAGACTATTGGAAACAAGATATAAACGAGACACATAAACCGATTGAAACACATCAAGAATCTTAGGTGAAGCAAGAAATAGTCACTGTCTATCTATTACTGATATGAAGAAAATTTACAGCAGTAGCTGTGTCAAAAGAATTCTCCAACCCTTTGTTATTAGATCTTCTGTCTATAAATGGAATATTTTTACATTACATAGGATTTTCCCAGCTAGCTAGATCACCGAACCTTGACTTTGACACCTAATCATAACTGAAAACTACATTTCTGGAACATAAAAAGACACATATTCATTTAAGAGTTACTCTCCTAATAGGACTCTAATTACATTTATTTCCTCCACTTCTCTAATAGTGGGATAATTACCTAGATAGAGATGAGACGCTCGAATGGCATTCTCCATGACTAAGACATGAATGTACTCCCCAAGAATTTAGCAACAAGTGTCCTATTTTCTAGGAAAGTGTTATGTGGAATTATGGATTACGGATAAAACACATTCCCTAAATGTGGTGCTATGCATTTAGAACAACATATCAAAGACTTTGCAAACACTTTTCCTAAGAGTAAATAGACACACCGAAAGATGGATAAAATTACTTGGAGTCCAAGTGCTTCCTATTCTCCTTCTGTCGCTCTTGTTGTAGCTTCCAATCCAACTTTGATCACTGAACTAGTTCCTGCAAGTATGAGCACTAAACAACAAAGAGATTGCAATATATAGATGGCTATTTATCTTAATCAGTTAAATCAATGAAACATGAAACATATACATCAGGTAAGAATCCATGATATGAAATATAGAAACATATACAAATACATATGTGGGAAAATGAGCAACAATCTTTATTAAAGGATAGAAGGGAGAGGTTACAACCAACGATTGATTTGATGTAACCAACTCCAGCATCATCCTAGCCTCATCATAATGAACATCTCTCCAACATCATATCACTCAAATCAAACACTCAATTGAGAAACCAACAACATTTTGTTATGGAAGTAAATCCTCTCTGCGGACAAAGATGATCCTTCTAGCGCTAGAGTGGGTCTAGTAACAAAAGGACAAACTAGAGTGTAGGTTCCTAATTACTGAATGAAATAGACGAGGTAGATCAACCTACCTGGAGTCCAATGCTGTTGTCATGGTTGTTGTAGTGGTGGCCTCTCGATTCCTATCTCGACAAGTCACGATCCTTGCTTGGATACACACAAGATCAACAAACAAGAGCATCATATGAAACAACAATCTCATTCATAACTACTAACCAGTCAAGGAGGGTTAAGCATATTGCATCAATAAAACACATTAACGCGACATGGGAACCAGAAAATAGTATACATATGTATTAATAGAAGAAAGAGCTACAACCAAGCCTTGACGTCGCAGCCTCCTTCAACAGGGTTCAGTTGAAGCGCGTCTCGATGACTTTCAGGGAATTCAGACGAGATGAAGGCATAAGCCTAAGCTCTCTCAATAAGGGACTCTTCCATTCTATCTTGAATAGAAATCTCTCTAGCGTTTCTGCTACAATATCTTCAGTTCAACTAGCTTCATAAATGGAGGATGGCTATATTTATAGAGGGAGAGGAGGAGTTTGGGATCCCTACTATGGTGGAAGGGAGGCCTTATCCCTTGGGAGGTTTCCTCAAAAGGTGGAAACAAGAGGCCAAAGGAGGAAGGCCGTGGTTATTCAGTCGAACCACTCCCTATGACTCATCCACGAAGTTGTTGTGATCGAAACTTCGCCTCTATTTTTAAAAAAATTTCCATAAATAGATTGGCGCGTGCAGCTAATTGAGACAGAGCGCCAGTTGGCGCGGGGACCAATGTTAATCTGCCTCATCGACACGAGGGCATAACGGGCTACCAGCGCCAAGGCAAAAACATGTGTTTTTGGTGGTCTGTTCAGGAAATGGTTAATAGAAGGAATGTTTCCCTCATGGAAAGGGATGCAATGATGGTATTTGCAAGGCATGACACTTTATTTTGATCATAGAAATGAGCCTCCAATGTGCGGGATGGGGATTGTAGGGACAGTGACAAAATGCTGTGTAACACATTTCTTTACCAAATTTCTTCCTTTTCAAGCACTAGGATCTTGCTAAATTTATAGATCAGCTGAAGGTAGTTTCACAATCAATGACTTTCTAATAATAGGCAAGACATGTTCCCAAGCTCAGAAGTGTTGGATGGACACATGGATACGAAGTTTGACACATATGGACTCTTCTAGAAGGAATTGGCCATGTGGAGATTCCAAAACAATGAGAATTTCACTCCCAATTGACCAACGCACTCTTGAATGTCGAGAAATGCTTTGCATAGCACCCTTGAATGGAGGTAACTGCATATGCAAAGCAATTAGTCCCTTGAGAGGCTGCGTTGGTGAGCTCATAGGTGATACAAATTGTACTTCAAATCTTGGAAACCTTGCAATGGAAGTCATGGATGATTTGTTCTTGTTCTTTGTCTTAGGGCATGTAGCAACTGAAATGATAGGGGATGATAGACCTATTACATTATTTTTGGGATGATGTCCGGTTTAACTAGGTCATTGGGAATGGTACTCAAATTGTCTAATAACATATTGCCCCATAAATCATGAAGTTAGAATAATAATAACGATATTTTTTGAATGAGATGCTTTACACTGTGATGGGCTAGAACTTAAGTGGAGTGACAACCTGCATCAATCTTACAATACATTACATCATGATATATCCTCTTGATCACGAATTGCTAAGGGAAGGCATTCCCATGCTAAGCACATAAACTATCTAATAACATGTACATAATGCAGAAAGTCATCTACATTGGAATGTTGCCCAATACAAACATGCCTACAGATATAGGCCAATATTCGGATAACGATCTGTATGTAAGGTCACCATACAGATGATGTGTACAACAATCCTAAAATCGCAGCCCAGATGGCTGAAACTAGATATGGGGTCTTCTTATCTTGTTCACTCAATCGTTCGGGTACAAGTCTAGCCATGTGAATATATGATTTGTAGTCGAACATGGTACACTACAAGGGAAAGACCCTCTAGCGGAGGTTATAAAGGAGGTTTTTAGCGTTATAAAATTGGCCAAAATTTTCAAAAAAGCATTTTCTACAACATCCGTTTATGGTTACAGAGGTTTTGGCAGGGCTTTTAACGGAAATTCAACACAACTAAAAAAAAAAAGGGTGGCCGGAGGTTATTACGGATGTTTTTTCATCGGTGCGCTACTCTGGATTTAACGCACCGGTGCGTACATGAAGACGGCGCCTCGGGGCTGCCTCAGTCGAACGAACGCACCAGGACGTTTAAGTGTAAAATCACACCGGTTGTAGTGTTGGTCATACAACGCACGGGGCTGTTCTAATTGGCCTTAGGATTTGTGCGGTGCCCATAGGTTGTATCAATGCACCGGTGCGTATACCTTTATGACACACCGGTGCGTCGTATCACAGAAAGGCATCGAGATTTATAATTGGTGTCGATATTCGTGCGATGCCCATGGATCGTACAAATCCACCAGTGCTTATAGATACATAAACGCCTCAGTACGCAGTATCACACAAACGCACTGATATTTATAACCGGTATCGGTATTTGTGCGGTGCCCATAGATTGTAAAACGACACCGGTGCGTATAGACACATAAATGCATCGATCGACAGTTACTGATACACACCGGTTTTCATTTTGTTTTTTTTAGAAACATCGACCTGTGATAGTCCAATTATTGTGATTGTTTTAAATTCATTATTCATCAAAAGTCGACACATCTTATAACAATATTCATATTAATTACATTTTTATTAATGCATTTTAATGTGTTGTTTGGATTAATTTTTTATATCATATCAAAATTATTGTGGTTTTTAAAAATTCATTATTCATCAAAAGTCGACACATATATATCTTATAACAATATTCATATGAATTAAATTTTTATTAGTGCATTAGAGAACGACAATGGGGAACACAATAGCGACAATGGAGAACGCAATAGAATAAATTAAAACACACACACACACACACACACACACACACACACACATATATGTATATATATAAGACAGTCTTTATGATACAAAATGGGACAATTATTCGTATCCCTTTGTCTTTCAATTGGGACACTATGTCCATTACATTAAACAAAATGTCTAATTTCATAGACATATTTCAAAAAATAAAATGCCTTGCTTTGATATCCAAACATAGTGATCATCATTTTTCGCTTGAATTGTTGTCACTGCTAGAGCTACTTCCATGACTTGGATTATTTTCAAGAATGTTTTGTTCACAGCATTGATTGTTTTCTTCTTCTTCACCTTCCATCTACAAACATAAAAATAAACTGAAATGAGTGTATATACATTGGTGAGAATAATGAAAATTGCAATATTAAATAATATACATCAATGTAAATCGAAAAGAAAAATGACGTACCATAGCAAAAATTGACTCATAAACTATACACATTCTTTCAAAACCATGTGCCGTGCCATCTTTCAAAATTTCATCTGTTGGCGCAGTTCCATACTTTGTTTCCTGCACGTTTTATACCCCATAACAAATCATATATTTAATATAAAAGATGTTTTTGTTCTATTAATTATAGAGGGAGCTAAGTAAAACAAGATCGATAGATGCTTACAAATTCCACAACTAAATTATGATATGCCAACATATACTCACAACCCATATTTAACCCAATTTCAATCAATTCGTCTGATGGTTCTTCTTTGTACGTTAGCACCTGTTTGAAGACATTCAATGATGATTTTTGTAAAAAAACTTAAAAAATACAAAAATGAAATCTAGTTAAGTTGTTATAAGGAAGTAACAATTACTCACAAACTTAGAGATCAACACTTTTTTTCGTTGTCGTCTTGTTTTATGTGCTGAATAGGTTCCATTTTCTTTTCTTTTCTACAAGAAAATTCTTGAAAATTAATATTTAATGCTAAATTGTTTAATTATTGTACCTAATGATTGAAAAATTCAATGATTACATATTACATTTTAAGCACGTTGTTGTTGAGATGGCTCCTCTTGCGATGCAATTTTGTCCATTTCTTTGACCATCCCCTTGTACACCTTTTTGGACATTCCTACTGGCATATTTTTGATATCAGCTCGTTCAACTTTTGAGATTTTCATAATCTTCCTGAAAATGTAACATAACAATAAAATATTTAATTTTTATATTGATATATGAAAAGTAAATATAACAAAAGTGATATTTATAAATAATTCTAGACAAACATTTAAAGGAATATTAATTTTTCATTCATTTTTTTTTGTACGTTTTTGCTATTAAAATTCTGACATGTCTCATTGACCAATTCTCTGGAAAATCTTCCTGTAGTTTAGATAAAATTTGGTTATTGGAACCATTGGATTGATTTTTGTATTGTAAGTGGAAAGAACATCTATACATTCGTTCCACTAAATCCCTCAAACTTTTGTAAAAGTTTTTCCCCCTTTCGTTAACTTCCAACACCACTCCAGATGAACTAAGGAGCAATTCATTTTCATTTGCATGTTCTATTTTTTTTCTTTTCTTAGAACAACATTCATTTTCTGAGTTGTTGGTCTCTATAGAACATTAAACAAATGTGAATTAGTAGACTGTTTGATACATGTTATCTAATAATTTTAAGTATATTATTAATGATAGTTAAAAAAAGAAACTCATATTGGATCGATAGTATTTTTTCATTCACCTGATTCATCTTTTTGCAAATTTTCCATTAAAATTTTACGCTCTTCTGGTCCTAGATCAGAAATAATCATATCAAGCTTCATCATTTTGTGGCTCTGCATGATACACAGTAAACAATACATATTAGTTAAACTTACATATAATTCAAAAATAATATTTTTTATAAAAGAATTTACAAAGAACTTGCCTTTTTTGCTTTTCTTGATGTGTTAACAGTATTTTTGTTACTTGATCTCTTGTCAGTCATTTCTTTATCAATCTTAAACCTGTACCATATCATTCATTAATATATTTATAAATAAATTCTCAACTTTTCAGGTAGAAAATAAATCTCAAGACACTAGTGCGCCTTTCATAAGGTACGCACCACAGCCAGTGCGTGGGGATATTAAATATACACCACAAAACAGTATAATAGACCGTACAGTGTGTTGGGTATTACAAACGCACCGCAAAAACAGTGTAATAGACTGTATGGTGCGTGGGGTCTTAAAAACGCATCGTAAAAATGGTGTAATACACTGTACGGTGCTATCCTCATTAAATGGAGCACCGATGCCCTATTTTAGATATGGCGCATGGATTTAGAAAAAATGTTTTCAGTTTTTTTACTACACAGTACTTGCACGGTGCACTGTATAATACAGCGCACCGGTGCGGTAGCGTACTTAGGGCGCATCCATAAAGAAAAATCCATTTTTTCCAAAAATTCACACAATGGCGCGTTCGGTTGGGATCCAGAGAATTTTGGGCGAATTTTTAGCCCAAAGGCGAATTTTAAGGGATTTTAAATTTTAATAGGGTGAATTTTTTTATATAAAACCCATTTTCTATAGTTTAATAAAGTTAGCGCAATAATTATTTTAAAAATAATTTAATTATTGAATATTAGCCGACCAAAAAAAACCACATAAAACTTTAAAAAACAAAATTCGCCCCGATTTTCTTTGGTTGGAGAAAATTTCCATGGCATTTGCCTGGATTTACAGGGTCGAAGGAAGGGGTTAGAGTGATTCGCCCTTCACTGGTTCGCTAGAATTTAGGAGAGGAGGACTGTTAAAAGATGCAGTGCCTGTGAATAATGTGGGTACAACAATGCGAGGAGTGCCACAGAAATTCAATGGTATTGGAGATTTTAAAGTTGTGCCAAAGGTTGCTACTTCCGATGATGCCAACGCCATGAAAATGATAAAAAAGAATGTGGGCAACGCTGAAAAACCACAGAAACCGGATGATGATTGGTCATAACCTCAACTGAATGCCTAGGGCCTGATCCGAGTGTTCTTCCAAAGGAAAGATCGGGGATATTAAGGTATTTTTCCTCAGGAATCAGTGTGCCAGAGACCGTGGCAGATAGTATGTCAATGTTGCCACCAGCATTTGGGTCAGTTGGTACGGATCACGACATTAAAATATCTCCTATACTTAAAATAGACTCACTTCCTTGTAGATGTAGGAATCTCAACTAGTTCTGTGGTTTTGATTTACTTCTCTTCATGTTGAAGTTTGCATATTTCTTTTAGTTGCTCAAACTACGCTCATGAAGGGGTTTGCAAATTTTCTTTGCAGATTCCTCTCAAATTCAAATTCTTGCAGTTAAGGCAGCCTTGCATTTTTCTGCAGTACCGACAACTGTAATGTGTTGTGAAGAAGAGCTCAAAAAAGTCTTAGAGTTCTGTAAGATGTGTATAGAAAAAAAGAAAGTTGGAAGCATGTATGTATGTGGATGTCCTGGAACTGGGAAGTCTTTGCTTTTGGAGAAAGTCAATTTTTTGTCTATTGAATGGGCTAAAGAGGTAGGTAAATAGTCCTTTGGTATATTTATTTTCTAATTAGATTTCTATTTTCTGGTTTCGAAGATTTCACAGAGGCATATAGTGGACTTATTCGTGTCACCTGATAGATAACTTTCTATATCTAGAACCTTTGTTCGACGTTACAAAGGTGAGGATATCTATTTCATTAGTGGGAAATGTTATCAGTCAGGGATGAAAAATGATTTTCTTATGATTTGATTTCAAAATTTGACTCTACATGTGATTAGGTTGGGATGCCACCCCCCACTTCAGTGGTTGTTAACTGCACTTCTTTGAAAAACACTTCAGACATATTCAGCAAGGTAAGTACAAGACAAAATCAGGGGATTGCTCCAATGAATGACAACCCCAATTTTAGCATTTTACATTCAGAATAGACTTAAGAAATACACAATGAAGGGTAGTTGAATTACACTGATGAGAACATGTAGGATTGGTATGCTATATTAATTGATATTCTGCTTCTATAACAGATATTGGAGCAATGCCAAGGAAATAAAAAATGCTCGGTAAATAGCTCTCCATTTCAGGAGTTGAAAAGCTTTCTGTGTGAGAAGAAACAGTCATCTACCAAAAATTTGATGTAAGAATTATATATTAGTAGCATTTTTTTTGTAAATTAGCTCCTTCCTATGTGTTTTCTTGTTAAATTTTGATGTGCAAGATAAGTATTTCTATTGAGCCTTTGACAATCAAATATGCAATGTTAAAGCCAAACACTTTATAAGTCCTCATTGATGTATTTCTGTTTTTGGTAAATTTTCTTATAGTATGTAAACAAGTCAACTTCATCGTGATCTCTTAGTGCATGCAAACAAGTCAAATTCATTGGTGTTCTAATTCTACTCGGCTATCTTATGAAAAGGTTGTTGATTATCGATGAGATGGATTATTTGATTTCAAAAGATCAAGTTGTGCTTTATGATCTCTTCAGGCTTCCAACATTCCCAAATTCACACTGTATGCTGATAGGTAAGCTGAAGAGTAGTGGATAAGCTAGACATATTTTTCTTATTTACTACTCACGGACATCATGAATTATATTTTTATTGAATGGTTTGTAAGAGAAACTCCCTGATGGATTTTTTTGTGCAGGCATTTCAAATGAAATAGACTTGACTGATTGGTTTCTTCCCAAATTACAGTCCTTAAATTGTATGAACTATTTCCCTTTGCATCATTTTATGATCAGTGTAATATGCACACATGATTAAGGGTGGGATCATAGGAGTTGGAAATTACTAGACTTGGTATAGCAAATGATAAAAAATGCGCAATAGGCATGTGTCAGTGTTGAATTTATACAAAGAGAATGAAAATATGCAGTTTCTTTAATTCTAGTAGTTGGTTAGTTTTGATATTGAATTTTTTTAAGATGCTCCCTTAATACTGCAGTGTCAAGTCTCTTCCACCTATTTAGAGGTGGGATGCTGCATACATTGTACAATCACCTGGTTCGACTAAATGGTCCTTAGGGTAGATCAATGGTCCCTTTGCAGGTGGTGCATTGGCCACTTCTTTTGAGGATTTAACCTTGGTGTGTTCCACAGTATTTCTTTCTTTCACTGACCTAGGTTTCCTTCCATGGTTGATATTGGAATTTTTGGTCATGAACTATTTGATGATAGAGTTGATTAGTTTGGTCATTGGTGATGAATCCCGTCAGTTGTACCTTGTGAGGTCATGTGAGTGTCAAGGATCTCATGCCTCTTGATTGGTCTAGCCGTATGATAAACTAGACACTGTTATTGCCTAAATTAATTGAAGGCTTTTCCATTTAAATTCTGGGGTGTTGGCTTTTATTTGTTTACAGTAGATAGATTTCATACCATCCTTAGATCAAAAATTTCTTTTTGGCAGGTAAACCTCTGGTTATGACATTTCGTGCCTATGCAAAAGATCAGATACTGAAGATACTCCAGCAGAGGCTAATGGAAATTCATTATTGTTTGATTGGAGATGCCCTTTTGTAGTTGACTGAAAATATTCTTGTATACATATTTATGGGCATAGTATGAAAAATTCAGCCAAAAATGCTGGACATTCATTTATATTTCTCATTCCTAAGGGAATTTTCTATAAGTTTTACGATTACAGTGATTTTACCTTTTCTTAGCTTACATATGGTGAAATTTCACTTGGTTTTAGGGTCTCCCATGTCAAATATTTCAACAAGAGGCATTGGAGCTTTGTGCAAGGGTAAGTTACTACCTGTCTAGTTAAAATTTTATTCAAGAGATTCAAGTGCTCTGATTTTGATTTGAAAATCTATGTGTTTTATCTTTTTAACATTAACAAGGATATTTACATTAACAATACATGAAAATACAAAAATGCCCCAGTCATACATTTAAGTGCAGGAGATTCTTGATTTGTAATACATTTGTCCAAAGACATGCTGATAGCTTGATATATTCAGCCTGATATAGAGGAAAGTTAAACCTTCTGTTTCATTATAGTATATGAAAAGGTTCAACAATGTACTAAACGATGGGTAAAGCATTTAAGTTTAGAGATGAACTGCCTTTTAAAAAATTGGAAGAAGAGTTTGCATACTTGTTGTCTTCATCCAGTCCTTTTCGGTTGTCTGACCAATACTGTAGTATGCATTTTTTCCATATATGTTGGAACCCCTTTGGCTCCCTTTGGAGTCTTTAAAGATTTCAATTATAGCCCATATTCTGTCCACCCACTCCAGCTGTGTCACATTTTCCCTGCCACTTGCCTCATCCTTTTGTTGATGGAGGTGACCTTCTGAATCTATTCTAGAGATTAGGGGCAGCATGAGGAAAGTGCTCCCTTGAAAAACAATATGGTTGTTCAAGTGGCTCTGACATAACAACCAGTCAGGAAGAGGAAGCTTGCCTTCAAGCAGTTAATGTAATCATGATAATTACTTGCCAATTCTCTCTCCCAGGCTTTAGCTACTACATTATTTCCCAGTTTTCCGCACCTAGTTGTTAACATTATATATTATATGGAAAATATAATTGGACTAAGTACCTTCATAGTTGATTTGCTAATGCTTTCCAAATTAACCTTACAAGATAGAAGTCCCCTCTACTTTGTAAATTAGACTTTAGTTATATCTGGTAAGTTGGAGGATCCTGTTCATGTTTTTTTGGATAATGGTTCCTTCTTGCACCATAGTAGTGAGCATCCACCTCTATCAAAAAGTGACACTATTTACTTTATTGGGAGTCTGACCAACCTCATGTAAATATCCATGATAGTTAAGCTGGCCTCCTTGAGGGAGTATACAACAGGCCACTTTTTGTGGGATTTAAACCCTGGCAGTGGCTTTAACAACGCCCATTTTCACTAACCTTGCTTGCCTCTTGTGGTTGGTTCCTGTAATGTTATTTTCTACTCCTTCCAACTATTGTTTATGAACATCAGAAACCAACTATCTGGCAAGCATGTCTTCTATAGTTCTGATTCTCCGATATCATGAAATTGACATCTTTCATGAAAGTTCCCTTTCATTGTTTTGATCTACACAACCAGTTTTGATCCAAAAGTTGTTAATTCTCCCAACAATTTATTATTTGCCTTTGTGAAATGCTTCTTGATTCCAATTTTTCCATAAGAAGGAGATGCCTATCAGTTTGATCAGATTCCACTCTTTACGTATTTATCCCTAGAAAGGACCCTTTTCTAATGAGGGGCAACAAAAATTAATGTGCTCAACAGCAATCCTGGTCCTTAAAACTTTGGTAACCTTGCAGTTACACATACCATAATTAACCATTTCTGACTTGTGACAAGCCATGTAATATGCATTTTTAAAGCCAGTATGATGTAGCTGATCCACAAATGCTAAACTGTTATGAAGAACCATCCATGCTGATAGGTAAGCTGAAGAGTAGTGGATAAGCTAGACATATTTTTCTTGTTTACTACTCACGGACATCATGAATTATATTTTTATTGAATGGTTTGTAAGAGAAACTCCCTGATGGATCTGTTTTTGCAGGAATTTCAAATGCAATAGACTTGACTGATTGGTTTCTTCCCAAATTGCAGTCCTTAAATTGTATGAACTATTGCCCTTTGCATCATTTTATGATCAGTGTAATATGCACACATGTAGCTGATCCAAAAATGCTAAACTGTTATGAAGAACCATCCATGCTAATAGGTAAGCTGAAGAGTAGTGGATAAGCTAGACATATTTTTCTTGTTTAATTCTCACAGACATAATGAATTATATTTTTATTGAATGGTTTGTAATAGAAACTCCCTGATGGATCTGTTTGTGCAGGCATTTCAAATGCAATAGACTTGACTGATTGGTTTCTTCCCAAATTGCAGTCCTTAAATTGTATGAACTATTGCCCTTTGCATCATTTTATGATCAGTGTAATATGCACACATGATTAAGGGTGGGATCATAGGAGTTGGACATTACTAGACTTGGTATAGCAAATGATAAGAAATGCGCAATAGGCATGTGTCAATGTTGAATTTATACAAAGAGAATGAAAATATGCAGTTTCTTTAATTCTAGTAGTTGGTTAGTTTTGATATTGACTTTTTTTAAGATGCTTCCTTAATACTGCAGTGTCAAGCCTCTTCCACCTATTTAGAGGTGGGATGCTGCATACATTGTACAATTACCTGGTTCGACTAAATGGTCCTTAGGGTAGATCAATGGTCCCTTTGCAGGTGGTGCATTGGCCACTTCTTTTGAGGATTTAACCTTGGTGTGGTCCACAGCAATGCTTTCTTTCACTGACCTGGGTTTCCTTTCATGGTTGATATTGGAATTTTTGGTCATGAACTATTTGATGATAGAGTTGATTAGTTTGGTCATTGGTGATGAATCCCGTCAGTTGTACCTTGTGAGGTTATGTGAGTGTCAAGGATCTCATGCCTCTTGATTGGTCTAGCTGTATGATAAACAAGACACTGTTATTGCCTAAATTAATTGAAGGCTTTTCCATTTGAATTCTGGGGTGTTGGCTTTTATTTGTTTACAGTAGATAGATTTCATACCATCCTTAGATCAAAAATTTCTTTTTGGTAGGTAAACCTCTGGTTATGACATTTCGTGCCTATTAAAAAGATCAGATACTGAAGATACTCCAGCAGAGGCTAATGGAAATTCATTATTGTTTGATTGGAGATGCCCTTTTGTAGTTGATTGAAAATATTCTTGTATACATATTTATGGGCATACTATGAAAAATGCAACTAAAAATGCTGGACATTCATTTATATTTCTCATTCCTAAGGGAATTGTCTATAAGTTTTACGATTACAGTGATTTGACCTTTTCTTAGCTTACATATGGTGAAATTTCACTTGGTTTTAGGGTCTCCCATGTCAAATATTTCAACCGGAGGCATTGCCAATTGGAGCTTTGTTCAAGCGTAAGTTACTACCTGTCCAGTTAAAATTTTATTCAAGAGATTCAAGTGCTCTGCTTTTGATTTGCAAATTTATGTCTTTTATCTTTTTAACATGAACAAGGATATTTACATTAACAATACATGAAAATACAAAAATTCCCCAGTCATACATTTAAGTGCAGGAGATTCTTGATTTGTAATACATTTTTCCAAAGACATGCTGATAGCTTGATATATTCAGCCTGATATAGAGGAAAGTTAAACCTTCTGTTTCATTATAGTATATGCAAAGGTTCAACAATGTACTAAATGATGGGTAAAGCATTTAAGTTTAGAGATGAACTGCCTTTTAAAAAATTGGAAGAAGAGTTTGCATACTCGTTGTCTTCATCCAGTCCTTTTCGGTTGTCTGACCAATACTGTAGTATGCATTTTTTCCATATATGTTGGAACCCCTTTGGCTCCCTTTGGAGTCTTTAAAGATTTCAATTATAGCCCAGATTCTGTCCACCCACTCCAGTTGTGTCACATTTTCCCTGCCACTTGCCTCATCCTTTTTTTGATGGAGGTGACCTTCTGAATCTATTCTAGAGATTAGGGGCAGCATGAGGAAAGTGCTCCCTTGAAAAACAATAAGGTTGTTCAAGTGGCTCTGACATAACAACCAGTCAGGAAGAGGAAGCTTGCCTTCAGGCAGTTAATGTAATTATGACAATTACTTGCCAATTCTCTCTCCGAGGCTCTAGCTACTACATTATTTCCCAGTTTTCCGCACCTAGTTGTTAACATTATATGTTATATGGAAAATCTAATTGGACTAAGTACCTTCATAGTTGATTTTCTAATGCTTTCCAAATTAATCTTACAGGATAGAAGTCCCCTATACTTTGTAAATTAGACTTTAGTTATATCTGGTAAGTTGGAGGATCCTGTTCATGTTTTTTTGGACAATGGTTTCTTCTTGCAGCATAGTAGTGAGCATCCACCTCTATCAAAAAGTGACACTATTTACTTTTTTGGGAGTCTGACCAACCTCATGTAAACAACCATGACAGTTAAGCTGGTCTCCTTGAGGGAGTATACAACAAGCCACTTTTTGTGGGATTTAAACCCTGGTAGTGGCTTTAACAACGCCCATTTTCACTAACCTTGCCTGCCTCTTGTGGTTGGTTCCTATAATGTTATTGTCTACTCCTTCCAACTATTGTTTATGAACGTCAGAAACCAGCAATCTGGAAAGCATGTCTTCTATAGTTTTGATTCTATGATCTCATGAAATTGACATCTTTCATGAAAGTTCCCTTTCATTGTTGTGATCTACACTGCCAGTTCTGATCCAAAAGTTGTTAATTCTCCCAACAATTTATTATTTTCCTTTGTGAAATGCTTCTTGATTCCAATTTTTCCATAAGAAGGAGATGCCTATCAGTTTGATCAGATTCCACTCTTTACCTATTTATCCCTAGAAAGGACCCTTTTCTAATGAGGGGCAACAAAAAGTACTGTGCTCAACAACAATCCTGGTCCTTAAAACTTTGGTAACCTTGCAGTTCCACATACCATAATTAACCATTTCTGACTTGTGACAAACCATGTAATATACATTTGAAAACTGATGCATGATGTAGCACTAATCAAAAATGCTAAAGCTTGTTACATGAAGAACCATCCATGCGTCGTGCGTGAAGAGTAGTGGATAAGCTAGACATCTTTTTCTTGTTTATTACTCACGGACATCATGAATTATATTTTTATTGAATGGTTTGTAAAAGAAACTCCCTGATGGATCTGTTTGTGTAGGCATTTCAAATGCAATAGACTTGACTGATCGGTTTCTTCCCAAATTGCAGTCCTTAAATTGTATGAACTATTGCCCTTTGTGTCATTTTATGATTAGCGTAATATGCACACATGATTAAGGGTGGGATCATAGGAGTTGGACATTACTAGACTTGGTATAGAAAATGATAAAAAATGCGCAATAGGCATGTGTCAGTGTTGAATTTATACAAAGAGAATGAAAATATGTAGTTTCTTTAATTCTAGTAGTTGTTTAGTTTTGATATTGACTTTTTTTAAGATGCTCCCTTAATACTGCAGTGTCAAGTCTCTTCCACCTATTTATAGGTGGGATGCTGCATACATTGTACAATCACCTGGTTCCACTAAATGGTCCTTAGGGTAGATCAATGGTCCCTTTGCAGGTGGTGCATTGGCCACTTCTTTTGAGGATTTGTAGCCTTGGTGTGGTCCACGGCGGTGCTTTCTTTCAGCGACTGGGTTTCCTTTCTTGGTTGATATTGGAATTTTTGGTCATGAACTATTTGATGATGATAGATCTTATTAGTTTGGTCATTGGTGATGAATCTAATCGGTTGTACCTTGTGAGTTTATGTAGGTATCAAGGATCTCATGCCTCTTGATTGGTCTAGCCGTATGATAAACAAGACACTGTTATTGCCTAAATTAATTGAAGGCTTTTCCATTTGAATTCTAGGGTGTTGGATTTTATTTGTTTACAGTAGATAGATTTCATACCATCCTTAGATCAAAAATTTATTTTTGGCAGGTAAACCTCTGGTTATGACATTTCGTGCCTATTCAAAAGATCAGATATTGAAGATACTCCAGCAGAGGCTAATGGAAATTCATTATTTTTTGATTGGAGATGCCCTTTTGTAGTTGACTGAAAATATTCTTGTGTACATCTTGCTATGGGCATAGTATAATACGACAAAAATGTTGGACATTCATTTTTACTCTTCTCCTTTTTAAGGGAAATGTCACATGTATTTAGATTACGGTGATTTGACCTTTTCTTAGCTTACATATGGTGAAATTTCACTTGGTTTTAGGGTCTCCCATGTCAAATATTTCAACCGGAGGCATTGCCAATTGGAGTTTTGTGCAAGCGTAAGTTACTACCTGTCCAGTTAAAATTTTATTCAAGAGATTCAAGTGCTCTGCTTTTGATTTGCAAATTTATGTCTTTTATCTTTTTAACATGAACAAGGATATTTACATTAACAATACATGAAAATAAAAAAATGCCCCAGTCATACATTTAAGTGCAGGAGATTCTTGATTTGTAATACATTTGTCTAAAGACATGCTGATAGCTTGATATATTCAGCCTAAGCACATCAAAAGTTAAACCTGTTTCATTACCTCATAGTATATGCAAAGGTTCAACAAGCATTCAGGTAAACATTTAAGTTTAGGAATGTTGCCATTTAAAAAATTGGAAGAGTTTGCATACTTGTTGTCTTCATCCGATCCCTTTGGTTAATCGATAATACTTGTAGTATGCATTTGCATTTGAGTATATGTTGGAACCCCTTTAGCTCCTTTGGAATCTTTAAAGATTTCAATTATAGCCAATTTTGTCAACCTCAGTGTGTCACATTTTCCATTTGCCACTTGCCTCATCCTTTTGTTGATGGAGGTGACCTTCTGAATCTATTCTAGAGATTAGGGGCAGCATGAGGAAAGTGCTCCCTTGAAAAACAATAAGGTTGTTCAAGTGGCTCTAACATAACAACCAGTCAGGAAGAGGAAGCTTGCCTTCAAGCAGTTAATGTAATCATGAAAATTACTTGCCAATTCTCTCTCCCAGGCTTTAGCTACTACATTATTTCCCAGTTTGTCGCACCTAGTTTTTAACATTATATATTATATGGAAAATCTAATTGGACTAAGTACCTTCATAGTTGATTTTCTAATGCTTTCCAAATTAATCTTACAGGATAGAAGTCCCCTCTACTTTGTAAATTAGACTTTAGTTATATCTGGTAAGTTGGAGGATCCTGTTCATGTTTTTTTGGATAATGGTTCCTTCTTGCACCATAGTAGTGAGCATCCATCTCTATCAAAAAGTGACACTATTTACTTTGTTGGGAGTCTGACCAACCTCATGTAAATATCCATGACAGTTAAGCTAGCCTCCTTGAGGTAGTATACAACAGGACAATTTTTGTGGGATTTAAACCTTGGCAACAGCTTTAACAATGCCCATTTTCACTAACCTTGCGTGCCTCTTGTGGCTGGTTCCTGTAATGTTATTTTATACTCCTTCCAACTATTGTTTATGAACATCAGAAACCAATTATCTGGCAAGCATGTCTTCTATAGTTCTGATTCTCTGATCTCATGAAATTGACATCTTTCATGAAAGTTCCCTTTCATTGTTGTGATATACACAGCCAGTTATGATCCAAAAGTTGTTAATTCTCCCAACAATTTATTATTTGCCTTTGTGAAATGATTCTTGATTCCAATTTTTCCATAAGAAGGAGATGCCTATCAGTTTGATCAGATTCCACTCTTTACGTATTTATCCCTAGAAAGGACCCTTTTCTAATGAGGGGCGACAAAAATTAATGTGCTCAACAGCAATCCTGGTCCTTAAAACTTTAGTAACCTTGCAGTTCCGCATACCATAATTAACCATTTCTAACTTGTGACAAACCATGTAATATGCATTTGTAAAGCCAGTATGATGTAGCTGATCCACAAATGCTAAACCGTTATGAAGAACCATCCATCCATGTACACTTCAGAGTTAAAAGAAGAATGGGACTTCTAGATACCTTGAATCGTTATTTGGGCATACACTCGGATACAAGGCCCATAAGTTGCTTATCTTTATTCTCGGACATTAAGATAATTATTGCTTGCAAGTTTCTTGTAGTCTTCGTGGACCTGTAGGACAACACTCAACATGGCTTTCTTTTGTTGTTTTCTACCCTAAATTTCCATAGAACTGAAGGATTTTAGCTTCTAAATTTTGGTTCTGAATTTTATATAAGTCAGGCTCTTTTACTTGCTTGCAAGTTGTTGAACGGTAATGGAGTAAATGAGCATTGTTTAGAACTTGAATGTTATGACAACCTCAGTTATCTATAATAAATTCATGCTGAGAACTGGCTTTTTGAATTTTCAAGCATAGAGGCATAATGAGGGAACTTCAAAAGAGGAAATCCCTCAGCTTTTTATAAAGACCAGCAAGCATTGATGAATGAAAATTTCTCTATCTCACTCATTATTTCTTGGCAAGCTATTGATTATTTTGTATTGTGCCATAGTCCTTTATTTGTGGGCCATAGCAGCAATATTGCTTGTTTATTTATTTCTTTATGTTATTTTCAGCCTTTTCTAAAAGCGGTGCTTGCACTTCCACATTGTATTCATACTGATTATACTCTTTCAGTTCCACTGACCTACTTATCAATGTGATCATTTGTTGGACTTTAATAAATTATCATATCTTTTACAAATTTTACTTTTAGTTTTAAACAGTTGTGAATACTCTAATGCTTACTTTCTTTGGACACTGTAGAAAGTTGTTGCTGCATCAGGGGATATGCGCAAAGCTCTTCATGTTTGCAGGTAGACTATTTCCCCTAGTCTGATAAGTGTTGTCCATGATTGTTCTTGTCAAGTTAAATAAAAATCTATAGTCAATTGATATGTCCACTCCAAATACTATTTAGTATTAACTATCTTGACATGTAAATCTATATCTGGATTTTGTCTTGACATACGCTTGGGATGTTTAGGTAGCCTTTTTTGTGGAGCATTTTTTTCCAGGCTACAGAGCTTGGGGAAACCCCCAATGTACTTCCCTTCATTGTGAGGATGGTACCTAGGATAAAACCTAGAATCTTTAGGGCACAAGGCCAGTCAACAACAAGATTCAACGCCATTACAACAATATATTTTTTAGGAGATCAACATGCCACTCGTGGGAATTGAAACTGGGTGGGAAGGATAATGATCATTCCTCCCAACCACCAGAGATCAACCCAATTAACATCTTTCTTTGTGGAGCTTATAGTAAATATCATGATAATCACATTTTTTTTAGCAAATTCATTCTACTCTTTAAATAATTTAAAGAAAATTATTTTGACAAGGCTAGGAGACTAGGAACCTTTTTTATTGTATTGAAAACAATTATTTGTCGTCTTTGTCAGGAAAACTAGTTCTGTATGTAGTTTTAATATTTATAAGTACTGAAAGCTTCAACTTATTGTATTTTATTCATTTTGGATCATGACAGAGGTGCTATTGAGATGCTTGAAGCAGAATTAACCAGTGGGATACATGATTTGGATAATATTTTGCATGAGAAGTCAATGACCAATGGATTGAATCTACTGCCTGAACGATTAACGAAGAAAGAAATAAATATGGTGAGCATTCTTCTTGTTTTTTTCTTTCACGATGATAGATATATTTTGAACTAGAAAAAGCTGCAGCCAAACTGGACAATGGTGTAAAACACACACACACACACATATTAGAAGCAAGAAATAAATATGGTGAGCATTCTTCTTGTTTTTTTCTTCCATGATGATGGATATATTTTGAACTAGAAAAAGCTGCAGCCAAACTAGACAATGGTGTAATACACACACACACACACTTATATGTATTAGTGTTTTTCTGCAGCCTTAGACAGTCTCGTATCCAAAATTCCCTATTCTTTCCCACCCTATTCTATTCTCTGTCAGCTTCAAAGGAATATTTCCTTGCAAACTGAAACAATGACAAAATAGTATAGATATAAAAAATATATTAGAAATGCTCTCAAGTTTTAGTCCCACTTGAGTCTCCATTGTTGCTTTTGTTGAGTGCATTTATATGTCAACTTGTTCCACAGGGTTGATTTCACTTGTAGGATCCTCCAGTTTTGGTTTTGGAGTGTTAGATGCACAAATCCTCATCCCTGGCCATGGGAAAGTTGCAAAGTGAGGAGTCCTCAACAATTTAGAAGTTCATGGGGCAGGAGATGAAACCATCTCCTATGGGAGGTAGAGGTGACTCGCGATTCTACTAACTAGGGATTTTAGAGAACCAATCTGAAACTCTAGCTTCAATCTGCATGAAGTTGGTGATCTCCTTCATTTCCTTAAGGTTATGTAGTCAGTGTGTAGTTTCCATTGCACATGGACCTTTGCCCTATTTTTGGCTTCTAATGTACTATCACAATCCTCTTGCTATTGATTGCAGTAAATGGTGAAATTCATCACACATCATTGGGTTTTAACAACCTCAAGCTCACAACACTTAACCCCTTGTTGAACCTCTCAAAATTCATACAAGTTGCATCATTTATGCCTACAATGATAGTGGCCCATTTTTACTGAAGAGAAAGACAAGTTCCAGAATGGGTTACCCCTCACCTTAGCACTGCAAAGAGTTGCATTGGGATTTAACAAAATTCCACCACATTATTCCTAGAGCAGAATACCCTTGCTTGCTACTAGTGTTAGAATGTTGTGAAGGTCGAGAATAGGGTTGAAATCAATGGCATTGAGTCCTGCTAGAATTGACATAAAAATAAACCCACATACATTTTCCAATTCAACCATTGTATTGAACATAAGCTCACATGTCGATGAGAGAGTAGTATGGACTCTGGAGTAATGGGTGTTGGTGGAGACTTAACTCCCCATCTCTTGGAGCTTGCATGAGAGGGCACTTGTTGTTGTGTGCACTATGACATAACCTTCATAATGAGTGGCCATTTCAAGGGAGGGGCATGAAATATGAAGCCCCCCATTTACTTTATGGAAACCTTCATTCAAACTTGCTCTTTTGTAATTGCAAAACATGAAAAAAATTAATTTTTTGTGAAGTATTGAACCAATCCAATAGTTCTTTGTGTTACATGAGATAGTTTGAATTTCTAGAGAGGGGTTTCACCTGCAGGGTGCTTTCACTAGAATACTTTCCTTTTTTAGGTCCTTAGCAGTCCCTCAACTGCTCTCTACAGTTGCATCATGGCAATCCATATGCAAATTGTGCTTCTGGAAGCTACAATAAGATCACATTGTTGTATGAGCCTTGTATATTTTGTAGCATGCCAGTTAGTGAAAACTGTTACTGCACAAGGCAAGCTGTTTAGAAAGTCAACCTACGGGGTACTTTGACTAGAATACTTTCCTTTTGTTGGCCCTTAGCAGTCACCTCAACTGCTCTCTACCTACAAATGCTTTTTGCAAGTAGCCCTTGGCATATTTGTATTTTTGCACTTGTACAACATGATAAAGTTGTCACTATTAATTATATGTTCATGTTGTTTCATCTAGATTATTGTGGAATGGGCTCTTCAGAGTTTTCCTGTAATAATGGAAACTGATAATATTATATCAAATGCTTGAAACTGTTTTGTAGGTAAGAATTGATCATATGGCCAGAGCATTGGCAAAAACATTCCGGTCAGTTGTTGTTGACACAATACAATGTTTACCACGACATCAACAGGTATTCTTTTAATTTTTCTTTAAACATGTATGCTTTTAAATCTTCTTTAGCAAGGAATTGTAGGCTAGTATTATCAAATTGTGAAGGAATGTGAAATTGAATTAATTATTGTACAGATAGTGCTATGTTCAGCAGTTAAGTTTTTTGGGCATCGGAAGAAAGATGCCACACTAGGAGAGGTAACTTTTGTTTGATTTTATATTGTTAAATCTACTTTGCTTCTTTGCGCCTTTGGTTTTGTAGCTCTTTATTTGTTGGACTGAGCATCTTATATGATGACATGTTTAATACTTTATTTGTAGTTCATACCATAATTTACCTTATGCACGAGCTGTGAATTTTGAAATGTTGGGACACGATTCTCTTGGTTCTGTTAGGTCTCCTATGTGTTGAATTATTATTATTATTTTTTGTGACTTGTTTCATTTGTTCATCATATATTACTTCCGATGCAACTGAATGCAGCCTACTTGGAATTCTGTAAAACAACTTCAATGTACCCTCTCACTGGTCTTGAGTTTTCAAGCATGTGTAGGGTGCTTAGTGATCAGGTATGCATTTGAATCCTTAAAATATGAGTCAGAAGGGCTGCTAGATTTTGATATGAATGCAATGTGTTAACTCTTATGTGGGTTGCAAACTAGGCCCTTCTTAACCTTGGTCAATCCCGAGAAGATAGGCTAAGGAGAGTGACCTTAAGAGTAGATGAAGGAGATGTAAATTTTGCCTTACAGGTATACAGATCTGCCACATTTCTAACAAGTTCAACATACAATCTCTTTATTTGGATCCTTTCATACGTTCTCTAGATTATTTTAGGTTGCTCTTCATATTGGATACTTGTGGATGACGAGCTGTTGAAACTCAAATTGTAGGGAATACGGTTCTTCAAAAACTGTCTTCAATAATGCATCATTTGGAAGGTAGATTTTGCAGAGATTTATTCATTTTCATTCATCTTAAGATATCTTCAGTCATCAGCTAAAGTTCTCAAGATGTAAGGTATCTAAATGAAATCTTCCTTTCCGTCAATTCATCTCAATGGATAATTACTATTTTAATTTTTAAGGCTTCTTGTATTGAATCTTAGAAAACAAGGAATTGGAAAATGTACATGCAGCATGTACGTTCTCTGAAACTTGTCAAGATAAGTTAGTTTCCTGATACTGTTTCTATTAGAAGTTAGAACTTTTGTAGCCTGTAAATATAATAGTAAAATAGGTTATGTTGGACTGAAGTATATTTCTTTTCAAGTAAGAAATTGCTTAAAATATTATCACTTTCTTGCAGGCATTTCCGTTCCATGCATATGTGGATTGCTTCTTATATATGATCTCTTCATAGCAGCTTTCTTGCATGTCGATCATAGAGAGGAATCACACGAGTCTGGATTCAAAGGTGATAGTAGGCAATCTGCCTATCGCATGAAGTCCATTTCTGTTGTTGTAAGGAATTTGGTGGCAGCGATTTTGAGTTAGCAAAGCCCCGAAGCTCATGGCTAAAATCTATGTCCGTTCTTGTAAGGCACCCATGTTCTCACTATGGTTTGGGAGCTCTGCATTGCCGCTGCATATGAATTTTCGATCATCATGGTCTATCTGTGATGCAGGGGCATTAGGCTCTAGAAATACTTTGTACTTTTATAAGACATAGGGGGGTCTTATGTTTTTAAATTCTCATGTAAATATTAGTATTTTGAATAAAATGGTGAGGAATTGTAAATGTTCTCTAACCACTAGAGAACATGAGGAATGTGAAGAGTCAGTTTAGTTACTTTAGGGATTTTTGTCTAAAGTTAGGAATTCTGGAATCTTAAGAGTTTGTTGAGCTGTTAGAGGAGATGAAGCGATTCATTATCTTCTAAGCCAAAAGGGCATTAAGTATAGAGGTCTGTAGAGTTCGGAGCCGTTCAGAGGCAGAGTATTGAGAATATAAGGGCCACTGATTGAATATCAGGCCAAAGAGGAAGATTGTTGATGTAAGTGCTGTGTGTGTTAATACCGAGTTTAGTTTTCTGAAGATTATGTTTCATTCCTGAATTATGTGTTGTGCGAATGAAATGGAGTTCAATATTGATTGAGTGTGATTGCAAATTTGTGCGAATTGATCACATAATGGATCGATTCTGAGAGAGGAAGAATTCTGTGTGAGACATTTAAATGTGAATCGAACTTATGTGTTAAATGTGTGAAAGGAGGGTTCGATTCTTTTTGAATTCTCGAGTTATATATGTTATGGAAGGATTTGAATCTCTGTGTGAAGGGTTCTGTTTTGAAAGTCTTGTGAGAATTGAATGCATTTAAATATAAGTCTTTAGTTGATGAATTGTTGTGTATTTTATGAGAAGAGCTCCATAAAAACAACACACTTTTGACCTTTTGAATGGGCAATGCAAGTGGTTTCTGTATCAGATGATTGGGCATGTTTTTGTTTTGAATTGGGTTGGTTCAATTCACAAGAATCGATACCGATTCTAGTAATTTCGATATCAGCGTTTGACCTTTGAGTATGCATCGAACTTTGATTGATGAGTTGCTATCAGAGTCAGGTGAATCGATTCCAAGTCTTAGGCGGTTAAGACGTGGTTTGAAAGGAGTAATTCACTCTATTAGGTGAAACCGTAAGAAGTGGAACCTGGAGCTAACGATAAGGCGGAACCGATATCAACTTGATTTATATTATTATATAGATTTTATTTTTTAAAGAAAATATTTTAATGTCGTATAGAATAAAATATCCAATGTGAGTTATGAATAAAATATTTTAATATGAATTAATAAAATGGTTCAATACACATGTTATGTAATCTCTATAATATTCAAAAATACAATTTAAACAGTATAAAATTACACATTGTTTTTTTCACTCTAAAGTAAGTTTACAACAAAAGAAATTTAATCCCTCTCGGCTCATGTTAGATCCATACTTTAGATGGATATATGCTGGTAAATTACTCAAAACATTAACTTTATAACAAATTATTTCATTACACAACATCCATTAACAAACCATGTTATTACAAATAATAAGTGTTATTACAAAATGTCTATATCAAATGTTTGGCTGTTCACATTGCATGATTTTATATAATAATTTAACGTCAAATTGGTCCAATGGTAATTTACTCCACCTCAAAAGAATAGTCGTCCATCCTTAAATTAAGGACTTGGTTAGAACATTCGATGGAGTTCATTGGTCTGCTTATTGCCTATTCAATTTATGGTATTTGAACCTTTGATGGAGGTCATTGGTCTGCTTATTGCTTATTTGGACTTATAAGTTATAACTACCAGATTTGAAAAGATGCATATACTGAAAATGTATCTCTCCTTGTACAAATTTAAAACAAGACATCATTTGTACAACAATACTAGGAGAGCAATGGCAAGTTCTAGAGTGGACCTCCTCTCCAATCAATGGAGCTATCAGGTAAATACAGGGTGCCACTGCTACTACTTGTGGGATTCTGCTACAAACAGATTCATGGCATGGCATGGGCATGACATGGGGAATTCTGAATGGAGTTTTTCTAATGGTTATCTTCATGTTGATGGTTATAATTTTAACAGATTCAGCAGGGTGGCTGCAACTGGCACATATTCCTTTCAATATCCAAATTTTGAAGGCACGAGAAGGAATAATATTTTGAAGAAGTGAGAAGCAGTTCACCTTATTATAGTTACCATGCTAGGTCTTCCTTTAAGAGATTCCCAACATCAAATCATTTCCATAAATATGGTTGTGTAAGAGTCGTGATGGTGTTGTAATGTAAATTATGTTTCCATAGTTGAACATCTAAAGTATTTTGCGATATTGTTATTGTACCATGGCAAATTCGGATCGCATCCAATGTTTATCGACACTTTTTAATAGCATGTTTTCTTTTCTTCCCGTTGTTGTTCATTTCTCCTCAAACTCCTCTCCAACCTCAATATCGCTACAGTAGTAGCATGAGCAAATAACACTACGCTTATCGAACTAGAAGAACATGTTTTCTTTTCTTCCCGTTGTTGTTCATTTCTCCTCAAACTCCTCCAACCTCAATATCGCGTTAGTAGTAGCATTACAACAACACTACGCCATCGAACTAGAACATGTTTTTCCAAATTGCACGAGAACTACTTCCTCACGAGTCACCATGTGCCATGCTTGGTCCTCAAAGTGGGTTCTCTCTTCTACTCTTGGTTCAACTGTATCATATCTTCATTGGAACCAACACCCCGAACTCCACTAGACAACGATTCACCATTTTGTAGTAGTGATTCACCATTTTTATCGCATTCGCCATGATTTTACAAGATAATATAATCTCATGAAAAATTCGCCAAAAATTATATATACATATTATATTATTAATAAAATCGCCTTCCATTTTTCATATGTATCATGGGGATTCGCCCATTTATTATATATATAAATTTAGGGGTTCTTAAATTTTCCCCGGTGTCTTTTTAGTCTCTCGGATTGTGTTGAAGGTGGTTATTAGTCTTTTTCTCTCTTGCTTGGTTGAAGACCTGGCTCATTTGGAAAATCTTGTTTTTTTTAGTGCTTGCATTTCTGGGCCTCGAGTACCGAGATCTCTTTCTCTCGGGGATTCTTGGTTGTTCTCGCTTTAATCGTACGTAGAGCTTCTTCTCATATGCTCTTTCCTAACTTTATGTCTTGCTTTGCACTTAATTTTTGCCCGCTTTTCCGTTGGTTTTCTTGATTTCATTTGACTAGGTCTTGTTGCAATTTTTGAGGAGTCATTTTTGGGTCTTTGAAGTTTTATTTGCTGCAAGATTGTGCTATTCTTCTCCGGGCCGAGTTATTGAGTTTCTTGTCTTCCTTCTTTTTCTCGTACAAATATTGCTACTAAGTGGCACTATAAGATTTGGAGCATTATTTTTGAATTTTTGCTTGAAATTCGCAGATTGTTTGGCTTGGGAATTGGATAGCTTCTTCGGTCTCTTTGAAATCTTATTTTTATAAAATTCAAAAGCTCAAAAACATTTTGTTTTGCCATTGCCTTTGTTTTGCATTTTTTTTTTGGTTTTTTTCCATATTTTGGAAGCTTTGTTGAGATTTCCTCTACCTTCGGTTTCGACTTGATTTGGGAAGGGAATTTTCATTGGTTTCTTTCTTATTTCGAGCATATTTTGGTGTCTTTATACCGAGAGTTTCTAATTTGGGAATCAGCTTTGACAACCGAAAAGTGATATAACTAGGGATTCTTGGGAATTTCTTTGCTTTGTTAGATTTGCATCTGAACTGCATGCTCTTATTAATTTGCATTGGGTGCACTTAAACATTTGTAGTCTTTTTCATAAATTTTGTGAGTGTGAGGCTTGATATCCGAAAAGAAAATAGTCTCGTAGAACCCGTGTAGAAATTTCTTTTCATCGAAAGGCAATTACCGCATTTGCATGTAGTTTGGTTTTCATTAATTTCTTTTCTCGTGTCATAAAACATCACGAGTTTCATTTCCATATTCCCTTGACTTAATATAACAGCCCAACTAAAATAAGTGCAATACTCCTAAAAACAACTAGCAAGTTTTTTATTAAGTGTCATACATCAATCATTAGGTTGTAGGGCCTTGGATTAGGTGAGTGGAGAGTTGTCCTCCAAGGCCGCTCAAACTAAAACATAGAAGTTTATTAAATGAGTGAAATCCAACTCCGTTAGGTGGACCGGGAAATCTCTCTCCTCCAAGAGTCAAGCGCGAAGGGAAGTAAGGCTGAGACGAGATATACCCCCTCTCTCGATTTACTTAGATCTTGCCTTAAGACCGTTCCACCCGCCGTCGACATGGACTGTGCCCCGCTATTCCTAGGTTCCACATAGGTGATCGCGGGGGGAATACCGTGCAATGCATGCGTACGTCGCATCACTCAAAGATTACTCGGAGGGTTCCCTACGAAGCTTGGGTACTTGCACCGGCAAAGGTCGTTGTAGGAGGTCAACAGAATCGTTTCGTTACCTTCGCTAGCAGTTCGGGCCGTAATTATCCCGTACTACTTTCGGGAGGTCCTATTTTTCGCTTTCTCGTATTTTGGTGTCCTGGTCCTAATCACCCGGAGCGGAAATACCTGAAGGCTGCTTGCTTGGTTGCATCTTAGGGATTTTTGTATTGAGTGCTCTTTGCTCCTAGCTTTCTTAGCTTTATACTTTGTTGAGTCTAATTAATCTTTTAAAGTGGCTGATCAAGCGCCTCGTCGATCGAGGAGATTTCTGGGGTTATCTCTCGAAACTATTGAGCCTTCTTCAAGAAGGCGTAGGAGTAATATAGCAGGTGAATATCACCCTGTGGTATCTGACGCAAAGTGGAGAGAGATCCTCCACAAGGGCTTGAAGGTTTTGTGTTGGTTCCGGTGTTGGTTCCGAGAGGAGCGCCCTCCGCTCACCTCGAGAGTCTTATTTCCGGGAGAAGAAGAAGTAGAAGTAGAGGAAGTATCTTAGCTTTCCGAATCACTTCCATCTCCTCTTCCTCCCCGATTATCCATTTTTTGTTGAGTACATCGACCTCGAGTCAAAAAGACCCGTAAAGTCCTTATCCATCTTATTCATACCTTTTGATGGCTACGACCGGGAACGCGGCTTCGGTTTTGAGTGTTTGTGCATTCAAACTCCCGCTTCAAATAGAAGGAGGAGGCATAATTGCTATATCTTCGATTGCTTCTAATATCGCCGTGTTTGGCTCCTCGTCTCCACCCAAGCACAAGCTTCCCTAATCCGGTCCCTTTTGTTTTTGGAATGCTCGTAGTGGGATTCCTTCATTTTCCTTTTCCACCGCCGCAATCGTTGCTCACACCCATGTCTTCCATGGCTAGTGGGTTTTTCACAACCCTTCATGGGCATATTCCTAGTTTGAATCCTTCCTTAGGTTCTTTTCCTTTTACTTCTCGTACTTAGAGTTTTAACCCTTGGTCTCGGAGGTCGCAGTTAAACTACCTTTACTAAAGTTGGAACCCCGTATTTACAAAAAGAGTGGGGGCAGGAATCATTTTCTCGCCGGTCAACAAGGGAATGCTTCTTTCCCTTCGTCGAGTGCTTATCAAACGTTTTCCCTCTTTTCTAATTTCGGAACCCCTATCAAAGGGGTTTCCTCTTCATTTATTACTTCAAAGGGGGGGAACTAGTCCGGCCTTTGGTAACTCTACGTTGGGAGGGGGTCCTTCTCCAAATGCCGGGTCTTATCGCCCAACATTTTCTACGAGTTCTTTCTCTCGGCAACCCTCGGTGCCTCATCAAATTCGTGTTACTCTTTTCGAATGTTGGGAATTCATCCCATCAAGGATGGAATCCTCGTTCCTCCTTGTTTACCTTTCTCTCGGGCAACGTTGAACTTGCCGTATTCGTCGAAATTCGATGAATGATCCGATCCGATAATCGGTGGCTCGGTTCACCAAACTACCTTCGACATTCCAAAGTTTGAAGGCAAGAATGGAGAATACCCACCCGATCATATCACCACTTTCCATTTATGGTGTTCATCTAACCCCGATCGAGGATTCGATTAGGCCGAGGTTGTTTCCCAACGCACCTTAACTAGAAATTTTGCCAAGTGGTACATTGAGTTAGTTAAAGTGCTGCTACTTTTTGGAGATTTGGCTACTATATTTCTAAATAAATCATTTCAGCTGTTCGTCCATTATGATACCGGGACTTAAATCCTAGCTAATTTTAAGCAGACAACCCACATTTCCTCTCGATCATATTCGGAATGGCAAGAGAAGGAAGAGGCTTATTAAAGCTTATATTCCGGGAGAATTTCTTTTGGAATGGTTTTTTAAATCCCCGCAGTCGATATTTAAGGATGTATCCCTCTCGTAGGGTATTTTCTCGAGGAGCAAAAGCTATTTTAGGGCCCAACAGCTTGAATTGATATATTCTTTACTCCGGTGTCCTTCATAAATATTTTCCCCCAATGCTCCTCGCTCCAAATTAGATATATCCAAGACTAAACCTGGTCCTCATGGTGATGGACTTATTGGGTCGATCAGTGGTGCAAACGAACATGCTTAGTCAATTGCGTGCCAGCTTTCTATACAATCGCTTCTTCGGTCGGCCGTGCTCGCTGAGTCATCACCTTCTCAATTTTGTCAAGAATGTCGTCAGGACTTCTAACCCTAAATAAAATCAATAATCCGAAGGAAGAAGAAGTGACGGAACAATAATAAGAAAAAGGGGAAGAATGGGAAAGGCAATGCAAATAAATCCAACGAGCATGTTGGTGAGGGTCCAAAGGATAAAAAGAAAGTGAATTTTCCATGCAAGTTATGTGTTGGAGACCATATTACTTCACCTTTGCCCTAAAATTCGGATGCGCAAGGCTTCGTTAGCTCAAACAGGTTCTTCTAGTTCCCAAGCCGTGTTGACAAACCCTTTTCCCCAAGGGCAACAAATGCCTAGTTGTTGGCGTGAATCAAAATACCGGGGCTTCCTCCGGGGGCACCCAAGAAGGGGAAACTCCATCAAACATATACATGATGAGTGCTCATGATATCACCACGAGATCCCGTGATTATGGCGAATATGAGTCTTTGAAAGCTAAGGTGCTCCCGATGGTACCGAGCCGCTTCATATAACGAGGCCTACTATTGAGCCTATACCTCGGATGCCAAAAACATCTACTAAGCATACGATGATTAATCCAAATGCCAGGGTCGCTTCCTTAACTACTCTATTGTGGAAGATCCGGCAGCATGTAGTCCTTGTGCCATGTCGACTCTTAAGTCGCTCCAAGCCTTGTCTCGCCTGGCCGCAAAGGTTTCCGCTTCATCGCTATTGGGGTTGTCGATCCAAATAACTCTCTTCGTGATTACATTCGATATGTATAATTTTAAAAGAGACTCCCCCATCATATGGATTTTCATATCAAGTCATCGTTTCGAAAATTCAACATCTTTCAAACGATCGTCGATGAGGGTGCTTCACATGTGCATGCCCATTGTATCGCCGTAGCGGGGGTCTGGATTTCCTGCCTGTTCCATCTCATCTTTCCACGGTTTCATGGTCATTCTCGTCAGCACCTCCAAGATGACATCCCGTCTTTTCCATCCGTGCTGGGGCAAATCAAATATAGAGGTTGAGATAACATGCAAGCTTGGACTACAACCTTCGTTGGGGCGAAATTGGATCTATGAGATGGATGCCATTGCATCCTCATTATTTTGTTATTTTTTTCCCTCACGAAGGATAATTGTTACATTGGATCAATCGGACCGGTTTCCCGTAGACCCGAATGCATCTACCGACTCAACTATTCCAAAGCTGGATAATGCCAAGCCGCCCTCGTTGAGAATTTAGGTTGGAATGTATTCTTATTTGATGGGTACTTTTGATATTCCACCTCCTACCATTCATATAAATGCAATTTCATCCTCCAAGGCTCATATTCCGAAGAGAGTTCTTTAGACCATTATTTTTCGTACCTTTGGACCTTACCTTCCCTACCTCCACATTAGCCGACCAAGTGGGTGGAATGGCATTTCCAATGTCTGGCAGCTGAGATCGCTTATCAATCTATTGTTGACTATGCAGAGTCCATTCAAGCTCCTCTTTCTCCGGAGGAGTTGGATGGCGATGTGGCTCCCGCTTGGACACTTAGTTCTTCTTCCCGCCCAGATTTCGATACCACCTTCCATCTAAAGAGGCCATCCCGGAAGCTATGACCGGTATAGATAGACCGTGGGATGATCTGCATCATCGGTCTTACTTTTTACCCGACGGAGCGGTTGAATCATGTTCCAAGTCCTTTGTCTTCCGGTCCCGTTCACTCAGCTTCCGAACCCTTTAGCACCAACACGTATATGTCAAGGGAACATGGCCGTGATTTCTCCAACTATCCCGATGAACATTTCCTCTGTAGGATCCCAATGTTATAGAGAATGTCTTCATCGGAGTCGAATGTTCTCCGAAGAGATCTGCATTTACACCGATCTCTTTAAAGAGTTTAGGGATGTGTTCGCTTGGTCTTATGAGGAAATGCCTTGTATAGATCCATCTATTGTCCAACATGAGATCAAGACTTACGAAAAAGCTAAGCCCGTGAGGCAAAACTTGTTCGGTCAATTCTAGGAAGGCTGCAGCTATCAAAGCGAGGTGGAGAAGTCGCCTCAAGGCGGGATTTATTTTCCCCGTTCCTTCATGGAGTGGGTTTCAAATCCCGTTCCCCGTGATAAAAAAAAGGAACGATTCGAGTTTTCATTGATTTCAAAGACCTTAATAAAGCATGTGCAAAAGATAATTACCCCACACCATTTATAGATCAGATTATCGATGAGTGTGCTAGTAACGAGATTTTCTCCTTCATGGATGGTTTCTCCGAATACAATCGATTACTATCCGTCCCGAAGACTGCGCATAAGACCCGCCTTTATTTGTCCCCTCGGGTAATTTTTGCTTACAAGAAGATGCCTTTTGGTCTTAAAAATATGGGGCTACTTTTCAGCTAGCCATGTCATATGCCTTCCACTTCATACCGAAACATATTATTGAGGTGTATTTGGATGATTTAGACGTCGTTCTCGGAAGAGAGTTGATCATCATGCTCACCTCCGTCATATTTCCGAACGATGTCATTTCTACAAGATTAGGTTGAATCCGAACAAGTGTGTTTTCGCGGTTACATCCGGCCGCTATTGGGATTCATTGTGTCTTTGGAAGGGATTAGGGTAGATCCCTTCAAGGATGAGGCAATACTTGCCTCCCGTCGTCTATTCGTCAAATTCAAAGTCTACAAGGAAAAGCTAATTTTCTTCGGAGATTTATCGTAAATTATGTCAAGTTACCAAAGGATTTATGAGATTGTTGAAGAAGGAGTTCCATTCTTTTTTTATGACTTCGCCGCGCACTCATTCGATGCTTTGAAAAATCATTGGACCTCTACTCCTATATTGAGTCCACCGATTATAAAGTGGTGATTTCCTTGTATCTGCATATAATCTTACCATTGGTATGGTTCTCGTTCAAGAGGATGATGCGCTTGCAGAGCATGTTATATACTATCTTTAGCTCTAGGCTTGGTAGGACTCGAACTCCGTATACTCCGATAGAGAAGCTAGCTTTGAGCATTGTTCATGTTGTACAATGACCTCGACATTATATTCTTCTACGAAAAACTTATGTTTTGGCAAAGAACAATCCATTTCGCTTGTTCTCGTAGACGAGTGATTGGGGCAATACAATAGATGGATTGTGATTTTGTAGGAATTTGATCTTGAGTTTATGTCTCAAGTCCAAGAAATCATTAGTTTTCACTGAATTAATCTCCGAGTTGCCCCGTGGAGAAGAGGTAGTTTATGATGAATCCTTCTCGTATGAACATTTGTTTCTCATCTCTCCACAGATCCTTGGTATGGAGATATCATTATGTATCTTCGGACCGGCGAATTTTCCCTCTACTTTTTCGAAAGATGAGCGCCGTAAGTTGCATCACTTGGCTAAAAATTACTTGATTATTACATCTTTATACCGTCGAGGGTTGATTCAACTCGAGATGTTTCTAACTCGAAGAGCCGAGGCCGTGTTGAATGATTGCCACAGCGGGAGCCAGTGGTGGTCATTTATCCGTTCACATGTACCCCAAAAAATCTTGCGTGCCGGATACTTTTGGCCTTCAATTTTCAAATATTGTATGGAGTCGGTCAAAAAGTGTCATCTCGTGTTTGTCTATACCGAAAATGCGCTCATCCACTTCCGCTTTTTCCAATCATTACTACTCATTTCCAGTGGGGTATTGATTATACTATTTGTAACCCGCCCTCGGCTAAAGGTCACAAGATATTATTGTAGCAAAGAGACTACTTTACGAAGTGGGTCAAGTCTATGCCTACTTTTGGGAATGATGGTGAGACAGCCTCTTTTTCTTTTCAACCGTGTTATTGCTCATTTTGGTATTCCTAGAGAGATTTTCACTCGATCATGGCAGTCATTTTCGAATAGCATGATGGCCGAGTTGGCTCTAAAATTAGGTTTCCTACAGAGCATTCATCTCTCGTATTATCCCTGCCAATGGGCAAGTGGAAGCCATGAACAAATCCTTGAATACTATTCTTCAAAGGACAATTAATAAAGCTTGATCCAACCGGCATATCAAGGCCATCCTTCACTTTGGGCATACAGACGCCGTTGAAAACTACAACCGGATTTACTCCGTTTCAACTAGTTTACGGCTGGAATCAATATTTCCCATTGAATGTGAGATTCCTTCTCTTAAGTTAGTTGTTGAGCTTCTTCCTAACACTTCTAGTATCAAGAACGTCTCCTTCATTTGGAACATCTTGACGAGTGTCACCATGATGTCGCCACGATGAATGAGGCACATAAGAAATGAGTCAAATTTCAAACACGATAAGGCGCTCAAACCTAGGATTTTCTTTTGGAAGGCGACCTCGTTTGGCTCATGCCCAAGAGAAGGATGCCCCGGTGCGGTGAAAGTTGTTCATGTGGTATGGCCCTTCATCGTTAAAAAATTCCTTAAAAAGGAGCATATACCTTGGTTGATTTTGAAGGAAATGATGTCACCTGAGCCTTAAATGGGCTCTATTTGAAAAGGTATTATGCCCAGGCTTTAGCCTGGCATTTTGCTTTTGCATAGTAGTCTTGTTTTGTACATATCTGGTTTTTGGTCTTTGATGTGATGGTGATGTTTTTGATCCGCTTTAGCAAGTTGTGTCGAATGTCATGAGTCATTATGGTTTCTCAACATGGTGCTAGTAGACACACCCTGAATCCTGGCTTCCATGGCTTGGGTGCTTCATCATCCATCCCACAACCGATAGTATCAAGAGGGAGTCTGCATTGGTCTTGCTTCCAATAATATAGCAGAATACACTGCAGTTATTTATCTACTCTCGGAGGCAATATCTTTGGGTGTTGATTCTTTGGTAGTTTTCTTGGACTCCCAGCTGGTGGTGTCGCAGTTGAACAATACTTATTGTGTTCGAGATCCATTTTTACTCCGGTTGTTCTTGAGGGTACGTTTGTTACAAATATCATTTCAATTTTTAACATTCATTAATATTCCTCGAGCAGAAAATTGGATGGTAGACTCATTAGCTAATCAAGCAATTGATTGGTATGTTAATCATTCAATACATTAAAATTTAATCATCAAAAACATCATACATTGGTCACATCACATCATAAATCGTTGTATATATCATCAGAGTGTTCAAAAAATTATACAAAAATTTGGATCCATAAGTCGTACAAAATTAGGGCTTATGCCCGATCATGTTCAAATCTCAAAAAATATACAGTCATCCGATAAATCATATCTATCTACTCCTGTGGTCCCTACCCAGAAGTTGTGTTCCTATAGAACACGATCCCAGTCGCGACTCAGCGGAATAACCGCACCCAGTCATGAGGTACTCCTAATGCCCGTCTCTGGATGGCCTCGAGTAGATCTTCCACTGCAGCCATAGGCACTTGGCGGGTTAAACCCTCCAAGTTCCTCTGTACAACATGGATGGTTCTGTCTGAGTCTACTATATCTGCCTCGCCTCTGCGGTGCTTATGTCGTGGGTAGCCATCAGGACAGACTGGTCCAATATCTGTATCATGATCATTACGATATTTTAAGTCACTTTGAATCCAATCAAAAACATGTTTCATTTTTTCACACATATCGAAAAAATCCAAAAAAAATCATATAATTAAAAAACTGCAATCTTACCGACTGTACCCCATGCCGCGCCAGGTGGAAGGACGAGGTCTGGATCGCCATGGAAATCCATCCCGGCATAGGGATAGTCCTCCACAGCGATGATTTGTTCTCTCCACCATTCGAAGAACTCGTCATCCCAGGTGGTTTGGGGAACTTCACTTCCCCCCAGTCTCTTCATCAAGTCATCCCATCGGGCAATTCTTGGGTCTCTTGGGCTGCTGATAGAAGAGATCACTTTGGGTCTCAGCCTAGGAATCTTCTCGAAGAAGAATGTCATCAAGATTGTACCATATCCGAAATGTTTTGTCTTTGTTTTTCGGATGGAAGTCAATTGTTGCTTCATGTTCATTAGTAGAGCTGTGCACCAATCATATATATGAGTTAAGCATTCCACAGCTATACTCATTTGAGTCCTAGATGCCTGGTGTAAGGAAGCAGATCCTGCTACCCTGCTAATGGTAAATAGGACAATTTTCGTGTGCAAGTCTCTTAAATCTTTTATAGCAATTTGAGTCCCAACTTTCTTGGACCCCTCTATGCAATAGACATGGACATAATCTTCCACGGTGAGCCCTCCCAAAGGTTTTCCATGTAAATCTACTGGCTCCCCCCTCCGGGAGAGTCCAGTAATAAAATAGATGTCTTCCACCTCGATACGTATGGGCATTTGATCTATTATGAAGCAATCTTCTTCCGGTTCCCAATAATTCACAAGCATTTCGAGCAACCGGACATTACTCTTCATATTTGGAATTTTGAAAAATTTGAGCAATCCACAATTTCGGAGAATATTGAGCGATAATTGATCCTGCATTACTTCATTGTCAATGGCACTATGCTCACGTTCTCTCCATGATATATTCATCCTGCAAAAATTCAATAATTTGTCCATTAGAATCATGTTTTTTAATTTCGGGTTACGCATACGTGACTTTCTCTATACACAGTCGCGTATATACGTGGCTTGGTCAATATAAACCCGCATATGCACAGAACCATAATTTTAAACAAATAATTCTACGGTGAAATTTCCAAATTTCTACTTTATTTATGGAAAATTTTGATAACAAAGATGGATTAAGAGCTTACCTGACAAATTCGGTGAAGTTTGACGGTCGATTGCTCCTGTTTTGACGAAAGAGGCTTTTTCTCCAGAGCTCTTTTTCCCAATTCAGCAAGTAACAATGAACCAAATGTGAGGTAACTTGTGTATTTATGGCCAAAAATTGAAAAATTTTGCAATAATTCGTTATGCTTATTTTTTCAATCTATCTTAAGTTGCATAATCCGGATGCTTGGAAGTGCCCAGATTGGTATATTTTCAGGTACATTTTGATGAAGTCGAGATTTTTTCCGGTTTTTGATCCATGACTGCTGAACCGTCATGGCAGTTATATGATCTTCACTGACATATAGGTTAGGAAATCCACTTTCCGTTTCATTTTGCATACTAGCCTCCATTTTGATCACTTGCCATAGGGTCGATCCCATCAGGTCATGAGTATTTAACCCATTTCACTCGTCAATTTTTAAATCATGACTTGGTGGTAGAGCCTTCCTTTACATGGGCTTCCTAGTTAGTTCCTTGCTATCACTTGTTGCCCATGCTGCGTTTTATGTAGGCTCGAGAGTCCTCTTTAGTCCCACCATGACTTATGTGTTGAAGCTTCATTCTTCTTCTTCTTCACTATCATTTTTTTGGCCTTTACCCTAGAGGCTCCCTGGTGTTGTTAAGTTGTATTATTGCATTGCATATTGGCTACTTGTTTATCCTGGCCTTTAGCCGGCTTCATTTTCAACTCGATGTTTAAGCCAAGTTTTGACCTTGACTGTCTGTACAAGTTAACCATTGCATGCACTTAGCTATCGTGACTTGACACCCTTTTACCCATGGATGGAACATTCCTTTGAGTATCGCTGACCAGTTTCTGCCACCTTGCATTGAGCATATGATCGTTCCAATCCCAGGAACTAGTGCATTTGTTTCTTGATACTCGTTCCATCCATTGTACCATAGCATTCTTTTATTCCTTTTCGGGCTTATTATATGAAAAAGACAAAAAATTAAATATAACAAAAAGAGCGGGAACGGGATGTAACTTCGTAATTTGATGGTAGTACAGTGTCAAGTTTTCACCCTTGAACAAAGCACATACACTTATATATTTCCTTCATTTGGGATGGTTTTAGTTTTGACCTAGGTTAAGATTTTTCCTTGTTTCACTGGTCATTTCTCCCCCGGTTGGTTATCTCTTCCAATCATATGGAGAGTTTGTTTTTTTCCTCCTGCATAACAGACTTATACAGTGTCATTTTTTACTGCCATGGTCATCACGAGTCGTGCTTTTGTTCAAGGGAAGTCTAACCAGAGTCGGCCATCCTGCGGTGTCTCTTGACTCATTATTCAGTCGGCCTTCCCGGTTTTGTCAGTATCTTGTTCGATCACATCAGATGTTTTGGTCTTCCGCTCATGCTGGTTTGAGAAGGTCTCCATTGACTTCTTGCTGGCGGGTTTGTCTCTCATCGACTACGACACATTGCTCTGAGAGAAAACCTAGAGGCGCACCCTGGCCCTATTTCCATCATTGATAGGTGTCCTTGTGCTCAGCATTTGATCATCATTATGGGTCTTTGACTGAGTGGTTTTCCTTGTGTTCGACGTCAGAATACATTATCACACTTGGGATTCATGCAGTACCTTGATTTCCATTTGACCCTATCGGTGGATATCTCGCCTCTGTGTCAGCTTTCGTTATTAGTTAGTTCTGAGGGTTTCCTCCGTGCACTAGCTTCATCTTGTGCATGTCAGAAATGTACTTCGATTTTGGTTCCGTCACTTTTCTTCGTCCGATTCCTTCCAAATTATGGCCTGCGGGTTACACTCGCGCTGGACTGATGTGGGATGCCTTAATTCCTTCCTTCCAGTAGATCTTTTCCCATCGACTCCGACTCATTGCTCTGGGAATAAGATCTAGAGTCTTTTTGTCAGTACCTTAGGGTTTGCAGTCATCAGTGGCAGACTCTTTGCTATCGACAGTGGGGATTCATCATTGCCTCTTGATTGGTATATTCTTCCAAGTGTTCGACTTTAACTCATTCATTCACACTTTTTATATTGTACTGGGGCACCTTGACACTCGTTTTCATTATTGGTGGGTTGTCTCGCGTTGGTTAACAGTTTACATTATTGACCGATAATCCAATGATTTCTCACATGGTCGACTTCAGCTCATTTATTCCCATTTTGTATAATTGTGCCGTCGAGATCGGTGAAGACCTCGGGTTGCATCAGCATCTTTCGGTTCACTTTTGACAGTCCATTCAGTTTCTTCCAGTGATGTCGTCCACCCTTATATGTTGTTGTGTCAGTACAACAACATCCTATATGTTGGCTCCCGAGTTGCGTGATTGTACCATGTGTTCCACCCCTTATGATTTGGTACTTGGAGATTCAGTTACTTTTGTGATCAGACATCTATTTTCAGCATCATTGATCAACTTTCTATATGTGATACTTGGACATTGATTCTGACTTGTACTTACGGGCCCTGCTCAGATGATTCATTATGTACGTTCAGTTCAGCTATACTTTTATACATTTTGGATTCATCATGTACTTCCTGTATGATATATTTTTGACTGAGCATGGGTATGCCCGCCTCAGCATGAGTTGACTCTCTGTTTTCTTTCATTGGTTTTGGCAGGCTGAAATCTAGTGAAGTTCTCTCTTGTCCTTGCAAAGTTCTTTCTATGTGCATAATACATTTCGGCCATCATGTACCCCTTATGACCTCATATATTAGGGGGCATCTGTTATAGCATCATTTTTCACCCTCATGTGATTCATGATTGTCTCTTTGGCCTTGGCCACCCATTCCCACAGACTTGAACAAAGTTCATAAAAAACAGTGTTAAAATTCCCATACGCGGGTATGCCCAGACTTTTCCGCGTGTATACGCTAGTCCATACACACTTTTCCGCGTATGCCATTAAAATCATTAAAAAATATATAAAATTCCCTATTTTCGGGCTGGGTTGATGGTTACTCCAGTAGTTCAACCACCCCAACACGTGGACAATTGTTTCCAACAGATTGAAACTACTTTGAGGGAGTATAAAAGCCCCTCACATGCATGGCCTAAGGGAGAGAGAAATTTATAGACATTATACTCTGTTGGAGCCCCAATTCAAGTCTGATTTCCCGTGCCTCCTGCACTTTCCCAGATTTTTACAGGAAACCCTTGTTCCCTGGAGATGTTCATTAGTTTATATGTCATCTCGTGTGCAAAAGTCTTGAAAGTATCCTAGCAAGGCAAGGGCGGGAGAGATCCGGACGACGGTCTGTTCGATGATCGTGGAAGGATTCAGGTGATCTCTCCACTTTTTATTGTTGTACATACTGTTCGTAATGAAGAAGAACCATCTTGTTCTCGAATTCACGTGTTAATATCTGCTTGCATATGTAAAAAGATCAGTATTTAAGCATTTATTATTGTTTATATGATGTTTTTCATGGATTACACTGACATTTAGGATAAGTATATGTTGTACAACTAGATTTATGTGCATGTTCTTTCTTGATTTCCAGGTTGAAGAGGAAGAAGGGTTGCTGGGGGTTTGGACCCTGCGGGATCTACATAAAATGTAGGATTATGGGTGAGTTCTACTATCGATGTTATCTAGTTTTTAGCGTACAAGTGTGGTTGTGTGACTCCTTCTTGAATAGCATGCTCTGATCTGTGGAGGTTTTGACCCAACAAACCTCTAGGGAGTTATTTCCCGAAACAGCTGGGTAGCAGCTGCAACTCAAGAATTAACTGGAGATGGCTTAAGATGATGTACAATATGAAATAAACCTCCCCCAACATATATCTCGAGTGATAGGTTGATCCTATCCTTGAATATCTCTTCCTCTAATATTTTGGTGCAAGCCCCCACTGCAGGTACTCACTGAAATAACGCAGTCTAGTCAAGGGACTGTGCTGTCTATGATGGGAGAAGCTTGGCATGATGCAAAAATATGAAAATCAGCCCTGGAAACCTTCCTCACTAATCTCCTGAGGACTAGAAGCTCCCTCCTCTAAAATATGAGACAAGGAATGGTGTTGTGGAACCCATCCATTGCAACACCCAGCAACACTACGTTATACTTCAGCAAAAATAAAGCAGTGACTAAAGAGGTGGCTTTGGCTTTTAGCTAAGATGTGGAGAAAATGAAGTGCAATCTTTCAAGAGGCCTTTGAAGAAGGAGAGGAAATCCTAAACAATAATCCCTCATGCTAAACAACACTTCAACTCAGCTAAACAGCAGGAGACTGCAGATAGTCTAATCAGACAAATAATCAAATGCTCAAAGATGTCTCATTATGGCTTCCTCTTCCCCCTTCTATGCAAGTGATTGTCTCTTTGCCCTGGACCCCACACATTAGGGTTTCTTCCACAAATAATATTCCTCGCTCTCAAACTACGTTTTCTTCTCATGCAAGCTAAACCCTCTTAGGTAGCGTTGTTGACTTGGTCAAACTTGACCTTGTCCTTATGCATTTGCCCCTTTTCACACTGGAAGGTGAAAAATAAAGCTACTCCACAGATCCTTTTACACTATGAGGGATTTTATTCCTACTCAGGGGCCTTTTACCCATTTTATTCATCTCCTATATGACATAAGAAAAAATTAATATTCCAATTTGCTGCTTGCAAATTTTGGAATATTACAGTCCTCCCCTCTCAAAGATTACTTGTCCTCAAGCAAGTGCAAGGATAGACTGAATTATTTTCTCCTATCCCTGTAGCATCCCTGTATGATGATCTCCTCCAAGTGAAGTGATTCTATCTAATCAATCAAGCCTCCACATTCTTCCTCCTTAGCATGCAAGTTAGCTATCAATCCATCATCATGTAAAGGTGAGATACTCAAGAGGATAGCAAAGTGATGTCTAGAGGTTCCCTTGATGAATGGGATCTAATACCCGATCGGAACTATCTCTCCCATATGGATCCTCCATACCCAAGCTATAAGCCATGAAAAATGAATCACCTCCCAACTAGGCAACTCCTGGAAACTGTCCTCCACCTTTGGCTCTGGCAAAGTAGGTGGGCTGAAATTATGCACATGGTAAGCAATGTAGCCTACCCCACGCTGTCCATCTCTCCACTTAAGATAAGTGTAAAGTGTCTGCTGATCCTGGGCTGCAATAAGGTTTCCCTTAAGTGGAAATATGAGGACTATATCTCCAAAGACCTCTCCTCCAGCGTTGCAAATCATGTTGGCCCAACTATCCCCATATATGATGAGTTGGAAATCATCATAATATGGCATCATCTCCATCATATGGCTCCCCTCATAAAGTGACAAATGTGATGTTAAGGTAACCATATCATGTCCGATGCTCCCTTTAGAACATGTAGTGCAAAACGTGTGGGAGGATTCTCCCTCAAAGAACACATCCACTCCATGCGTCTCTCTCACAAGCATGATCCTCATAAAGATAGGAAAAATATAGCCATAGGGAGAAAATATGAGAATCATTCTTGCTTCCATATGCAACAAATTAGAAGCACAATGGTCCCTCAAGTGTAACCAATGCAGCTTGACCCTCAACTATAATAGAGGCTGATAAAATGAGTGGCTTCTCAACTACTTTCTTGCTGCTCCAATCTCCTCATAAGTATGGAGGAAGTGAATAATGTAAGGTGTACAATGAGCATATCCTCCATAATATCTATCTTCCCCAATTCCCCCTAGGGAATGGCCATCAATCATGCTTATGGCCTCAACTAAACCATGAGGTCTAGAAAAAAGAATGGTCCTACTTGGAGCATCATCCTGCACATATATGGCTAAGGGACGTATACATACATTATGTAAATAATCATGTAAATAATGAACACCCTTACCATATGTTATGCTCATACAAAGGGAGTGGCTCATAGATGAGTCTCCTCTCATCCTCAAAGAGAAAAGAGGTGGTTGTGCTAACTCTCCCAAAGGGTTATGTCTCTCCTCCATCTCCACCTAGTACATGCATCTCCTCATATATTGATATATATCCTCATCAAAGCCCTCCAAAAAATACCCCTCCATGATGGTGTGGTATGCTCTCATAGAAAAACTGGGGCTGAAAAGGAAATCCTATTGAGTTTCTTGTAGGAAATTCTCCTTGAGCTTGGAAGCTCCAAATAAGAAGATCCTACCATGATAGTATATGACCCCATATATAACTGAATAATCCTCCAAATGCAACTAGCCATCCAAGATCATGCAAGTGTAAAGATCCTTGGAATATTCCAGCAACAGCTAGGAGTTCCAATATGGATCTATCCTCCATAGTGAAAATGCTAATGATCTCTCATGAAGAGCACATGTCATATGGTCACGATATTCTTTGACATCTCCCATGCCAAATATGCAATTTGGAAGGTTGTTGTCCTTCCCCTGTTGCTTCTGTGACAACGTAGAATCTGAAATGGAAGTGGGTACTGATGATGTTGAGAGAATACTCTCTCTCTCATTGAGTCTACCCAAGACTCCCAGCACTGTATCAGGCTCTCCCAAGGTTCCCACTCCTCTGAAATCACTAAGTGGTCCCTCAACTGATGAAGCATCCATCCTCCTCTGTTGATCTAGTGGTCTCCCTGACAAAATGTCTCCATGCAATGAGACATCATCATCAAATGATGATTTCATATAAGAATGTACAAATCTATCCATGCCCTCACTGTGTAATCCAGTCTCCCTCTTAGGTGTAACAACCTCCAGAAATGAATAGGGATGTATACCACTCATCTCATGAGGCTGGGTCTTCTCCCTACCTCCTCCTTGTGTTTCCATGGTTCCACACCTCCACAATAATGGAACATGTGTTGGGAAAAATACTGAGAGGGGGGGTGAATCAGTATTTAGTGCTGACTGAAAACTTTTTAACTTTTTCTTGCTTTTAAACCCATACGCTACTTTAATGAACACAACTCGCGTATACACGCGGATATCCTTAAGTAAACTCACGTATGCTTAGAGATCTAAATATGCATTTAATTCTTAACTTAGATCATTGCATCATTCATTCATCAGATGTTTAGTAAGCAGTAAACAGGTGCAATAAGAATAGAATAAATCACCACAGATAAGCAACACACATGAACACCGGGATTTAAGGTGGAAACCCAATTCGGGAGAAAACCACTGCTGTCGTCGTCTCAGTCTTCAATATTTATGATATAAAGAAAACTTCTTACAATCATGTACTGGCGCAGACTCATACTAGCACGCAGGCACTCACCTACAGAAGGCTACAACCTTCTCTTGTTTACTAGCCTCTCCTGGAAGGGAGCTACAACCCCCTGCTCTCGTTTACCAACCTCTCCTGGAAGGGAGCTACTACCCCCTCCTCTCGTTTACCAACTACCACTGGAAGGGAGCTACTACCCCCTTACTGAAGGCCTCAACCCTCAACACTACTACCGACCATGTTTCATCAATTTTCAAACTGGATCAAACAGCTTCAACACAACCCTTCACTTATCAACAAATATACTTCACCCAATGCTTCAAACAGAACAGTGAAACGACTGTAACCAGAATATCAGAGATAACCCAGACTTCAGAATAGATATGAAGAAACACATTCAACCTTGAGAAATCATTAGTTCATATACCATATGCACTTTTATTTAATCAGACCTGCGTATACACGCGCTTTTCATGAAACGAACCCACGTATACATCTGTGCATTTTTCAGACAACCCTAACTGCCCATACGCACTTTTATTGAATGAGATCTGCATATACACACGCTTTTCATGAAATGAACCTGCGTATAGATCTATAAAAGATAAACTTTGCAGAACAGATCAGATCTATGAACTTACCCAGATTTCTTCAATTTCTTCATCAGATTTGTGCCAGGTCTTCATCACTTCTTTTCAGATCATCCTAGAGATTCATCATTTCTAGATCTAGAGATCTTGAACCTTCATCATATTCATGGGTGCATCATAGATTCAGATCTATCAATTAAGAATAGAGTTCAACCATGCAGATATACTTCAGAGTGAAGTATTCATTAATGCCTAGACACTTGCACGCCCTCTTGCACTATGATTTTCTTCTCCTTAAATAGATTTGGCCTTTATCAATACCATGAGTCAAAACCACTCAACTACTAATGGTATTCCTAGACGGGACCAAATAGATAATCTAGCGCTCAATACAATGGGTCAATACCATGGTAACACCCCTTGGTATTCTAAATTTGGAGCGCAAAAGGGCATACACGACTTGGTACATACTTTTCCGTGTGCATACGCTACTTCTCCTTAACAAACCCGCGTATGCTTTGTGACATACCTTGTTCAACATTATTCTAGCACTTTCTGAGCTACTTTTGAACTGATCTGTAGATACATTAGATTTACATCATTAACAACTCATCAAGTCAGTTTTCATCAAGGACAACTTCATCAGGCAGGTTCCATCAAAGTCAACAAATTGTATCATATTGCCAACAATCTCCCCCTTAACTCATCAAGTAGGTTGTCATCAACTTTATCAAGTAGGTTGCCATCAAGGAAAACACTCTGCATCATATTGCTAACAATCTTATTTCATCAAGTAGGTTACCATCAACTTCATCAAGTAGGTTTCCATCAAGAACAACACATGCCAACAATCTCCCCCTTTGGACTTGATGGCAACCATGATGGTGTTTGATCGTCACAATAGATAGATACATTGAATATAAATATTATGAAAACACCATGATGCTCTCCCCTTATTCAAAAACCATCTTACTCTCCCCCTTTGACATCAAGGGAAAATGGTGGATGAAAACCAAAACAAGGTTTTCCTCCTCGTGTAGAAAGAAGAGCTCTGTAGATATGATGTGCACTGAAGTTACCTTGCTCCCCCTGAGTTCATGCTGAATCTTCAAACATATTATTCAATGAAGTACATGACTCTATGACCTTTCCTATCACCAAGGACTCATACTTACAGCAAACTAACCAAGTGGATTTACACATTTTGACTCAAATACCCAACCAAGTGGGTTTACAAATTTGAAAAAGTCCTTAGCCCACATATATGACTCAAGTACCCAACCAAGTGGGTTTACACATTTTGACTCAACTACCCAACCAAGTGGGTTTACAGATTTGAACAAGTCCTTTACATGACTGAATATTACAATTTACATCATAGGTCACAGCCATTTCATCAAATTACACATATGACTTTTTATAACCAATATCAAAAAGACCTCAAGGGAGATCATAATTCAGAATCAAAATAATTCCAACAATGCATTACATTCAGCAAAGCTAATGCTCCCCCTGAAACTGTGCATCCAATGCATCCTTTCCATATAACCAAAACTCCTCCTTAGCTTGTGCAACCTGAACACTTTCAACAGCCAATCATCAAGGCATCTTCACCCAATATCAGATAATGAAACAAAAATATAAGAGCTGAAACATCATCAGAGATACCATACAGCATCAGAGATACCAAATAGCACTGCAGCTGTGCTGAAGAATGCTGACCCCAAGTAAAATTTGTCAGCAACTAACTATACGCGGTTTTCTTTGTATAAACTCGCGTATATACGCGACTATCTTTCAGGAAACTCGCGTATCCAATTTAATCTTCTGAATTTAAGCAGTTCTGATTTTCTGCATGGCAGAGACTACTCCCAGCTTCTGTCTGAGATATTCGAACGCTTCCCTGGGCAGAGGTTTGGTCAGTATATCAGCAACTTGTTCTTTGGAGGGAACATACTCCAACTTCACCTTTTGTTCAAGCACTTGTTCACGTAAGAAGTGATACTTGATGGGAATGTGCTTGGTCTTTGAATGCATAACAGGATTCTTTGAAATATTGATGGCACTTGTATTATCACACAGAATGGAGATAGGAGGTGAGCACTTTATTTGAAAGTCTTGTAAGGTTTGCATCATCCAAAGAAGTTGTGTGCAACATGATGCGGCAGCCACATATTCTGCTTCTGCTGTAGATAAGGAAATAGAGCTTTTCTTCTTGCTAAACCAAGATACTAACCGGGGCCCCATATCGAATGCACCACCACTAGTGCTTTTCCAATCATCAACACTTCCATCCCAATCTGCATCAGTGTATGCATGAAGAGTAAGATCAGCATTCTTTGGATACCATATTCCAAAGTCTTGAGTTCCTTGAAGATATTTGAATATTCTTTTCACAGCCTGAAGATGAGACTCTTTTGGATTAGCTTGGAATCGTCCAACAATCCCAACTGCATGCATAATGTCTGGTCTAGTCCCAGTGAGATAAAGTAGACTTCCTATCATAGATCTGTATTCTGGTTGATTCACCATGGGAGAATCATCATGAGAACTGAGATTACATTCGGTTATCATTGGTGTACTTACAAGTTTGCACTCTTCCATGCCATACTTCTTGAGAATTTGCTTAAGGTATTTTGCTTGTGATAAGAATATGCCTTCTGTAGTTTGATGCACTTGCAAGCCAAGAAAGAATGTTAGTTCCCCAAGTAAAGGCATTTCAAATTCTTGCTACATAGCAGAAGCAAATTTCTAACTCATATATTCTTCATTACTTCCAAAAATGATATCATCAACATATACAACCACAATCAATAGTTTATCATTTTCAGTTTTTGTGTATAAATTTCTATCAACAGACCCTTTTGAAAAACCTTGTTGATGAAGATATTTTTCAAGACGATAATACCATGCCCTTGGAGCTTGTTTGAGACCATATAGAGCCTTTTTAAGTCTCTGAGAACAATATTTTCTGTCATTTCCCAAAAAGAAGCCTTATGGTTGTTCTATATAAACTTCTTCTTCTAGATCATCATTGAGAAATACGAGATTTAACATCCATTTGATAAACTTTGATTTGTTGGAAGCTTGAAAAAGCAATAAACATTATTATGGCTTCAAGTCTGGCTACAGGAGCAAAATTTTCTTCAAAGTCTATACCTTCTTGTTGAGCATACCCCTTGCAAACAAGTCTAGCTTTATTTCTTACAACCTCCCCATTCTCATTTAACTTGTTTTTGAATATCCATTTAGTTCCAATGACATTTTTGTCATGAGGTCTTGGCACTAATTCCCAAGTGTGATTTTTTTCAATTTGATAAAGCTCTTCATGCATGGCTTGAATCCAACATTCATCTTTGCTAGCTTGATTGACATTGTGTGGATTGATGAGTGGATAGAAATGCCAGGTAGCTAGAATATCCCACAAGAGTCTTCTTTTTTGTACACCTGGTCCCTTATCTCCCAAAATTTACCATTACCGGATGATTCTTTTGAACATATCTGGATGGAGTTTTTTCAGAAAAATCATTTTCAGGTTCTTCATTGGGTTCACTATCTATATCATTGCTATTTGATGTAGAAGGATATAAGTCACCATCGTCTTCATTTGTTGTTTTTTTTTCTTCTTTTGGGGCTACAGGAGACTCATCAATAACAACATCAATACATTCAACAATCTTCCGAATTATTTTATTGTAACATTTATATGCTTTACTCGTAGAGGAGTAACCAAGAAGTATTCCTTCATCTGCTCTAGGTTCAAACTTGCCAAGTTTTTCATCATTATTTTTGATAAAGAATTTAATTCCAAAAAATCTAAAATTCTTTACAGAGGGAGAATTACCATACCAGAGTTCATATGGAGTTTTTCCACTATTTACACGAACATGTGCCTTGTTGAGAATGTTTACCACTGTATGTGCTTCTTCTCCCCAAAATGTGTCAGGTGTTCCAGAATCATCAAGCATAGCTCTAGCCATTTGTTGAACTGTTCTATTCATTCTTTACTGCTACTCCATTTTTTTGTGGAGTTCCAGCTTCCTGAAGAACTATCTTTTTATGCCATGTTGTTCACAAAATTCAAGAAATTCATTTGAATTATATTCTCCTCCTTGATCAGATCTAAGACATTTGAGTTTTAGATCTACTTCATTTTCAACTAGCGCCTTCAAGATCTAAAATTTCTCAAATGCTTCATCTTTGTGCTTCAGCAACCCAATCCAACACATTCTAGACAAATCATCAATAAATAAGATATAGTATTGTTCACCACGAGGTGACTTTTTCCTCATAGGTCCACATATGTCAGTATGAATGAGTTCAAGACGCATACTTGATGATCCTTCCTTGGCATTAATTTCACTCTGGTTTGCTTGCCGAATTGGCAAGATTTTCATATGATACTTTGAGGTAGAGTAATATTGGGAAGACCATGAACAACATTAAGTCTACTTGATTTGTTGATTTGGGAGAAGCTTAGATATCCCAACCTTCTATGCCATAGCCAGTTTTCTGAAGATTTACTCAAGTAACATTGTTCTTTGCAGTTCTTCAATACATATAGGTTGCTTGGAGTTCTTTTTCCTTTTATGATTGTTTTACCTGTATCAAGATCACAAACCACACATTCTTTTGAACTAAAGACAACTTTAGTTCCTTGATCCTACATTGACTTACACTTAACAGGGTTATGTCTTAATCCATCCACATACATGACATCATTAGCCTTCACCTTTTCTTTTAGAAACATTGACCCTTTTCCTTTAATTATAGCAGGAGTATCATTTCCAAATGTAACTTTCTTTTCCTTTTCTAGAGCATTATATGCAAGAAGTTTGTTTTTGTCACCTGTCATGTGTCTTGAGCGTCCACTATCAATGTACCATTGATTTTCTTCACCTTCTGCGAATAATGCTATGCCACAATTTTCAACCTGTAATTCCTTCTTTTTCCATACTTTGGATCTTGAAGGAAAATGCTATTTTGGCTGAACTTTGCTCCTGCATTCAGATTCTTGATGCCCAAAGTTATTGCAATAAGTACATTCAACTTCATTTAGAAGAGGAGAAAAGTTGTTATAGGTATTCTTCTCAAATTCAATCCTTTTCTTTCTTTCTTCTCTAGTCATGATAATTTTATATGAAACACATTGAACAACTTTATGACCAAAATTGTGACATGAGAAACATTGTCCATTGAAGAAGAAATTTCTGCGATCATGAAATCTTCTACTTGGATTTACCTGTTGATTGATGTTTCTTTGAGAGATATTCCTATTAGTGTTCTTTGAATTGAGATGATCATGCTTTACCTATAATGATTCTTTATTCCCTTGTTGAGTGGTTGAATTTTGTAAACCAGCTGTAGCTGCTTTTAGATAATTTGGTGCTGAAGCTTGAGAGGATTCTCCGGTATATCCAAGACCTGTTTTTATAAGAGGAGAACGTTGTACCTTGATAATTTCATCTAAGGTTTCAGATCCTTTAGCAAATCTAAGACTCAGAGTCTTTACTTTCTCACATTCTTTTGTTAGACTTACCACTTCATATTCTAATTTCTCATTGTGTTTCTTTGCTTCTTCAAACTTCTTTTCCAGAGTTTCTATGGTTATTTTCCTTTCTTCTAAGAGTATTTTACTTTCTTCTAAGTGTATTTTGAGTTCATTGTTTTCTTCAAGAAAATCATTGTCCTCTAGAGCATCCACAAAATTATCCTTTTATTCTCTAGATTCAAATGCCATGAGAAGTCTAAGATCTTGTTCACTTTCTTCCTCACTATCAGATAGCCCATCACTGTCTTCATGAGTATAGTAACTTTTTCTAGTGTTAAACTGATTCTTATTCCTTCTTGCTACTTCCTTCCCTTTTGCAGGTGTTTATTTTTTAGGACACTTAGCAGCATAATGACCAAATCTTCCACACTCAAAACATTTGAAAGGAAGCTTACCTTTGAACCATCATGTGCCAAGTTGGAGTTTCTTTACAAAATTTTCCTCGTCTTCTTCTGAGATATATCCAGATCCTTCTACTTCTTATACTTCTTTCCCTTTTGTAGAAGCTCTGAAGACAACCTCTTTGACTTCAGATGGTCCTCCTCTTCTCATTTCATATGCAGTTAGTATGCCATGAAGTTTTACCACAGTAAGATTTTGAAGATCCTGTTTTTCTTCAAGAGCAGAAACTTTTGACTCAAATTTTGCTGTTAGCAATCTTAAAATTTTCTCAACCAAAGTAGTTTCGGTTATTGTTTCTCCTAGATTTCTCATACGATTTACAACATCATCAACATGTAGAAAGAAACTGGCAATATTCTCATCATTATGCATTCTTAAATTTTCATATTCAATTCTGAGAGTTTGAAGTTTTGCACTTTTTACCCTTGCATCACCTTCATAACTTAGAATGATTTTGTCCCATATCTCCTTTGCTGTGTTCAGCTGCATAACTTTGACAAATTGAAAATTAGTTAGACTTCCTGTTAGAGCATTGACTGCCTTTGCATTTGTTTCATAATTATTCTTTTCAGTCGGATCTGTTGGTATTGCAGCTGGATATTGATATCCTCGTTTAACAATGGCCCATACATCTGCTCCCATAGACTAAAGATAGGATCTCATCCTTATTTTCCAGAAGATTAAATTGCTTCCATTAAAGAACGGAGGCTTGATAGATGTTGTTCCATCTTGATTTCTCATCTTTCTTGATCTTCCTTCTAGCGACTAAGATTTTTTCAGAAAGACCTGCTCTGATTCCAATTATTGGGAAAAATACTGAGAGGGGGGGGGGTGAAT